>JAJJWW010001499.1:0-491662 GCA_023531295.1 Papaver armeniacum | reverse complement strand
AGCACTTATTCTCTATCGTAGTTTGTAACATCGTTTGCAAATATCTATAATCGTTGCAAACCCGATTTTCATCATTTCTCTTTTCGTGCATCATTTGTAAAACCATTTTTGAGCAATAATAATGAATTTCGAGCGCTGCTTCCAACATGATGAGCTAGTAACCCATCAACTGACGATCTGTGGAGAGTCGTTTTGGCACACATGTGGTAATTCTATTTAATTCCTTTATGACTATTTGCACTATTATAATTGATTTATGATTTTTATTGATTATTTGTGAATTCGCTAGATGCGCATGCTTAGTCTTGGTAATTTTAGATGCTGAAGTCGCATGGAAGAAAAGAAGAAGAAAGCATCCAAATTACACAAGAAAGGCAAATATTGTCATTTCACCAGGCGAACACTATCTGGAGCCCATCCAAGGTTAAGGTGGAAACTTTATTTGAAGGAGTACTAAATAAAGATCAGCCAAGGTTAAGGGGGTTACCATCTGGGTGACCCTTATCTCAAGTGCTGGGGTGTCTATATCCTACCCTAATAAAAACCTTACCCTAAAATCGAGAGACCCATTCTTCTCATTCATAAATCCCATCTGAAATTGAGACAGAGAAGTTGGGAGAGGAAATAAAGGCACTTGGTATGCTGAGAGTAGAAAATCAAGGAACCGAGTCGTGTTGAAATACGGGGAGTTCTTTGGATTTCAATGTTCTGAGAGACGAAGAAGAAAATAGGGTTTGGTTGTGAACGAAAGAACTGATTGATGAAGGAGTTGGAAGATTTGATGCTGTTCGAATTAAAGAAGAAAGAGTTGAATCAAGGAATCAGTGAAAAAATTGAAATGGGTTTGATTGATTCGTGGCTGTGAAAGAGTAGGATTTGCAGAGGATTGATTTCAGAACTCGATAAAGAAGCTAGAGATAGCATGGATTGATGGGTATGGAATGGTTCACAGAAATAGCTCAGTGGTTCCAGGTTCGATGGCTCTATATGGAGGGAAGTCGGCAGAGGCAAAGTGACGTTTTTGACATCAATAGGGAAGCTACAACAGTATGAAGCTGCTTAGATGAATGTGAGGTTTAAAGAGCTGGGTACTGAGGCAGTGGCTCTGATTGGAGTAGTTGGTGGTGGTTCAGGGCAAGGAGGAGAAAAGGGTTGGAGGTCAGGTGATGGGTATATCTGGATGGCAGGTAGATTGAGATGCAAATGGTGAGTAAATTAGACGGAATGGAATTGAGGTAGTGGAGCAAGTTGTGTTGTTGAGACCTAGTTGTCAACGGAAGTGGCTCTGAAACTGAGAAGATGCAACACACAGCTGCAAGTAGTTGTGGGTTTGTACATGGAAGAATGAAGTTGATGTTGTTGTCAACTGGAAGTCGAAAGTCTGATGCAGCAGTGGTTATAATGAGCTGATGATTGCAATCCAAATGAGGTTGTTTAAGGTGTCAATGCTGGAGATGATTGCAGTGTTGAAGTTACAGAATGCATTGCTATGCCAGTAGAGATTTGTGTAAGTGCAGGCTTTAAGATGTTGTGCAGCTATGATATTGGCTAGGAAATGAAGAGAAGATGACAAGGATTGTAAGTGGCAATGCAGGGGCCATCATGGCTGTGACTGAGGTGGTGAAGCACAATGATTGTGCTGCACAAGCTTAGGCCAGTGCAAAATGGCTTTGGCCAAGAACCCAACTCAGCCTAGTCACTCAGTTAAGACAATCTCACCTGACTCAGTGATCTGTACTGAGTTGACCGATTTGACCCGACCGAGTTGGCTCAATTGACCGGTGACCGGGCGGACTTTGCCGGTCACCTAAGATATATTTTCCGACCGATTTCCGGATTTCCGGCGACCTCTTTTGGGTCATATTTTCACATGGGTATTTGCACACACATGGGCTTGGTGGACCACTTGGACTTTGGGGCTTGACCTAATTTTGGAACAAGATGAGCTATAAAGGAGAAAGTTTCTACAACTTTGGGATTATCACGTTTTATTCTTGGAACTTTGGAGAGTCGGTTTTGTTTACGCTTCTAGGGTTTGCTTTTGTTCATCTTATTTTTTTCAATTAATATTTTTATGATGAACTCCATAGCTATGAGTAGCTAAACAATTATTATTGGTTATGGGATAAAGTTGATTTCTCAACATGTTATATGATTCAATGAATTAGTTTTGTCTCAATATTTTATTGTGTATGATTCATTATTAATATTGTCATATGATTTGATTGTTTGTTTGGTTGAGTCCGGAATCAATCCGATTTACATTCATCTCTATTGCTAGATTAGGGTTTTTAATACGAAATAGTTGTTTATCCCTGATTCTAAGTAGCATAGTGTGGTTATTACTTGTAGTGATACATCTTTATAATTGCATATGAATCATAACCTTGGTTAAATTGAATTAGTGCTTTTACACGTTTGATTGCCTTGATTAGTCTTATTCCATATAACTTATTGCTTTTAGGGAGTTAAATCTAATTGTGCTTTTACACTTTAGGTTACTTTCTAGGAAGAATTCACATATGCATCTTTTAATGTGGTTGTGATGAAATCAGGGAATTAGAGGGATATACTTGCGATCAAGGTATCCTAGGACTTTTAGTAAACGAGAGATTAAAATACCAATTCTAATCGTTGATGAAAATACATGTTTGTGAATGATACTATCCCGTGACCAATATCTTCTCCTTATTGATATTTCAAATTATTTACTTTGCTTTCAATTATTTGTATTGCTTAGATAAAACAACAAAAATCCCCCCTTGGTTACCTTAGAAACTGAAAATCGCATAACAACAATTGCCTCTCTGTGGAAACGAACTCTTCCTTACCTTGTACTTCATTTATATTTAGTGAGTAAGAAAGTAAAATTATTTTTGACGCTTACGACAGCGATCACCTTCTAAACAGATTAGGAAGATTTTAACCCAAATAGACAATTTGAATATTTCCTTCATGTTCATAAGAAAGAGGATAAGATTAAGTAAAAATTGTCTCAGCTAGAACAGTTGTATGCTACACAAGAAGCAATAGCTAAACAACAATCTAGAGATAATATGGTACAATTAGGGGAGAAAAACACCAAATACTTTCATACTAAAACTATGAAAAGAAGAAAGTGGAATAATATAGAATGCATTAGAAAAAGTACCAATGAAATAACTTTCAAGAGACATGAAATCCAAGATACCTTGTTAGACTATCTCTCTAAGCTTTTTACTGCTCCTGCCCCTTCTTCTATTTCTACATCTGATCTCTTTTCAAATATCTCCCCATGCATCTCTTCTGGTGACAATGCTCTTCTTAACTCGGTTCCTTCAGGTGAGGAAATTTGGTCTATTATTAAAAAACTTAAACCAAATAAATCACCAGGACCAGATGGTTTCCCAGCTAGTTTCTTCAAACTAAATTGGGAAACAGTAGGAGAACAAGTCATATCCACTGTTCAGCTCTTCTTTTCCACTGGATGCTTACATCCAGACTTTAAGAAAACCTTTCTCTTTCTTATCCCTAAGAGTAGACACCCTAAAGATCCTAGTGGATTTAGACCTATAGGACTATGCAATACCATATATAAAATCATAACTAAAATTTTGGTTAATAGAATAAAACCTCTGCGTAATACCTTCATCTCCCCCTTTCAAGCTGCCTTTCTCTCTAAAAGGCAAAATTCTGACAATATAATCATTGCTCAAGAGATCATTCATTCCTTCAAGAAGAAGAAAGTGAAGCACGCCGGAATGGAAATTAAGATTGATATGTCCAAGGCTTTCGATAGAGTTGATTGGGAATTCCTAATCAAAGCTATGAAAGCATTTGGTTTTGATGATAATTTCTGCAACCTAATTCATCAATGCATTTCAACCTCTTCTATAGCAGTCTTGCTAAATGGTTATCTTGGAAATTTCTTCAAACCTACTAGAGGTCTTAGGCAAGGAGATCCTCTCTCTCCTTACCTTTTTATCATTTGTATGGAAATTTTCTCGAGGCTTCTTCTAACTGGTGAAGATGAGAAAATTATTCATGGAGTGAAAATCACTCCAAAAAATAGTCCTATTTCACATCTGTTTTTTTGCAGATGACTGCCTTCTTTTCATTAGAGCCGACCTTAAGGAGAGTCATAATATCCTTACTCTAATTGATTCTTTTAGTAAAGCATCTGGACAATTGATAAATTTTGAAAAATCAGGAGTGTTCTTTAGTAAAAAAGTTCAACCCAAACATCAAAGGATGATTAGCAAACTTCTTAAGATAAAGAAAGTAGACCTAAAAGACACCTATCTAGGAACACCTTTGTTCATTAGTAGAGCCAAAATACAACTTTTTGGAGCAATAGTGGAAAAGATGGAGCAAAGAATTCAAATTTGGATGGGTAAAACCCTGTCTCAAGCCAGTAAAATGGTTTTAAACAAAGCTACCTTAGCCAGTATGGCAAGCTTTCAAATGAGTTGTTTTATTCTGCCTAAGAAAATTGATGCACTTCAGAGAGACTTTTGGTGGGGGAAAGAGACTAATTACAAAGGATACTACCCTAAATCTTACTCTTGTTTATGCAAGCCCTTAAAAAACGGGGGGGGGCTTTAGAAATGCTCACAAGTTCAATTTAACTTTGATAACTAAGTTAGCCTGGAGATTACTTATAGAACCAAAAACTCTGTGGGTGTCACAACTAAAACCTAGATATTTTAGAAATACATCAGTTTTTAGAGCAAAAATCCCTTCTACTAGCTCTTGGATATGGAAATGCATTAGTAAAGGAATTGAGATAGTAGAACAAAATAGTGTATGGGAAATAGGAGATGGATACAGTGTAAACCTTTGGGAAGATAATTGGATACCAAATTTAGAACATAACCTTAGTAACTTTAAAACAAATACAAGCTTTGAGTTGACGCTAGTGAAAGACCTAATGGTCCCAGTTCTTCGGAATGGAATACCACAATTATATTTGAACATTTCCCAGCAGTAATATCTAGGAAAATTTGCAACATTAGAATAGCAAAGGGTAAGTCTGATACTCTTAGATGGTTTCTTACAAAGTCTTGAAATTTTACTGTAAAATCCATTTACAACAAGCTTAATGAAAGAAATGTGGATCATTATAACTTAGGGCAATCAGAATCCTTCTGGTCTCATCTTTGGAACCTCCAAGTATCCCAAAGAATAAAAAATTTTGCTTGGAAATGTTTGCATAATGCTATCTCTACTAAATTGAAGCTCTCAAGGTTTATGCATGATATTAATCCTAATTGTACCTTTGGCTGTAATGTATCTGAATCTTTAGAACATAATCTTCTTTTCTGTCCTTTTGCTAAGTCTGTGTGAGCAACTGCACCATCACCTGTCACTATGCATTTCCATAATACTACAACATTCTTAGACATATACAAGGATTGGATTGGCAGGAAAAACCCAATTATATCGTTAGAAACTCTTTTAACAAAAGCATGATTCATTTGGAAGGAAAGATGAAATAGAGTCTTTGAGAAAAAACAGCAAACAAGTGCCCAATTAGGAATATAAATAGAGAGATATATACATTTATGGAATAATGATACAAATCCAATGGGACAGATAGCACACAATCTAACTGAGGTACCTAAATGGAGACCACCTAGGAAATCTCAACTGAAACTTAATATAAATGCAACCTGGATTTCAAATCAGTTGCGCCACTATGGGAAAACAACTGAGCGATAGAATCCATGGCGAGCGATATTAACAAAAACACCAGCTATAAAGAGTATATCACTGGATATATTCATCACATCGCTCGCCCTAATGACTAGTGGCAACGGCTACTTCTTTCTCGCCTATAAATAGTTAATTTTCAAACTATTTTTTACATCAAATTTTTTACATAAATTTTTTCTCTATTTCTCTCTTTCTCAATCTAAATTATTTCAGAATTATCTCAATCATGAGCATATTGATTGGAAGTTATGTGAAGTGAAGAAGATAAATTGTCCCAGATTTTTATTTTTTTAAAGTTTATATTTATTATTGTCTGGTTTTATGTCTTGTAAAATGACTATTAATGATTAATTTGAAGTTTAATTATTAAACTTATATAATATAATTTAGTCTCACATTCTAATTAGAGTTACATTTTAATTTCTCTAATATAAAACAAAGCATGGACAACTTAGCTTAGATAAAGGACGCTCTGGATTCATTCTTGGGGAAGCTAAATCTATGGTTGTGGTTGTTTACATCATTATTGTATCATTAATTTTTAATAATGAATATTTTATTAATCTCTCATTATAAATGTCTTATAATTATGTTAATTAATATACTTTCATTAAATTTCTTATGAATTTTTCATTATAAATATCTTCTTACATCATAAATATCTTAATTTAATAGATGTCTCACAATTTTCTTAATGAATATACTTTCATCATTAATATTTTATTAATGTTTCCTTATAAATGTCTTATGATTATCCTAATAAATACTTTCATTAAATAAATAATAAATTTGTTAATAATCATATCAATTGGGTAGTATTTGTTGGTGGTCCATGGAGCCGGTGATGATGGTGATGAGGTAGTGGTGATGGGCGGTTCTGGTGGTGGTAGTATAGGTGGTGTGTGGTAGTGAGGTAGTGGGGAATTCTTACTCTATGTGAAAATAAGCTGGTTATAAAAAAAAAAAAAAAAAAAAAAAAAAAAAAAAAAAAAAAAAATTGTACAGGCTGACCGCAATTTACCCTAAAAACAACCCGATAAAAATTTAACGTTGATAGTGTAATGTATATGTTATTGGGATGGTAACGGTTTTCAGTTGGTCCAATTATATGTTTCATTCGGTGGTTTCTTCTAAACACCTATTACGGTCAACCTAGCAATTCTCAAAAAAAAAAAAAAAAAAGCCATGGAAACAAATTGCATTAACCCAGAGTAATAGGTTAATGCACAATCCATCGCGTCATGTGCTTATTTTAGAGCTCCCTTAGGATGGATTGTTGTTTTCAAGTTCTCTCTTAATTTGCATGTAACAAACTAAGAATAAGAAACTTCACCTTCGGGTTAACCTCCCAACTTCTCTTAATTTGCGGACAACATAAGTTTTGGAACAACAAGGCCCTAAATGCAATCCAGTCACCTACATTACGGTGAGAAACTAACAAATGGCATTGACGTTATTTCGGTCAACTTATCCGATTTGATTCCAGCGACTTCCACATTAGCCTGACGTTAATCCGTGTAGAAAAGGAAAAAAAATCAATCAATCCGATATAGCTCCGTGGTATAGCATCGTGCATGATAACGTTTTGGAGTAACAATTAGAGAAGGAGAAGAACTTCTCTAAGCAGATGACATATCATCAATCGGCAGAGTCATTGTGATTACTGCAATTTCATTTTTCCGATAGGTACTGCGGTTGGGTTAAAGAGTCACTGAATTAAATATCCGATGGGAATACCTGCTTCCCCGGGTAAGGGTTAACATCTAATCGATTCCAATTTTCATACTTATCGGAAAAAAATGGAATCACGAATTAAGAACAAACTAAGAATAAGAGCTCCCTTAGGATGGATTGTTGTTTTCAAGTTCTCTCTGAATTTGCATGTAACAAACTAAGAATAAGAAACTTCACCTTCGGATTAACCTCCCAACTTCTCTTAATTTGCGGACAACATAAGTTTTGGAACAACAAGGCCCTAAAATGCAATCCGATCACCTACTTACGGTGAGAAACTAACAAAGTGGCATTGGCGTTATTTCGGTTAACTTATCTGATTTGATTCCAGCGACTTCCACATTAGCCTGACGTTAATCCGTGTAGAAAAAGAAAAAAATTCAATCAATCCGATATAGCTCCGTGGTATAGCATCGTGCATGATAACGTTTTGGAGTAACAATTAGAGAAGGAGAAAAACTTCTCTAATCAGATGACATATCATCAATCGGCAGAGTCATTGTGATTACTGCAATTTCATTTTTCCGATAGGTACTGCGGTTGGGTTAAAGAGTCACTGAATTAAATATCAGATGGGAATACCTGCTTCCCCGGGTAAGGGTTAACATCTAATCGATTCCAATTTTCATACTTATCGGAAAAAAAAAAATGGAATCACGAATTAAGAACAAACTAAGAATAAGAGCTTCCTTAGGATGGATTGGTGTTTTCAAGTTCTCTCTTAATTTGCATGTAACAAACTAAGAATAAGAAACTTCACCTTCGGGTTAACCTCCCAACTTTTCTTAATTTGCGGACAACATAAGTTTTGGAACAACAAGGCCCTAAAATGCAATCCAGTCACCGGCCGTTACGGTGAGAAACTAACAGTGGCATTGACGTTATTTTGGTCAACTTATCTGATTTGATTCCAGCGACTTCCACATTAGCCTGACGTTAATCCGTGTAGTAAAGAAAAAAAATCAATCAATCCGATATAGCTCCGTGGTATAGCATCGTGCATGATAACGTTTTGGAGTAACAATTAGAGAAGGAGAAAAACTTCTCTAATCGATGACATATCATCAATCTACAGAGTCATTGTGATTACTGCAATTTCATTTTTCCGATAGGTACTTTGCGGTTGGGTTAAAGAGTCACCGAATTAAATATCGGATGGGAATACCCTTCCCAAGGGTTAACATCTAATCGATTCCAATTTTCATACTTATCGGAGAAAAAAAATGGAATCACGAATTAAGAACAAAAAACATTGTTATGCCAAAAGTGAAAACGTATTTGTGGCCACCTAAGTGAAGTTTACCTATTGTCTTTTGGTACAAGACCATTTTGGATTTGATGGAGTAACAATTAGAGAAGGATAAAAACTTCTCTAAGCAGATGACATATCATCAATCGGCAGAGTCATTGTGATTACTGCAATTTCATTTTTCCGATAGGTACTGCGGTTGGGTTAAAGAGTCACAGAATTAAACATCGGATGGGAATACCTGCTTCCCCGGGTAAGGGTTAACATCTAATCGATTCCAATTTTCATACTTATCGGAAAAAAAAAATGGAATCACGAATTAAGAACAAACTAAGAATAAGAGCTCCCTTAGGATGGATTGTTGTTTTCAAGTTCTCTCTTAATTTGCATGTAACAAACTAAGAATAAGAAACTTCACCTTCGGGTTAACCTCCCAACTTCTCTTAATTTGCGGACAACATAAGTTTTGGAACAACAAGGCCCTAAAATGTAATCCAAGTCACCGGCCGATTACGGTGAGAAACTAACAAATGGCATTGACGTTATTTCGGTCAACTTATCCGATTTGATTCCAAATACTTCCACATTAGCCCGACGTTAATCCGTGTAGAAAAAGAAAAAATCAATCAATCCGATATAGCTCCGTGGTATAGCATCGTGCATGATAACGTTTGGAGTAACAATTAGAGAAGGAGAAAACTTCTCTAATCGGATGACATATCATCAATCGGCAGAGTCATTGTGATTACTTTGCAATTTCATTTTTCCGATAGGTACTGCTAGTTGGGTTAAAGAGTCACTGAATTAAATATCAGATGGGAATACCTGCTTCCTCGGTTAAGGGTTAACATCTAATCGATTCCAATTTTCATACTTATCGAAGAAAAAAAATGGAATCACGAATTAAGAACAAAAAACATTGTTATGCCAAAAGTGAAAACGTATTTGTGGCCACCTAAGTGAAGTTTACCTATTGTCTTTTGGTACAAGACCATTTTGGATTTGATGGAGGGCAACCAATGGGTTATGTATCTTTTTTTTTTTTTTTATATGATCCGCGGCAAGACATGTTTTGGTGATATAAATTGGGCAATGAACATATAGACAATGATCAACTCCCGTGCCGTTACGGCACGGGTCAAGGCCTAATCCCTTATAAAGCATAGCATGGACAACTTGGCCTAGATAAAGAGCGGTCAGGATGCATTCTGGGAAAAGCTAAATCCATGGTTGTGGTTTGCTCTAATTATGATTAATCATTATGAGTGTTTTATTAATTAGTGTCTCATTAATGTCTCATAATTAATTATTAAATTTTCATTATTAAATGTTCTCTTAATTAATCTAATAAATGTGTATTTTTTATATTAATAAATAATTTTAATAAAAATTATATCAATAGAAATTAGTGGTTAGTAGTAGAAGAAGTAGTGGATGGTTGTTTACATCGTTATTGTATCATCAAGCATGGTACGATAATGGCACAGGAATAATTTTTATATTCAGTTTTAGAAAGCATGGACAACTTAGCTTAGGTAAAGGACGGTGAGGATTGAGTTTTAGAAAAGCGAAATCTATGGCTATGGTTGTTTACATCATTATTGTATCATTAATTTCTCATAATAAATATTTTATTAATTTTACATCATAAATATCTTATACTATCTTCATAAATAAACTTTCATTAAATATTTTATTAATCTTTGATTATATATATCTTCTTACATATCTTATAATTATCTTCCATTCAATATTTTTAAAGCATAGCATGGACAACTTGGCCTAGATAAAGAGCGGTCAGGATGCATTCTGGGAAAAGCTAAATCCATGGTTGTGGTTTGCTCTAATTATGATTAATCATTATGAGTGTTTTATTAATTAGTGTCTCATTAATGTCTCATAATTAATTATTAAATTTTCATTATTAAATGTTCTCTTAATTAATCTAATAAATGTGTATTTTTTATATTAATAAATAATTTTAATAAAAATTATATCAATAGAAATTAGTGGTTAGTAGTAGAAGAAGTAGTGGATGGTTGTTTACATCGTTATTGTATCATCAAGCATGGTACGATAATGGCACGGGAATAATTTTTATATTCAGTTTTAGAAAGCATGGACAACTTAGCTTAGGTAAAGGACGGTGAGGATTGAGTTTTAGAAAAGCGAAATCTATGGCTATGGTTGTTTACATCATTATTGTATCATTAATTTCTCATAATAAATATTTTATTAATTTTACATCATAAATATCTTATACTATCTTCATAAATAAACTTTCATTAAATATTTTATTAATCTTTGATTATATATATCTTCTTACATATCTTATAATTATCTTCCATTCAATATTTTATTAATCTTTCAATATAAAATCTTGATAAAATATACTTTCATCATTAAATTTTTATTAATAATTTCTTATAAATTTTTTATGATTATCTTAATAAATACTTTCATTAAGTAAATAATAGATTGTACAGGCTGACCGCAATTTTCCTTAAAAACAACCCGAGAAAAATTCAACGATGATTGAGTAATGGATCTACTAAAAAATGACAAGGATTAAAATTGACATAATTTTTTTTTTTACTTATTATGATCCTCATACTGATTGGATATTAATCATGTTAATCGAAAATTGAAACACACTTACATTGACAAGAATACCTCAAATTGGTTGAAATGTAAGGTAATTATCTAATTTAATGTACTGCTTTCTATTCCGAGTGCCTTACCTACTCCACCACGCTTATGTAACTTCCACACCTTATAATCATAATTTATTATCCAATCCAACGGATATTACATGACTAGGTATGTTGTAGCATGATATGTATAAAAATCCTTTAATTTATTATCATAATTAGTAACCTAAACTAGGTAATTATTTACATGACCATTTGGATTTTGAAACGGAAACATGCAGACACATCATGCTACCGAGTGACTTTCCATTATCCATATTAATGTTAAAAGGTGTATTTTAAAAGGGTGGAAGGGTTAAGATACCACATGCGACGGATAAGTTTACCACATATTTAAAAAATTCAATATGGCAGCACTGATAAACTGCAGCACAGCAAAATTCATCATGTTCTATCACAAGAAACAATCGCCAGGAAGAGCACAACTACTAGGTATAACGATTGATCCAAAAAAAATTACATTTGAGGATATTTTTACTAAATATTAATCTTCCAAGTGTAACCAAATAAAATCACTCAATATGGAACCTCCTGTCTCATTTGCATGGACAAGCTCCAATGAATCGAACAACAACATCAACGTGACTACCATCCAAAGGGATCAGGAAATCCATTCAACATTTGAACGAAAACACAAGATGTCAATATCTATGCTATGTGAGATGACAATGAATTATGAGATTGAGGTATAACTAATCTATTAATCCATTAGACGACTCCAAAAATTTGACGTGATGTTATTACAAGAAGGAGATACATTGACTATACTGGCGCAAATAACTCGCTTCGCAGATGATTGATGCTGCATGTATTGTCCTGAATGCAACAAGGAATATGAGGAAAATAGCAACGGGAGGCAGTGTCCAGAGTGCTTCAAATACATTAGATTAATCCCAATGTAATATTTACGTTCTTTTACTTTTGTACAGTCTGTTTATTAAAAAAATGGAACATTACATAATATAAACATAAAGGAATTGTTGTACTAATCAACACTTGGACATATTGCGTTTAACAATGATGGTTACTGATGGGACGGAATCAGCGATATTCCAAGTGAAAGAAAATGCGACAGAGGAATTCGATTGTAAAATCACATAAAATTTACTGTCGAGCGTACCGGCGTAGATAAATGGAGAAAGTAAAGAGGCAACATAAACCTACAGTAACACAATGATGTAAAGTTGGTAGGGCAAAATAAATTTGATCATTAAAATAGAGCTTCATGAAAAAGTTTCAAACATTTTTGTTTCTAAATCACTTGCATGCCATGAGACTGGAAGAGGCCTATCTTGAAAAATACTATCTTGAAAACCACAATTCAAAATACATGTTTGCATAATTTATTATGATTTTTTTTTAGATATTCAGCATACAAAATGATAAATTTTGGCTTAAATGGTAAAGGTTCTACTTAAAACATATTAATGTGAAACAGGAGAAGGGAGTTCAACATATGTTCATGGTTATTTACTTAGAGTCCTGCATCGCTAGATTGTATTCCAGGTGCAGCTAGAAGAGTGCCAAGAATTTTAAAGTTACAAAAGCATTCGTTAAAAGGAACTGATGGGCACAATATATTGTTGAGGATTTAATAGAAGAGGTTCTCATATATACTACACCATCTAAAATATAATGGGTACACATTTTAAAACACTTTTCAAACATTTCCATCTAATGAGTGTTATAAAAATTGCAGGAACAACATGGTACATTGGAAAGTTTGAATCATCCGTTTGATGTCAAAAAATACTATTTGGATACCAAAAAATCCTATTCTCCACCTATTTGGAGGATCGGCAACATGAAAATAACGGATGAGTCGGCTGGAATGAAATGTTTGAAAGATGTAATGGGGAAGTGCTATGAAAGTGGAGCATGGGGAGACTTCTATAAACGATATCGATTAGTTGATTTCAATGAGAAGGGAGCTCCTGACAAAATATTTCCTAAAAATATTTAAACTTCCATGTTTATGTAGAGCATTAGCTCATTATAACCAATGAACCTAAATAAAACAGTGTCACGCAGTTAAGATTATATCTCTTTCGTTTACCATTTTTTCCGTTTAGAACTGACGAATGCCTTGCGTCCGGATTGGTACGCAAAGAGTCTGCAATTTCTGTCTCTCAAAAAATACATACTGCAGCTGATCCCCATACTGCTCGACCATAAAAAGCCATGCAATGGTTATGCCAAACGGCTACCAAAGAGGGTAACGATTATGGAACTGACCAAGGACAATTATTGTCAGGTGTGGCCATAAGTTTTGAGGACACAATATTTCAAAGATGAACAGATTGTATGAGCGACTTGGAAAGGTGGAGAATGGTCTTACCAATTTTTGCGAATCGGGAAATATATTTCCATAACTAAAAATATATTTCAATACTAAATTTGTTACAAAATATATTTTCATGTGTAGAAAAATACCGAGAATATATTTCCCATAATTTCGTGGAAATACATATTCCTTGATTGTGTTGGTATTTATTGCATTTGGCAGGAATATGTTGAGAGACTCATAAAACCTATAAATACATTTACAGTATTAATAATAAAAAATATATATTGCAGGTATATTAAACCGGATATGGGGACAATAATCACGGAGGTGTAACTGATATTCTAGCGTAATTACAATTAAAACTGCTTTACAATTTGCTAACTATATAAATGTTGAATGTTAAGCAGAATTGACTATCAAACCTCTTGGACCAAATCTGGGAATAACAAAGAGTGTTCTCAAGGCATGAGGTATTGTGAATTATCTAAATAACTTATAACGAAAATAATATTATTGAATCAATGTGTCTAATGTTTTTCTTTTTTGGGGAAATTATGATGATACAAGCAGGATTTATTGTTTCTTTTTTTTTTTTGAGTTATTAGGTTCATATTTCACTGACGAATGATGGAATACGTTGTTAAAAACATCAAACCAATTTGGTGTGGTTGTGCATCACTATGATATCTTCGATTATCGTCAATTAGGATCAAGTCCAAACTTTCTCTTCAAACAGGTTTAGACTTGATACCATCGATGATAACGTTAACGCAAGTGTTTATATACATAACACAGACATAGGAGGCAAAAGTGTTATATGTATTTTTTTCTTGCAGACAACTTACACGAGAAATAAATAAATCCTGAATAAATATCGCTAATGTCTTTCTTTAAATATTTTTTTATGATACAAGCAGGGTTTTTTGTTTCCTTTCTATTTTTGGTTAATAGGTTCATATTTCACTAGCGGATAATGGCATACATTGTGACAAACATCAAACCAATTTGGTATGGTCGTGCATCACCATGATATCTTCGATTAAGATCAAGTCCAAACTGTCTCTTCAAACAACTTTAAATTGATACTATCGATGATAAATGTAAGGGTTCATATCAGAAGTATGGGTTGGAAATATCTTCGCGGGGATTGAAGATCAGGAATAGAATAGCAACGACAATATGATTTCGAAAACACAACAAACTATATTTATAATATTGGCAAAAAAATAAAATAAAATATATATATATATATATATATATATATATTATTACGTAAGAATAAGTAGAAGTTTACCGATATATATATATATATCTGTAATATATATATTTTGGAATTGGTTGAAGAGAATAAAAACCTTAGTTGTTTACACGAGAAGATGAAATTTGAGCAAATCTACGTGGCGAAAGGACCGAGGTTTAGAGCGCATTGCCATAATGAAGTTCGATTCATTGCATTTGGTCCCTCCAAATTAGACAAAACGTTACTGATTAAAACATGTATGTATATATATATATATATTCTTTGGCCGTTATTTCTCCTAGAATATTAGAAGCCAGTGAAAAAGGCCCCCATTTCTATTTTTTTTTTTGATCAATGGTTATACCTGTTGTTTCTTGAGATATGCCATCATGTTTTTAACAATGGTGCAGTTTAGCTGCGCTGACACAATGAAGTTGGATGATATGGTATAGGTATGTGTTGCCGATGATTGTATGAGCGACTTTGCAAGGCAAGTATACGGTCTTGCAAATCGATTGCTTAACAAAAATATGATTGAATTGGTACAATGATCGAAATTAACCAACGTCAAGGCCCGTGCCGTTACGGCACGGGTTAAGGCCTAGTTAACTAATAAAGTAAGACGAATATTAAAACTTAATACTTGACTTAAGAAATTAAAACATAAATATTGGATTATATTTGGGCAACCCTCTTAAAATCTCAAGATTACTTCCAAATTTGAAGTCTTTTACGTTGATGCGACTATATTCCGCACGATACATTTGTTCAAGGTCCATCATGGTTTCACCATCCCTAATGTTTCGACCCGCTTGCTGAAGTAAAACAACATACTTAATAATTCTCTTATTGATTACAGTGACGCGATGACACAACGCGCTCATTTCTCGATTATGGAGGTTCATTGTTTGTTCTTGGAATTTCCCAAATATCCTTTCCCAAAATGTTTAGGTTTGGAACGCATTTGCAATGAAGAGAGTCTCAGCTAAAAAAACATAATTCCTATAGATACATTCATCTTCCGAAGTAGTAAACTTCGGTAATCGCCTTCTTATTCGACTTTGCACGTTGGCTCGATTAGCGACTCTTTGATTTTTGACAGCATGTTGGTTTCCTATGAACTCAGCCATGTTCACATTTTCAGCAATGCTCTTTTAAGAACTTGAAGAATGATTAAAATTATAGAAGATGTGTGAGATTGAGAAATCTAGAGAGATTTAGAAATTCTGGTGTAAGTTGAAATGAATTTGAAGATGAGTATTTATAGGAGGGGGAATTCCTGACCGTTGGATGAAAAACAACTGAGCAATGTTCTAAAAAGCGAGCGATGAAAAGATTAGCACTAGCGTTGGACTGTCCAACGAGCGCTGTTAAGACTATACATCGAAGGAGATTCTATCGCTGTCTTGAAACGCCTTCGTGTATGCCTATGCAGTATATTTGATATATTGGCACATACGTTTGCCACTTTGACATATCCATAATGAGCGCAAAAATGATATAGGTCTCCGAGACGTAAAATAACCGGTTGAGAAAAACTGCTCTGGAAAAGTCTCTGATTCGACGTTTGGCGACCACAATTATGACCAACTTCTAACCTAAAGAGTCAGCCGTCGGTGGTTTAAAATAATGTTTATGTTGCTCACGAAGGTTCTTCTCTTTGACCCTTTTCAAGTGGGTGTGTGACCTTTGAGATGGCGAGGATGTGCTTGGCCTTTTCCCGACTTTTCTCAATATACTTTTCGGTTTTTTTGACCACCGAAAACCGCAAAAGTTGATCGCCCTTCCGCCGAGGGGGCAATCATCTCCACCGTTGAGCAGTATCAAGAAAACCCAATAGAGGGCCCATTTGGTATAAAATCTCCACTGTACGGAATATTTATTTTTACGGAAAATTCGTCAAAAAATCATTTTATGTTGTTTGGTTTTTCTTCGCTAAATAAACGAAATTCTCTTCCATTTCCTACGACTCTTCCGTGTCTTTTTTTCTTTCTCTCCAAGTAAATGCTCCCTTTTCTCTCCCTCTAATCAGTCCTTGCATTCGTATGTTGTTCCTCCCTTTTCGCCTAATTAATATTACTCTTCAATTCCATCTATTTTTTCTGCATTTCTGTAAATTTTAGATCTATTTTTCAATAAGTTTTTTGATAATCTATCCCGAAATCAAATCATTCAGGTGGTTGATCATTTCAAAACCTAACCCTAGATTTTCTTTATTCACAGTCTATTGTTGAATACTTGTTCAACTTTAGTTTGATTTAAGTTTTGATGATTTTATAATTGAAATTCTTATGTCAATGATGTAGGAAATAGTTTGAGAAATGGTATTCTTCAGAAGTGTTTCGTTGCTGTCGAAGCTTCGGACTCGTGTTGTAAGTAGTATTATTAGAAGATTTGATTTCTTTGTTCATTTTCTCTTGTTGCGTTTTTTTTTAACGAACTCTTTTAACCACAGACTCAGCCATCCAGTCTCAACAATTCTGTCCGATGGCTTCAAATCCAGAGTTCTTCCGACCTTGTAAGATCTCTCTCTTTCTCTTTCTCTCTCTCCATATGTATATATGTATTGTTCCAGAAGGATGGATAGATGACTAGATTCTGCTTTGTTCTTGTAGGATCTTCATTCTCAATTGAAGGAGTTGATTCCAGAACAACAGGTTTCTCATTTTTTTCTTTAAACCATTCTCTTTGCCAATTATTTATGTTGACGATTTCTCATTTTTTCTATTACTGGTTGTGTTTGTGAAATTTTGAAATGTCCATAGCCTTGTTATTAGAGCTGGTTTTACATTTTGATGCGGAAAATATTTGGTTTTCATGATAGCTGTTTGAAATGTTATGTTGCTCTATATCAAGTTCAAGTTTATAATTCTAGAATATACAAACATAATTTAGACATTAGAAAACTGTGAATGTTGTTTAAAAGTTACAAAATATTAACAAAAGCAAAAATATGTTCTGAGCCAATATTATTCTCTTTCAGGAGCGCCTGAAGAAAATAAAGTCAGATTATGGAAAAGTTCAACTCGGGAACATTACTGCTGATATGGTAACTTTTATAGATATTTGCATTTTTGAGTATTACAATGCTGATAATAACTTTTTAAGGAGGAAATCATGTTTACCCCTTACCGATGCTTATGTTTTCTGTTCTTCCAAATTTCAGAATGCGTCATTTAGAATAAACTATAATCAGTTGTAAGTAATTTTTCTGGTTAAAGAGTTTGGCTGAATTGTGAATTGCAATTTTGAAGGTAATTGGTGGAATGAGAGGAATGACAGGATTGCTGTGGGAAACCTCTTTACTCGATCCTGATGAGGTATACTGTGTAATGTAATCGGTTATTGTGATGTTAGTGTTTAGGTATTTGTGTTCTTTGTTTCGAGGTAGATTATTCCATTTGGACGTTGCCTTGTTGATTTGCAACTGTTTTTGGTTTACTGCTTCGCAGGGAATTCGTTTTAGGGGACTTTCAATCCCAGAATGTCAGAAGGTATTACCCGCTGTACAGCCTGGTGGGGAACCATTGCCTGAGAGCCTTCTGTGGCTTCTTTTAACTGGGAAGGTAAATTTTGTTTCTGATACAGACGTCCAATTCTTTTACCTGCGTGACTGCATGTACATTAAGATCAGATTATCTGCAAAGGTTTCTTAATCGTTTGTTCATTAGCATTATCATCTTAATTTTTGATTGCATACAAGACTTCTGTTAGGTTCAGAATAATAAGCAGATTCTTTAATGGATCATAGGTACCAAGCAAAGAGCAAGTAGATGCATTATCGAAGGAATTGCGAAGCCGTGCTACTGTTCCAGGTTTGATTGCATATCTCTTTGTTTTAATTGCTTTTTTTATTTGAAGAGGAATTCTAAAATTGCTTAATTTGAGTTCCTTGTTATGTGATTCATATCATGGCAGATGCTTAGGCATGTGCTCATTGTGAGAGTTGTTTCTTGGTTTTCAAACCTGCATTTTTTTTCTTCTTAATATATTTTTAAAGATATATCCAACCATCGTGGGTGTACTTCTTGGACCTCTATGTGACTGATGCAGTAGTTACAGATTACCTATTCCTATGTTTAATCTGTAATTTGATTCCATCATTTTAAAGCTGGTGTGTAAAGCTTTATTTTTTAGAACTGGACCTCATGCATGCTAAGACTGATAGTATGTCGTAAGCTAGTTATCAGCTTGTTTTGAGAAAATTAAATGATGAAAGTAGAGTTAATTCTTTTACTACAAGTTATACCAGTTAAGGAAATCCATGTGGTGACAAAATTCTTTTGTCATCTTATGTACACCCGGCAGTTAACATTTAGGTAACTTATCCAAAATAAACTTTATCTTGAAATCTGTTCTAATTGATGATATTCTATTGTTTTGCAGATTACGTTTACAATGCCATCGATGCACTCCCTGTTGCAGCTCATCCAATGACTCAATTTACAACAGGAGTTATGGCACTTCAGGTACATTTTTTTATTGTCATACCAATCCATCTCTGCTTAATTGCATTATACTTTCAGCACCAGTTAATGTCTGTGTTCATTCATTAGCACACATGACAAATTATCTCTTTGTTCTGTTATTTTGTAATTTTGGTATTTCAAGTAATATGCAACATGTATGTCGAGCTGTAAATAGTATTTGGCTGAATAGCTAGGATTTTTGGAGAGACTACAACGCACATGCAACTTTTCACATGCATATGCAATATCACTCAAAATGATGTGTTTGTTTATTTGCTAAAACCATGGTCAGTATTTCCTGATAAATGCCCCCCTTGTAGGTGTTGTAATTGCCAAGCAATTTCATAATTTATGTGTAGTGGCGAGTAATAACTAGTACTAGTAGTCACCACAGCTGCCAACATTGATCAATTTTATACACATTTATATCCCATAAATGTGTATAAAATTTATGAAATTGAGTAAGCAGTAATCTTTATTTGTTTGCTGCGTTTTCAGGTCCAGAGTGAATTTCAGAAGGCATATGAGAAGGGTATATCAAAAGCAAAGTACGTTATCGATATAATGGTCATGTTCTCCTGGCTTTCCTTTGTCATGATGCAGAATTTCTGACATATGATATATTGTTTTTAGGTACTGGGAGCCCACCTATGAGGACTCCTTAAACTTGATTGCTCAACTTCCAGTTGTAGCTGCTTATATTTATCGAAGGTAGCTAATAATATCCATACCTCATAATTATCTTAGTTGTAGGTCAAGTTTTCTTTCAGTGCTGCATTCTAAACTTACTGTATGATGGGTTAATGCTGGCGTGGAGCTACCCACCCACACCCCTATTCCTAATATGGAGCTGCCTCTGTTTTTCACCCCTTATGGTGCATATGTTTGTGCTCCTATCTGTTCACATGACAAACCTTAGTACGTAATAAGAAAGAGGTAGATTGTAGATATCTAGGTTACATGACAAATGAACCTCCTCCATATATGTATATATATTAAGATATTCATCTTTGGGGTTAAAGCACCTCGTCTATCATTTCAGTGTACCTTAGATACCTTTCCAAAGTTCTGTTTTGAATTTTTAAACGATTTCACATTTTTTTGAATGCATGTTACAGCACTGGGTTAGCAATTAGATATACTGGTGTTTTCAGCAAGATTTGTTTGTTTGATTTCTTTTCCCGTCACTGTAGGATTTATAAGGAGGGAAAAGTCATACCCGCAGATGCTTCTCTGGACTATGGTGCAAACTTTTCTCACATGCTTGGATTTGATGATCCTAAAATGCTAGAACTGATGAGACTATATGTGACCATCCATAGGTGAGTATAGTTCATTTCAGCGTATCAACTAACTAATATCAGTACAGCATTTTCTTCCCTTCGAAAATATTGGGGGCACGCTGAACTGAACAGCTTATTAAATTTGCATGCTACTGGTTTCTTACAGTGATCATGAAGGTGGAAATGTCAGTGCCCATACAGCTCATCTTGTAAGTAGTCTTACCTTAGAATCTGCTAACTCAGTATGGACATCTATTTGTGCTTCTCATATTCTTAAACTCATCTTAAACTCATTATAGTTCAATTCATGTGTTCGGACCTCCATGATAATAGTTTAACACCGAAAATTCAACTTGTAATGGAGTTCTCCGTCTCATTCCATTATATATGCAATGTGTATTGCTGAACCACGCTTGCTTATGTTTCTAGACTCAAAAGTGTGCACCTTCTCCACTGAATTCTAACATTATTATGTACATTTCTATATGCAATCTGCAGGTTGCCAGTGCCCTTTCAGATCCTTATCTTTCCTTCGCTGCAGCCTTAAATGGATTAGCTGGTCCTCTTCATGGCTTGGCTAACCAGGTATTCCACTTTCGTTCATTCTTTTTTGACTTCGCAAATCTGTTGAACTGTAGAAGTTTTACAGAGTATGCGCTGCCTATTAGACACCACACCTTGAATAGTAGTAGCACTTAGGGTGATAGGATTCTTGGATCACTAAGTTTTTTCCTAAAAAGTTGAACACTTAAGCATAGATAGACTTGTGAACCTCAACGCCTGAGTTACGGTAGAAAATGCTGCGGTCTAGAATCTTTATGTTTCTAGAAAATGGGATTTTATTGGGATGTTTCATTAAACATGAAGAATGAAGGTTAAATCATTATTTGGTTGAGCTATGTAAGAGTTAATTTGATATGTGGATCAAGGAAATGCTCAAGCTCCTGATGTTTCTCATCCATTTCTCATTGAGATAAATGTTTCTTGTGATTTATATGATCATGCTGTTGTTTATGTTACTTAATTATGAACTTTGAATTTGTTTCTTCCAATTTGATGATTCTTATATTTCCGTCACACAGGAGGTTTTGTTATGGATCAAATCTGTGGTTGGCGAGTGCGGAGAGAATGTATCCAAGGATCAGTTGAAGGACTATATATGGAAAACTCTGAACAGTGGCAAGGTATGGTTTCATTACTTTGTACAGCTACTGTACTTGATTCATTACTTGATGCATCAAGGGCAGTCTATCTAGTGAAGTAGCCGTCCTTATAGCGTTCCTTATAATTAGAAAGTGGACATGCAAACTGTTGTTTTCTTACGTCAACTCCTTCACATTTCCAAAATGTTATTTCTAACTTAAAGTCTATGGAGTATTATTATTATTAAGTTAACAGCAGATAGTTCACTGGCCCTACTGACCTCCAATTCTTATTTGGGTTATTGAGAAACGTTTATTTGGTTTAGTAACTGTTAAGTCATCTTGTCAATTCTTGTCCACTATGCAGGTTGTTCCTGGATATGGGCACGGGGTATTGCGCAAGACAGATCCAAGATACACATGTCAGAGAGAGTTTGCATTAAAACATTTGCCTGAGGATCCTCTCTTCAAGCTTGTTGGTTTCTTTCCCCGTGGCTTCTTTTCAGCTGTTAGAAGATCCTCTTCCCGTTAACTTACAACAAGTCTTTTAATTTTGCTGCACAGGTTTCGAATCTCTATGAAGTTGTGCCTCCCATTCTTCTTGAGCTAGGAAAGGTAATTTGTTAAAGTTTGAGTTTCTATAGTTAATTAAAGTTATGCTTGAATTATTAGACGGATTTCTGTTCTTACTATTACATTGAAGCACTTGTTGAATTTTCTTTGAATTACAAAAATATATGTTGATAGCTTAGGACCAAATGACCTTAGATTCTTCCAAATATTTGCTTTTAAAAAAGCGGGCCAATCATTAAGTCCGGTGTAGGACGAGTATGGGTTGATGATACTTCATATAAGTTCTACGATATGAGCTGCCAACATCCTGCCCAAATAAATCATGCGTGTTTGTATGAGTGTGGTGGACAAGGATCTGTTATCTCAGGAATTAACAGAGTGTGGACAGACATGTCACCTGGGTTTGGTGCAAGTGGGTAGTTATTTTGCTGAATGTCATAATGAATTGTGTCATGGAGTTCTGTTTGACTATTGTGTTTCATATATAATAGCGTATGCTACAAAATCTTGTTCCTAGGATTTATTATTCGTGTGGGGAAATGTTTGACTGATGTAACTGCTCTTGAATTCCTGGTTTCTCCAAACTTAGAACTGACTATTTTTTATTTTTGGTAATGGTTGTAGGTTAAGAATCCTTGGCCCAATGTCGATGCTCACAGCGGAGTGTTACTGAACTATTTTGGCTTGACCGAAGCAAGGTGACATCTCTATCCTCTCTTTCTGTCCCTGGACGGGACATTAATCAACCTAGTCCCATATACCTGCCTTTTTCTTTAATTTGGGTGTATTGGATTTTTTACTTCCAATCACAATGACATTTAAGTGAACTTAATTCCTTCCTGGGCGATCGTTGTTGTGAGAGATAAGTCGCTGGCTTTAGCTTTGCACTATAATGGACAGTAATTTTCTTTTGCCTCCTGTTAAATGTTGTTTTGTGCAGATATTACACCGTTCTTTTCGGGGTCTCTAGAAGCATTGGAATTTGTTCTCAGGTTCTTTTGCTCTCCTCCGTGTTAATATTTTACCTTTCTGTTATACTATCAGCAAAACATCCATCTCTGAAATTATATTTGTCTTGCACAGCTTATATGGGACCGTGCCCTCGGCTTACCCTTGGAAAGGCCAAAAAGTGTCACCATGGAGTGGCTTGAGAACCACTGCAAGAAGGTAGCAGCTTGATGCTGAAAATCTTGGATCGTTTGAAACTATACCACTTTGTTTATACCAATTTTCTCGGTAATAATGGGCGGGCCATGATGGTCTGGTTGGTGTGATGGATAGCATATAGAGGCTTTTTGTTGTTTGGTATAGCCAAACAGGTAGATCTCAACTTTTAAATGTTTTAGAGATAAATTCTCTAAAGTGTCTTTCACACCCATATTGTACTGTGATTTGAAACTGATAACAAATTGACTTACATTCAATAGCATATCTATCATGTCATTGTGATCTTTATGACATAAATTGAGTAGCGTAAAAGGAGGGGATGCCCCGTTCTGTTCTCTGTCATAAAGTAGTATACAAGGAGGGATGTCCAGTGTGATCTGTCATAAAAATGAAGTAGGCTAAAAGGATGGGACCTGTTTCTTATTTTGAAGTTCAAAAGTTGAGATTTATGAATACAACTGCATGAAAATGATGCTTGTACAATCTAAGAGCATCTTCCAAGTTGCATCCTAAAAAGCGTGGAAGAAAGCACAATGAAGAGGGTGAACATGTTTATAGTACTTATATCTAAGATGTCTGGATTTTATGACATAAATTGAGTAGTGAGGAGGGGATAAAGCTTGTTTAACATAGTCTTTTTGTTAGATTGAGCTTACCTAAAGCCCTATCTAATCTAGTGATCTGTCATAAAAATGAAGTAGGCTAAAAGGATGGGACCTGTTTCTTATTTTGAAGTTCAAAAGTTGAGATTTATGAATACAACTGCATGAAAATGATGCTTGTACTTTCCTGTCTCCAAAATGAGCTGATTTGGCTTGTTTTTTCCATCTAAGAGCAATCTTCCAAGTTGCATCCTAAAAAGCGTGGAAGATAAGGTCATATGGATCTTAAACGTCCATGATCATCAATTACGACGGTGAGATAGCAACCAACTTGACTTGTTCCAACTCTTGACTTGTTCTAACTCTAACTTCAGTCCAGTCGGTCTTTATTTAGGGCAACTCTCAGTATCTCATATAGAAAATTGTATGCCTAGAATTCCATGGCATCTGGGTAATTTCATTGGCAGTAAGCGACTATTATGTTGGGACTGGTTACAAGAGCATGAAAGAATGCTCTGCATTGGGCTTTGAAGCCACACATTAATTCGCTTCTTTCTGTCAGAGTGTCAGTGATTGCAAGAGCATTATTATTAGCTTATTGTGTTCATCTAATCTGTTAGCTTGTAGAGCCTAGACTCTCTTGAGTTTTGTAAGAACATTTTGGTAGAGTGGCAAATCTTTTTGTGTAAACATATAGTCAGGAAATCCATCATGTTTGCGGATATACTGCTTTTGGATGCTACTGTATGCAAAAAAACTACCACAGCCCTCTGCATTTTCCTTTTCAGTTGATAGATCTTTTTCAGTATAATAAAGAAAAAAGATTTCTAGAACATCTTTTCCAGACATGTATGTAGATGGTATTTAACGACAATATGATGTATTCATATGGTATTTCCATATTCGGACCACATGTACATAGATGGTAATCAGGTATACTACGAAGCACCTTTTGTTAACGGTATTCCGGTTTCAGATAATTGGTAGACAGAAAAGGTTTTCAGGCTTCAGCTGACACGTTAACAACGGTATTCAGATGCACAAAGACTTAAACTCCCTTCTTAAACGTATATCTTCGCCTTAAACTGAAATGGTAGCTTAAATTTTTGAAGTGGCAAAGACATTACGTTCATAAAGCATTATGAATTCTAGCTGGCTCCGTTAATCATTTTCAGGCACATGTATATGCATGGCAATTGACCAAGTATATGTCTAGCTGCAATGACAAAACTAGGAGGATAAAAGGTAAGAAAGCGGCACTCAGATCTGTGCGTGACGCGTACTAAGTACATCTAGCGGTATTGGGATTACTGACTTGCTGACAGATCTTTGGCGAACACGTTAACAGCAGTGTTCAGATGTACGAAGGCA
The DNA here is from genome assembly GCA_023531295.1 of Papaver armeniacum. Lineage (NCBI taxonomy): Eukaryota > Viridiplantae > Streptophyta > Magnoliopsida > Ranunculales > Papaveraceae > Papaver > Papaver armeniacum. The sequence goes on along the minus strand of JAJJWW010001499.1, from coordinate 466,140 downwards.
GTACCTTCCTAAACGGTAATTTGATCTTTGTCGTATAATAAGGGTGGCTTAAATTTTCTCTGAAGAACCTATGAGCATCATGAAGGGGCATTCAGACCTTTGACAGGCACAATCATACACTGTAGTAGGATTTACAAAAACACTGTGTTCATAAACGATAATTCAAATCCATGGTAAATTTGACTGCTAAGTTTAGGTGCAAAAGTTGAAATGTGCTAATTCAAAATGCCGCTATCTGGACTACCAGTTGTTTAGTAGCATCTCAACTGAACATTTAGGTGCAAAGTTCAAATGTGCCAATTCAAAATGCTGCTATCAGGACCACCTTTCAAGTCTTTTCCTTGCCTCCTTGGAGAAAAATAGTACTGCAATACTATAAATTTTGGACTCCTAACAAATCTTATTCCTCAAAACATCAACAGACTGGATTATTACTGGAAACTCGAAGTTCTTAAGCTGCATGCACATAAAACCGGACTCTATCCTACCGCACATTCCATTGTCATAGCAGAAAATATAAATCGCTATGACTATTTAGTTACCTTCCAAAACTAAAATTACAAACATTTATTTCTCCATAAATGTATATATCTATAGTAGTACTTTCCTTCTTAAGGCATCACTGTGATGATCCATGCACAACATAATTCTGGTCAGTCACTTCACTTGAACAGTCGTCAACGTCCCTACCCACATTATCATACATTACCTCTGCATCATCGAGTAACAATGAAGCGCCCGACGGTTCATAGTAATATCTTGGCGGTGCAGGCGTTTGCAGTCCTGTAAACCCATACCCACGTTTACTCCTTGCCAAATGCACTGGGTTATGTTCTGGTTTATAGACACTGCGATGAAGTTTTGACCTGGATTCAGTACTACTCAAACCTCGTGCATGATTTGTTGCAAATCTAGGTGCAGCAGAAACTTCGAAAACACGGGCAAAACTGATCTTCTTACCCTTCAAACTCGAACCACATTGTTTGTTTGATTTCATGGTAATGGTGATATTAAAATGACAAGAACAAGAAAACCAGAAACTAAAGGGATCGAGGGAGAGAGACGGAGAAACAGACAGGTTGTATTAGAAGTTGAAGTTAAGGTGGTAATAACTCTTTGTACTGAACTAATTAGAGTATAATTTTTACGTGGTTGAAGAAGGGAGATTAGGTGAGAGTGGTACGTAAATCTACTTAGTAATAAGTGGTGTAGAAACAGACGTGAATCAAAATGAAGTAAAGCTGGTAATGAATAGGCAAGTGTGAAAATTACATCGGGAATCTGAAACACATGTACATTGGTGGTGGAACTAATTTATGAACGAAAAAAGAGTCTCCTTTCTGTCCACTCTTTCTTAGCATACTTGGGTAACTCCGTCCGGATATGCAAGATGTTGAGACTATTAGTCCCACATTGTATGGGTTTCTAAGATCCTGCGGTTTATAATCCCTTAGGGCCTCTCCACTCATTGCCAATTGGTTTTGAGTTGGATGCCCGTATTCTCACATGGTATCAGAGCAGGCTATTTGCGACGAGTCATTTGACCGCGCCTTTACTCCGCGTCACCCAATTTATTGTCCACGTGTTAGACCCAACGAGGCTACACGTGAGGGGGCGTGTTGAGACTATTAGTCCCACATTGTATGGGTTTCTAAGATCCTGCGGTTTATAATCCCTTAGGGCCTCTCCACTCATTGCCAATTGGTTTTGAGTTGGATGCCCGTATTCTCACACAAGATCTTCCATGTGGCGTAAAAGATTTTTGGCCCTGTGCTCGGGACTCGTATCCCTTGTGGAGTTTACTCACTTTAAAACTTGATTTCTGGTTTAGACTGTCATCTCTATCGTAAACCATGAACTTCCCTAGCTGGTTTAATCCTCTCCTTTCTATCCTCCATCAGCCAAAAGTGTAGTGTGACCAAACCAACATCTTTGGGAACCATCAACATAGTCTATGTAAATAAAAATGGTGCTGCCCAGGCTCGAACTGGGGACCTTCAGTGTGTAAGACTGACGTGATAACCGACTACACCACAGCACCAGTGCATGAAACAATCAACGGTTCTATCTGTGATTCTCTCCCAAAGTGACACTAAAGTTTAAATGACTGAAATCGTCAACGTTGTTAATTATGATGGCCGGAAATCTAATAGATGAACAAAAATCAAGATGATGTAACTTTGGAAAGCATTCAGCTGTATTCATTTTTGTTCACCAAGATTGACATATCCCTAATTAATCAACGTTTTTGTTCACCAAGATTGACATATCCCTAATTAATCAACGTTCTTAAGAGTGTAATTAATCAAGTTTCATCCACTGTGCTTCCACATACACTTGCTTAATTCAAGTGCGAACCAACAATCTCATAGATTGAAAAAGTAATTCTTTCTTTTTTGCTTTCTATGTTTTAATGCATCACATGCTGCATTATAGGATTCTCCATGCAACTTACTCGCAATGTCACTATGCAGACAATAAGGTAATGCAACAACTCATTTACATTGCACCTTGGAATAATATAGATAAATTATCAAAACATGGACTACAATAGCCATACAACTTCAATAGTAAAGCCTAACACTCGCTTTAACTAAACATTATCTATCAATTCAAAACCTTCATATTACAATTGACCTCGCCTATCAGATCATATTTGTATGCATAATCCTCGGACAACCATGTGTCTAAAGGAATTTCATAACCGGCTAAAAGTGCATTCTAACAAATCTGCCTTTTCCAATTTGAGTTGATGTTGCCATACATGTCCTTTTTTTTCTTTTTTACTGTCAAACCATGTTATCCTAATCAAGAATGAGAATAATCATTTCGCAATCAATCTTTATCTCAATATTAATTTGTTCGAGGTCTTGGTCATATACAATAGGTGTTTTTTTTTTTGGCATGTCTTCCACAAGTGGCTTAATATCATATAGGAGATGTAAATTGATTATACATGGTGCTTACTTTAAAATAAAGATGGAGATACAATAAATGTTTAACTCACCTTATCTTTGAGAATATTGAAACATTTTAAAGAATGCAATGGGTTTTATTGGGTCAAGCCAAATCGTATTGATACTGTTAGAGCAATGTTCAGTTGAACCCACAAGTTTTGCTATCTCAAGCTTGTTGTCAATGTTAGATGATCAAAAATATATCTTGATTTCTAGTCTACTAAGTCAATTCTCGGACTACGTTAGAATTTGATAGTTGAGTATCATACATCACCCTCGAAGACTGAAGATCGACGAAGACATTTGGAGAACCTCTGTATCAAGTATGTGAAGACTGAACCATTCTATTTTACTCACTATCTTACCATTATGTCTTTTTAAGACGAAGTCGTATGACTTCTAGAAGATTTACAAAGAAGAAGTTTCGAGTCAAGCTTGTCTTGTTAAAAATCTCGAAATATGATTCTAAGCAAAGATGTTCAACGATCCTTAAAAATATTAGGTCTAAACAATTTATTGCGTGAATTAATGTGTGGATCAATTGAAAATTGCCCACGCAAATAATTTTTTATCACGCGGGAATGTTTCAAACATCATAGGAGAGAAATATTGAACTATCTGATATTTCTGCTCAGGGTAGGATGGCGAACCAGTTCGTAAACCACAGATATCTGAGTTTCATAAATACAAGAGGTTTGGCGATCCAATTCGCAAACCGCAAGTTCAGATGGGGACAGTTCACGAATCCGGTTCACGAACCGTTGTGAACTGAATTTTGAAAATTGGTATTATAGGCTAGCAGTTGATGAACACGGTTCACGAATAGTAGTAAGCCGAGTTCAGTAGTCTTGTAGGGTTAGAAAACTCGGTTAACGAACTATTGCACCCTAACTCGTGAACAAGCCTAACGATTCACGAACAGTTGTACCAACCGTCCCAGTTTAAGATTTTAGCAGATGCTCAAAGACTTATTTCTTAAATATGTTTAGCATTGCTAGAACTCTCTCAAACACTTCTAAGACTTCATTGATCACTCAAACACTTATGTATGTCCGTCATGATTAAATTCTTAGTTGTTTAAATGAACATCAAATTGCTTTAGTTCTTTGGCATACTTGCCAAACCGAACAATCATTATATAACGGTTCCAGAACCGGTTCTTGGTGTATATTCTTCCATTGTATTTTCAAGACCTAAAAGTGTTTGCTTGATTCTCAGGTTATCTTATCTTAAAATCTATGAAATCCCCGGTCCTTGAAATCTATAAATAAAGATACTATTTCAACTGGGAAAATCATTCCCTGAAACTTTTTGTCCTAGTTGATTCTAGAGTCGTCCTTTATATCCTAGATTTCCTATGAGAAACATAATCAGGTCTACGACTAAAAGACTTCGCTTTGGGGATTCGTGAAACCAGGTCCGACTATCTTTACCTTAATAGTTCGTGTATCCTGATCTTGTTTTTCTGTTATCGAGGTTTTTGCAATCTCTTTCAGGAAAGATAGATAGTAATCGCAAAGTTATCTTCGTCTCAAACTTTATGTTTCCTCAAGATAGATATCTGAAAACTGATTTTAATTGATCTTTTGAAGATTGTTCTTGAGAGGTGGTTAAGAATCTAGGCTGCTCTTCGGGAGTCGTAAGTTCCAGATTTGTGAGATTTGTTAGCTTTATCAATTACAAACAGATTTCCTCACCTTGATCTTTGATCTAAACGGAAATCAAATAGGCTTATCAAGTTATAGGCAGATTGGTATCAAAAGTCTTCACTTCGGCAGAAGCAACTCTTAGGCTGTAAAGGACGTCGGCGAAGGGAATCAATTGCGTAGAGCATTGCGAGGTTCAAGATACGTAAGGAGCGTTACCGTAACTGAATCGTTTGAAGGGTGGATTCGGTCTCAACTGCATTCCCGTCCTAAGAGTGATAGTAGGCTAGTATCTGTAGCGACTTAACACGGTTTGAGGTCCCGGGGTTTTTCTGTTATTGTAGTTTCCTCGTTATCAAAACTTCTGGTGTCTTGTGTTTTTTTTTCCATATTATATTGTTTATCTTTATAATTGGATTGACACAAGTTGTACGTATTAAATATTAGTAGATACGTCCATCTAATTTTGATCGATTACTAGACTCGTTTCTTGTAGAATTCGTATCTTGAAAGACAAGTAACAAGTTTAATTACTTAGCAGAATTCCGATTAGATTATTTGGATACAACTAGATTGATCTTGGATATTGATTTTTGAGATCGTCCAAGTACTCTTCTTAACAATCAGGTTCACGAACTCTTGTCTATATAGATACACTGATTGAGAAAAGGTTAGTGATATAAACTCTATGTACATATTATCAAGGATTATTCAGTTGGTGTACTTGCAATTGTATTAGGTTTTGTACATACAGGTTGCCGAACGAAAAAGTTGGTGGTGTACTTGGTACCCCTGCGTTTTCAGATACCATTATCAAGTAATTCGAGTACTAGATTACTGCACCCACAAGGAAAAAAGTCTTTGGCCTATCATCCAGTCTCAATTTATTGGTCAATCTGGAAAAGTATGAAGAAAATCACCTTTGAGAATGGGACTACAAAGTGCAGACACTAGAAGAGTTATTCAACAAGTCTATCTTTGGAAAAGGAACTTAATCGAAGTAACAGATGTAAGTTTGAACTTTGTAATGAGAAACTGGGAAACTTCTTTGTAATTTAAATTTATTAACTTTCTAGATATTAAAGCTTTGGGATTGTCGATTGTGGGTATGTTGTTAGACTTTTTATTATTACATTTGGGTACATCAGCTTGTTGAGCTCTTTCTTGCTTACTTTTGGAATGCCATCATTATATTCATTAAGTATTCTGATTAAGAAGGAAAAAAATTGGTCGTTCTTGAAACAATTTTAGATAATCGTGATATTATTACAAGTTATTGTGAATTTAACGGATGAAATTATTAAACTTATTGGTTACAGACTCGATTAGGTCCGATTTTGGGAGGATCAGAAATGACCTCAAGCACGGGTTTAGCTGAGTCATACTACTGTGAATTCTACTATTTCATAGTGTGGTCATATTTGACCAAATCCAATCTGACTGATCCATGTGCATCCCTTTCCTTAGTTTATATCTAAAGATTGGGTTGTTTTCCCCCTATAACTTGGCATTTAGTGTCGTAGGTTGGTACCAATAAAACCATCAAAGCTTCATTAACTATTATACGTGTCATAATGGACAAATCTAATCGACTTAGATAATTTCAACGAACTCACAGGATGTAATGCGTTTCATACTTCACTGAATTGTCTGACAAACCCTATTTATTTACTATGATAACACAAACGAAGCCGTTAATAAGTCTAGGTTCACTCATTTTATGTCATGTTCGACTGGCTAGCATGCTTAATATGTCAAGTTTAATTTATTGGAATTATTCTGCTCATAAACCCAATTGAACGCATGGATTTCTTGTAAGATGTTGAAAATAATAAATATTTTGGATTTTGTCGATATTTGTTAATGATTATAGAAGCCTTTATATATGTGCCACGATATGAAATACACTAGCTGACTTAACTGTTTGTTTTTTTTTAAAAAAACTTGTTCACATTTAGTACACATGTATTATACCTTTATTTATTTATTTTTATAAATTATTGCGTGGGATAATGATAGTTTTATTTTGTCATATGTTCTTAGTTATATCATCTGTACCAGATGTCCAGTGGAAGATTTAAAAGTACATTTATAATAATTTGTTTTTCTCTTGTCTTGTTCTGGTCGTAGTTATATCATCATTCACGTGTTCAACGGAAAATCTAAAGGTAAAATTGTAATAATTTATTTTATCTTAATTGATACCATAATCTTTCACTAATGGTCAATAAATAGGAAATCTACGTTTTAATGATTTTCATATATGACCAATTATTGTCTCTTCTTGTATATATCAAAGAAAAAGAAAATAACTATACCTGTTCGTACCTTTACATGTTGGTATTTTTAAAAATAAAATTTGTACCCGTTTGTTGATGGGTGAAAACTACTCCTGCAGAATTTGGTAATTTGGGGTGTGGATGAGGAATGAATCTAAACCTTCAACAAATGCACTGCGCGGTGAGTGCTTGTAGATTCGAGAGATCAATCTCGTGCAAGTCCGGCCTAAAACCAAGAAATGGCCGTTCCAGGACTTGTTTCGGTCACAAAATGAAGGAGATGGGGTTGATCTTAGGGAGGGAAGCGAAGAAGGTGTTGAGATTGTGAAGATGTTGGCTTGCTTACGACTTGTAACGTAAAGATGAGCAGGCTTGCGGTTGATGCAAGCGAGCTGCGGGTGTTTGAATACGATTTGTATTAACACTTGGTTTTTTTTCGTCTCGCAGAACTTGTGTTGTTCTCCGTTATTCCTTGTTGTTGGAAATAGGGCGGAGAACCTATTTATACAAGTCGTTGAGCCTCATTCACGTTTCTCGTGGGAAGTGGAGGTAGTGGAATGATGGAGTTGTGGAGTTGTGTGTCGGTAACACACGACTAGTCTTGCCCACTTCTCCTGTTCATCTCTAACCGCCCATGACTTCCTAACACGTTCTTGTGATGGCGCGTTGCACGCTGCACGCTGTAAACCGCCAGACCAATACCCCAGTAAGTATCCCCGGTTTGTGACATGATTGATGTCCTGAGTGTGGATCGTGGGTCCACGAAAGATAGCATGTAATCTTTGATTGAATAACTCGCGTTATTCGTAAAGTCGATACTTGTGAAGTATCGTGTGTATTTTATGCAGTATCGCATTACGGTGTGGTAAAGTGATGGGTAATGACTCCTCACTAACCAAATAACTCCCGACCGTGGTTGTATAACCAAGTCAGGTGAAGTCGGACGGATGAGATGATGTTTGAGACACCCATCTCGCGACCGTTGATGAAATTAGGTTTTTTAAAGAGGTGCGCAAGCATCACTCTTCGCCTTGGTCGAACCAAGCATGGGAAGGGTTTTGGAGAGGATCGACCATACATGCGTGTTGACGGCATGATGGTGTAGGCGCCGTATTCCGTTCCCTCATGAAAGCGCGATCCGGGCCACTCAATTTGACCGGCAAAGAGGAGTGGTCGAGATCGATTTTGCGATAAGAGTTTGATACCGCAAGAAGCCGCGCGCCATACTCTTTTTCGGAGCGTTTTCCAAGACGACCTAGCTTGGTCGGTCTTGGCCGGTTGGTTTGGCGTGAAGATGACAGGTCCGATGTTCACGCCCATGTCTCACCGTCCCATGAAAGCGCGATCTAAGCCACCCACCGTCCGGTGAAGTTGAGTGGTCGAGATCGATTTGCAATTTGGGAAGTGTAACCACGCATGTTTGAGCGGGCGTTTTGGGTTGGCCAGGCATGATATGCCTTGGCCGATCACATGAGGGGGTAGATGGGCCCACGGTGGTCATGTCTGGTATGACCGGACCTGCTCGATTTGATTCAGGACCCTCCATTCGTGCCGAGAAGATGGACGCGCGTGATGGCTTGAACCCTAATTTTGGCTTGCAAAGCCGTGCGACCATGCTCTTTCAAAGGCGAATGTGTTGTAACCAACCATGGTTGGTTTTGACCGATTGGTCAAGTGTGTAGGCGGTCACATGGTGATTGTGTCGACATGCTCCGGCCCTTTGAGTCTACATCTACACCCTCCATCTATACCTGCGAAGATGGATGGTTGAGACCGTTTTGCGGCACATGTAATATGCCGCAAACCCTAATTTAGGGTTTTCCGCCCATAATGCTTGGTATGGACGGTTTCTTGGCAAGCGAGGCCAATAGTCGACCATGCGGGGTCGGCCGTGTGTATTCCATACCGCTTGGGGGTGATGGAATTGATCCGGGGGTCGTCCAATCATGCTTGTGGAGTTGGATGATCGCGATCGATCATATCCTGGACCGATATGGTCAGGTGCCGGATGCTCAATAGGGCTAGTATAACACACCGAGAGGGGCCTCAATCGGGCTAGTATAACACACCGAGAGGGCTCGGGCTAGTATAACACACCGAGAATCGGCCGTACGGGTATTTCGTACATGGTTTCATTATAGTGTTTGGAGGTTCGTGTTACTCTGTAAGAGTAACACTTTCGATCGTCATGCCACACCGATAATGATTCATTATGGTGCTTGGAGGTTCGTGTTACTCTGTAAGAGTAACACTCGATCCGTCATGCCGCACCGATAATGAGTACAGAAATACAAGGCCGATATGAAATTCACGGGAAGGGATTGTTGCTACATGCTCCAACCTGGAGGAATTTCATGTATTCACGTAATGGGATTGTTGCTACATGCTCCATTCTTGGTGAATTAAGTGAGGAGTATCCGTCACTTATAAATGGCTTTATCTTTTACAAGATGTCAGCGTATGAGCTTTCCGGTTATTTACAAATTTAACCTTAAACGAAAATCCACCATCAACACCGTTATGAACCAAGCATTTCGATCATCAGATCACAAGAGTATTATTTTATTTTAATGTACCCTAATTTATTTATTCGAATTCCATTTTGTTAAAATTGCATTTACTAAACTATTTAGTAATATGTTCATCTTCATAATTTCTTGATTAAATAGAGATAAAAGATTATTTTTCTTAAATAGTAATAAAGGAAAACTTAGTATCATAATTATTCATTTGTAGGGGTTCTTTTATCATAAGAACATGGATGATATCTTTTTAATTTAATTGAATGTTGTAGTTCATTGAGATACATGAGAAATCATGTACAATTTAACGAACAATTGTTGATTGAGGATCCTCTAAAAATATTTGCCGGATTTTTAATCATGTAAAAGGGAGGATCCAGCATGAGGCATGGATGGGGTGGGGTGGGTGGGGGAGGGACCACCCAACCTAGATAGCTTCCAAGCCTAATATTTTGAGAAAAAATTGCATCCCTCCCAAGCCCATTTATGCTTAATTTCCCATCCTCATCAAGAGTTAGTTCTAACCATAGCAATATTTCTAGCTCCCACCAAACATGAAACACAAAAAATCATGATTAATAGTCTAATTTTTGTAAATTATCAGCATTCGTCAATCAAATTACAATTAAACTAAATAATGGATTAGTATCACATGGTAAAGATATACAGTTTATTAGGGAAAGTGTTTTGGCCACTGTTAATGGAAGCAATTCTTAAGAAGGAATTTTTTTTGGGAAGTACCTGTGTGTTTTTCTTTTCTTATTTGGTCAACACAAATTGACTAGGTTAACATGGGTATAACTAGTATTTATGTGTGTATATACATGAAAAATGTATGCATGCATGATGTTGTTTTTCTGTTGACTTTCTTAATCTTTATATTAAAATTGAAACTAAACAATAATTTTTCAATGCAATATTTTAAGACTATGTTTAAATACGGTCCTTATTTGAACTAAATTCAATTGAGATTATGCTTTTTAATGGAAATGCATTCATACAACCCCCTGTTAGCCTGGATACCATCAACGTTATAAACATACGAAATATATATATGAATATCATATTCAAAATGGGAGACTAAATTCATCCCATCCATCTTTCTTCTTCTTCCTAGATAATTTTATTTATTTTTAACCAGGTTTGGCAGTATATATTGTGTTAGAGCATCGCTTGCTTGAACCCACCAAGCATTGGTATATCAAGTTTGGTTGTTAAGCTTAACTCGGAGTTGCTTGATTTGATTACTAAAGTTAATTCGTTATGTTAGACTAGGAACATAAAAATGTTGAGACTTGCTCTAGTTACTCACGAAGACTGGAAGACGTATCATTAACAACAAAGAAATCATCCTTCAGTTGGAGGTTAGTAATTACATACTTGACCTGTTTCATTTCTATTGTTTTTTATTTCAGGTCAATATTTATTGAAAACATAACATACGAAGTAAAGCTTAATTTGTTTACAATGAATTTAGTATTGGTGACTTGTTCATTATACTATGATCCAAGTATCAAGGAATGATGTAGTACTAGTTGTTTCTATAACTTGAGTATATGGAGTTACGAAGTATAATTTATCTATGGACTTTATAGGATCAACATAACGCTAATTGGTACTTCGTTATATTTACTATATTAAACTTTCGGATAAATCCATACCTTGGAATTATGTTTAAGTGCATAGTTCAAGGGAGTTGACTTGCAAAACTTGTTTCATGGTTAAAAAGGTGATTCAAGGATCTATTCTAGGACTGATCCTAAACAAAGATCTAATCTAGGACCGATCCAAATAATCTAATTCGGGATCTAGTCCAGCGCCGATCTTAATTATATCTGACTGAACTTGGCACTTTCCATATGTTTGCTATCTTAGGGTTTCCACAGACATCGAGGTGTACATGGGTTAGATTGGAGTATTTCCAAAATATCGATATAATTATTTTAATATGTGCTAAACTATAATATCTTAATGTTCAAGTATCTTCCTTTGATACTCAAGGCAAGATCCCGAAACCGATTTTTTAATATCTTTTATATATCAAAAATATATGCTTACCATATCCCAGAGTTTTTCATATCTCTAGTTAACCATATTAGCAAAGTATACATTGATAGCATGGATGTGTGATAGCTAATATAGTTGTCGACTATGAGCGATATTAGTTTATTGGTTGGAATACAGTTGGTATTTGTTAATTTCAGAAATAAATATCCATTGCATATCTTAAGGATTTTCGGATTTGGTAATACCTTGTCTTCCACTCAAGCATTGGTCATAATACTATAAATAGTGGAACTTGTATACTTAGAAACTCATCCTTTGAGACACAACTTAAGGGTATATGTGGGAAACCAACTTGTTAACAGATATGAGTAATCTAATTAGGAGAAACATCTTACGTTTCCTTCCTTTAAAGTTTTCTTTGGGATAAAGAAACTTGTATGGTAGGAAAATAAATCATATTGTTATTTTAGTTTTTAAATTAATTGATTTAATTAAGAACTAACAGTATAGTTATCCTTGATATATCAAACTTGTTTATTCTATGGAAATTTTATTTTGATATAAGGCCACTTAAGTTTGTTTGAGGATTTGACTATACGCAGATCTCGTGATTTAAGATTTATAGATTGAACTGTTAATCAATCAACGTAAAAAGATTTCATTTTGTGTGTGCTGATCAATAGTAGAATCAACTTGTTTGTGCAACGCTGACTTTAAATATTGAAGATTAAAAAATTAAAGTCTTATATTTTCACGCTTCTTATCTTTGTGATTCTTCTTGCACACTTGATTCTCTGGGATCCAAACAAGTTGTTTATCTTGATAGACTTAAGATTCGTTGAAAGTTCGAACAAACTGTCTAGTTGCTTATTATTTTTAAGTTGCTTCAATAGAGATTATTCACTGAGATTGATTATTTCGATGATCTTTGTCTTGGTTTGTTCTATGACAAAGAAGTTTATATTGACTGAACGGAAGATCATTTACTCCACTTTATCTCTGACTTAAGGATTGATTTGGGAGATTGATAAGTGAGTTGGTTACTGAAATATTTAGTCATTTGCTATTTTATGTTACGATCCAAGGAGTTAACAGTGAAAGTTTTCACGGCAGGTGAAGGAGATCAAGATAGTGGACTATGTCCTGAGATTCATGTGCGAAGGCCAGATTAGTTGTAAGTGAAGGATACTAAAGGAATCGAGTAACAAATGAGCATTTACTTGGTCTTACTATGCGAAGTTGCGATAGTCAATTTGTATAGCGGCTTACTTATGAGAGTATTAAAAACCATACTAGTTCTAAGAGTTTCTCTGCCATGTAGTTTTCCTCGTTAATAAAGTCTTGTGTGTTGTGTGATTACTTTAATTTCATATTATATTGTTTATCTTTATAATTAAAGTAAATACACTTGTATCATAATCCACTCGGTGAGACCCATAGTTAGTTTTGTCTCGAACTTTGATTATAAACCAAGTTACATCTTGTTGAAGTAATTCGCCATTATTGTTACAGTAGAATTTCATAAGGTGTGTCTATATAGGATGATATCAAAAATATTATGGAGTATTCGGTACCCTCGTCATTGCAAATTGTATTACAAGTTTGAGGTTGAATTTAAAACTAGAGAAGAACAACTCAATAATAATACATGTTAACACAACCAAAAAAGAATAAGAGATTATTATGTGACAATGAAGTGTAAGTTGACAGACCAAATTATAAATTAATATTCAAAAAAAAATCGGAAAAAAAAAATACTCTACCTTGTTCATCATCCGATGCATCTCTACTTAATTGACTAAGAATATTCACTTGATGACTATAAGCCTCTTTATAGAGCTTGAGCCACTCTAAAAATTGAGTAAAATGAATTCAATAGTGAAATCCAAATCAAATAATCAAATTAATGGTAATGGAGCTATGATATTTCATTTTGGATGAAAGATTTTTTTGAATTTATAAATTTATTTGTTTTTATTCTCAAAAAATATTTCGTTTGAGCAAAATCTTCATAGGGTATTCGGGTTACGGACGAAGAAAAATGTGATTTATTGTTGCTCGCTTTAGGTTAGGTGCACAATTTTTGCTTTATTTTTTCTAGTAAGTAGTGTTTAGGTTAAGTGGGTATTATAGAATTTTGAAAGTCAGCTTTAAAGTGAAAAAAAACCTTGTCTTATGTTAGCAGACATTTTGGTCACCAAACTTTGTTCTTTACATGACCTCAAAAGCAATGTAAACAAGAGATTTGAATGATGGATGTTTTATTATAATATAAATTAATTAATTTATAAATATACAATTGTTCTACATAATGTTTACTTTATTTGATTCATTTAATGCACCACTTGATATTGGCAACATTGTTATTTCCGATAGAAGAAAAACAAAATAAGAAAATAATAACCATGATAAATGTTGATGCTTTCAAGGAAAGTAATTTCATTTCATGGTAACTCGTAAATAAAAAGATTAACTTAAGCAACGTTTCAAAGATCACGATAAAGTGAATATCACATCTACTCAAAATTTTGAAGATACAAAATATGAACACAAAATTATATATATAACTCTTGATGATGTTAAACTCTTAATACCTTTATTCCATGGATGTACATTACTTTAAGATGTATGAAGGTTTGCCTGGATTTTTTGTTGCTTGAACAATAAATTTTAAAATCAACCACGATACTGCTTTCAACATGCTACAAAAATATGAATCATAAAAAGAAAAATATTAACTCAAAACAAACACTACAAATGTATAAGATTCTTATTAATGGCATAATTTTAAATACCTCAACTACATGCATCTAAGCAAGATCCTAAAAACAAGTACTTTCAGTAGTAGAAATAAACATTTAACACAGACATACAAACAAGATGAGAGACAACAAGAAAGAATGACTCAGATAGATAATAAGACTCACAGTCAGACTTGGATACAGAGAGAAGGGGAAAAGAGAAAGTGAGAAAAGGAGAAAGAGATAATATTATAGCTTTAAAGTCAAGTCCAAACACTTCTTGGAACTAACATCAACTCCATCATCACCATTTGGATCCTTTTCTCCAACACCTAAAATGTTCTTTCCTTTTATAGGAATAAATTCATACTCAACTGGCTTAACTGGTTGTGCTGGTGGTGGTGTTCCTTGCTGAAGTACTTGGTGATACAAAAATTTGTGACAACTTTTACAAGGTAACAACCTAACCTCATTAGTAAGGGATTGAAACCCTAATTGCTTTGATCCATAAACATACTCATTTCCACCATGTACATATGAGGCATGTGGAGTCATGGAAAGCAATTTCCCCGATGCGTTGTGAATCGCAGCCAAACGAGTCAACATCCTATTACTCGATGTTGCACGCTTGTTTGCAAGATACTCCCTTCTATCAGCTTCACGTTCTCTTCGATGGGCATTTTGATGGCCACCCAATGCTTGTGAATTTTCAAATGTTCTTGAACAATAAGGGCAAAGATGAGGCATATCATTCATTTGCATCATGGTTGTTATTTTTTCGTTAGTTTTTGGACTGGATCCTGATGATATTCTAGTGGGGTTGTTGTTGGAGATGGATGTGCAAGTTGTATTAGTCTGCATGGCTATGATGATGAGTAAAGGAAAGAGATGATAATGAATGAAATATAAAATTAAAGAATAGTGTGGTAGTGTGGATGTAAGTGTTTAAGTGGTAGCGTATTTATAGTATTCTGAAAGAGTGTACTTCGTATGTGAAGTGATGTTTAATAAAGATTCTAAGATATCAGTATTAATTAATCTTGTTAACCTATTAGTAATGTAGGTTATGAATACCTAAGTCATAACATGCAATTAATCATGACTTTTGTTAGGCAATTCTTGTAAAAAAAATAGATATGAAGTAAGTGATACAAATATTTTTCATACCCGAAATCCCATAAAATGAACAACTAAATAGTTATAAAGTAAGTGATGTTCATAATTTTTTCTTCATATATTCATTATTTCCATCATTGATATGAATATGAAATATCTTCCTCTAATTAATTACTGAATACTTAAACTAATATATATGTCATCATATGTTAGTTTAGTACTCCCCCCATCCCACAAAAGTTTTAATTTTAAATTTGTGCAAACACCTTATTTGTATTACCCTTTAATTGATTATTATTATTAAATTTTAGTGTAAGAAATGTGCATAATTTGATAGCCATGTTTGTATTCGTTGTAGATATCTTAAAGTGATTTTCAATGGTATAGAGTTTACAAATATCCGTTGCATAATTTGAATGATATCTCATTTCTAAATTTTACTATTTGATACTCATAAGAGTATCCCTCACTCCTCCCTGCCTTAAGAATTGTGCAAACTTGAAATAGGTTAACTGTGGTGTGACATAGGGAGTATTGAGTAATTAATGTATGATTTTATTTATTTTGTATGTAACACTAATCTGGCGTAGCAGTTTGACCTATTAAATTATTCACCTTAAAACGAGATTTATTGAGTTATTCATCTTAGAATGTTCATATTCCCAACAATATTTACCAACCTAACAAAATAGTTGAAAATAATTTCAATAAGTTATTTTGTTAAAATAACTAATTACAAAAATTACTTTTAATCACTTAACATATAATTTATCTCTGAAAGTACAGTCGATAATTTTTTAAAATTATATGTTCATGTCCATTTGGTAAAAGTTTAATTGGTTAATGAATGAAAATATGAGTATTGCATGTTCATATCAAAATTATAAAATACAAAGTGGAAAAAGCATAATAGTAAGTATCCTAAAAAAAAATGTTTAATTTGGAAAAAAAAAATAACTGTAACCTTTTATACGGTTTGAAACCAATGAAACGAATACATCATTTTTTTAATTTCATCATATAATATGAGAACTATCTGCTTTAAACCGTCATACATAATTTTTATCATAATGTTCGTAGACTTAACGATACTACATTCTTGAACCAAACACGTTTAATATTGAAAGTATTTGCTGTTAATTTTTATATTAAATTTTTTTTTTACATTGTTTAGATATAACTCCGAAACTATCTCTTATGGGAGCAAATATACGAGTTCGACAAAATACTCTTTTATTTTAGGAGTATCTCTTATTAAAGAAGAAGACAATCAGATTAAATGGTGGGAGTTGATTCCGGTCTACACCACTATTCATCCCTTATACGTATATAAAAATTGAGCATCTTTGTGTTTTATTGCTCTTGCTATTCGCGATTTTCTTGATATCTTAAATTGTATTAGGGTTTCGATTTTCTTGTACTATGATGATTTTATTATTCTCGTGATCGAACATGTAATCAATATTTTGATTTGAATCAATTGAAATATGTCGAGTATCAAAAAAAGAAAAAGAAAAAGAAAAAGAAGCAAATATACAATGAAACAAAATATGATTTATGAAATTTTGCTTAACTTGCTGTGCTTTGAGCGGGTACACTCTGAATTAACACTTCACGCAAAAAACTATAATTTACTAGATAAAGCATATATACAAGGCATGAAACAAAAGTAATGTCAAAATCAGAGACGGGCCCGGCAAGGGGCTAACGAAGCTATAAACCGTCCCTACATTTGTTCCAAAAAGAAATTAATACATAAATTTTTAACAAAGTTATTTTTAGCTCACATATTGTTGTACATATATAATTTTTAGTCCACTTAAGAGATAATTAAAACTTAAACCTTATTAAAGAAAAAATGAAAAATTCTACTTCTCAACAAAATTATCTCCCATTTTACTTCCATAAGTTCTAAATTTCTTAATGTAATCGCATTTTGCAATTAATTTTGTTTGTTTTATTCTTAATTATCTATCTATCTAGCGCTCTATAAGTGGATTAGAGTTGGCCATTAACTATGCACTTCGCTCTAAAAAAATTGGCGCGGCCTTCGACTGCCTTGATATTCTAGCCCCACTCAAGGAAAAACTTTGGGTCCGTCCCTGGTCAAAAGTATGTTATTTCCTTACCCGCTTTTGGAAGTATGTATTACCTTCTTTTAGTTTATCAATTTGAATGTC
The DNA here is from genome assembly GCA_023531295.1 of Papaver armeniacum. NCBI lineage: Eukaryota > Viridiplantae > Streptophyta > Magnoliopsida > Ranunculales > Papaveraceae > Papaver > Papaver armeniacum. The sequence goes on along the minus strand of JAJJWW010001499.1, from coordinate 448,692 downwards.
AATCTTCAAAAGACATTATCTTTCATCTTATAACATCTGACTTCTAGTGCAATAGCAATTACTATGACCCACTTTACATAAGTTGGATGAAAATCATGTATTTAGTTGTATTATACAATTTTTATGTCATAAAATGTATGTTATTTAATTTTTTGACCACATAGTATCTCTTAATTTTGAAATCTATTTAATGGAGTCCTAACATATAATATATTGTTTCCTTTTGTTAACACTAACGAGACACCGTTGGCAACTGTTGTTCGTTTATGATGGTATTCTATTTTTTTCTCTCTTGTTATTCTACTTAAATGCGAATACAAATAATATGCATGTCTGCCACCTATTTAAAATCAATAAGTACACTTTAAACTAACGATTTGGTCATGAATGTCTGTAGAATGCAGTGCCACGTGTACGTAAAATGATATTACAACCTCACACGTTTAATATGTAAGACAAGTCCATAAAAGGTCATGGAATCTTACGCGTAAGCATAATGTAAGCAGTGTACACGTGCATTAAATGTGCTGATTTATATCCACGTGTGAGCATTAAAAATTATATCAGAAAAAGTGAAAGCATTTAATGTCAAATTTTCTTTGGTTATTACATATTAGTAATTACTAATTGAGGTTGTCCCATGGATTAACCGATTGATCATCTTGAGTTATAGACCTTTCCAACTCAGTTGGTCGACTTGCATAAATATAAACTTAATTCTAAATTCATACCGTGTTGATATTTTCCAACTAAACTTAGTTCATGGATTACTATATACCAAATATATAATTCTTATGTATCATATTAGATGATCTTGTAGGATTCGCGTGTTCCGAACTAGACGATATTTTGTATTAGAGTAAACAAATATTTAAAGTATTGAATTTATTTTTTCCGACAAGTGATTGTTTTGAATTTTTATCTCCGAGAATGTAATACGACTGAATGTACATATACACATAATCTTAGTTAGAATTTTGGTGTAACGGAAAATTTACTGTGGAGGAAATTTGACTATTATTTGTTCAAACAAAATGTAAATTTGATACTTTTTTGTGATTCGGAGATAATTCTAGACGATGGTATGGTAATATTATAAGAATTCGTTTTTTTTAACCAAAATAAATGATTTTTTGAACTTTTATCTCCGAAAATATAATACGCCTAAACATACAAGTACCCCTAACCTAAGTTAGAAATTTGTGTAATGGAAAATTTATTGTGGAAAAAATAGAGTATTTTTTGTTTAAACAAAATGTACATTTAATAACCTTTCGTGATTCAAAGATAATTCTAATTTATATACGATGTTAATAGGTGTAAAATTCATTTTACATATATCATTTTGGCGTAATATTTTTCTCAGGTATTAAATCATATCCAAATACTGATTCATACATTAAATATGAATTGTGAAATCTTATTTATATTTGTCAAGCATAAACAATATTTTTTTAAGTAGGAAAGTATAGTACAAGGACTTATGATGATTTTAAAGTATAACATAAGAAATTTTACCGAATATGAATTTTCATCCAAATTTTGATTTAATTAGAGAATCATATCATATTATTATGAATTACAATTATGGTGATTATTTTCCCATATGTAATCATAATAAGCGAAATCAAAAGTTATTGAAAATTTTAGGATTTATGTTATAGGAAAGAAAATTTTCAGGATCTATGTTGAGGTAGGCTCAATCCATATCTTGCTCGGCATCGAAGCCGGCTCAATCATGTCTCACTTGGTGGAAAAAGCTTAAAGCCACTTAAGTTGTTCCCATCGCCACAATCATAATTGTCTGGATTGGAATAAAGGTCGCTTAAGCTATTCACTGCTATGGTCATAGTTGTCTGAACTGGGGCGGAGGCCGCTCAAGCCATTACCACTGTCATAGTCATAATTAAACGTATTGAGATGGAGGCCATTTTAAGCCATTCACTCCGCAGCAGTCATAATTATCTGGACTGGAGTGGAGGGCGCTTAGATCATTCCCAATGTCACATTCATTAGTATTGGGTGTTGGCTTGGTAGAACATGGACGCTTTTCCGTTTGCCGATCTTGTAACCATTAATGTTAGATATTGGTTCAACATGGAAGCTTTTCCCTTTGTCGCTCTTGTGATTCTTTACCGTTCATTCAATCAACTTTCGTCGAACAGGGGAACGTTGCCCCTATGTCGTTCTTGTGACCTCTGTTAGAGCATTGCTCGGTCGAACTCGCAAGCGTTGCTATCTCAAGCTTGTTGTCAAATTTAGTTGATCAAAACTATATCTTGATTTCTAGTCTACTTATAGCTATGTCTCGGATTAGGATAGAAGTGTGTAGTTGAGCATTAGACTTCACGGAGTTCACCAATTGAAGAAAAAGATCTACTAAAGATTTTGGAGGATCTTCAACGACAAATAGGATGTGAACGCTAAAACTTATCTATCACTCAGAAGTCTATTCAATTCTATCTACTAATGAGACTAAGTCGTATGCTATATAGACTTTATTTTATACACATTGAAATTTCGATTTGGGTTTATCTCGTTAATATAATTCTTAAAATATGAGTTTAAAGCTTAGAATGCTTCATCATCTACTTGACAACTTTGGTTATGAACAATTCATTTGCTGGAAACTAAATATTAAGTCAAGTTGATCATGTGAAAATTACCTTGAACATCTTACATGATCTGTGTGAGACAATCATTTAATGTTAACTCGGAATTATATTGGAGTTTAGTACATATAGATTGTCGAACGAAAAAGTTGGGTGTGGTTGTTGTACCCCCCGCGTTTTCAATTGGTATAAAAGCAGGCAAACACGCTAACACCTCGTAAGTCTGTGTTTGAAGCAATCTGACTATATGGACAGAAATGCTATCTCTATAAACGTATTGCCAGTCTTCGATGACTCGAATTACTTATGGTGAAAAATTGTTATGCGTGTCATTATACAAGATCGTGATTTTCAATCATGGGTTTGTGTTGTAAATGGCTACGATCCTCCCACAGTTATAGTAGACGGTATAATTGTCGCGAAAGACATAGCGAATTATAGTGAATCCAAAATTAGTGCTGCAAAGCATAACTCTGACGGGTTAAACGTTATTATTCATGCCATAAGCCCAGATCCACAACACCATGTGTCTACATGCACTATGTATAAAGATGCTTGGGATATCTTAGCAACCATATTTGAAGGGAATACCTTTGAGAAAGAAGCTAGGATTCAAAACCTAAATTCTGATTGGGATAACCTTCGTATAGCTGACGAAGATTCGTTTGATGAGTTTAATCACAAAGTGTCTAAAATCGTTAATGCATCTTTTGCATTGGGTAAGACTATTCCTGAAAAGGATATCTAGATACGATTCTAAGAAATACGCCATTGTTGAAGGAAATAACCTTGAAACACTTTCCAGGAACACTCTTGTTGGAAAGTTAAAAGTCTTTGATCATGATCAAAATACAGCCAGAATATTTGCATTCAAAGTTGTAACCAATACAAGTGCATTTAACTTGTCTTAAGCTGATGAATGTTGTACTGATTATTTTGATCTTAATCGGTCTTTGATTATGCAACAGATCAAAGATATTGTGAAGAGAAGCAGAAGCTCTGAGAAACGGCGTTCTCAAACCATTGCTTTAGATGATTCAACAATACAAGAAGTAAAATCTCGTCAGTGTTTCAAGGATGCGCATTCTTCTGAAGATTGCATTGAAAATTTTGTTTTCTCTGCAGAAACTTCTATCAACCCGCATTCTAATTCAAAATACGAGTTATACACATAGATTTTGGAATTCTTGGATAAAAGTGAATAATTTCACCGAGAAAATCTTGATCTAAAGAAAACGTTGGAGAAGCTTGAATCATCACTTCGGGTGAAAGATCTTGAGTTGACTAAACTTAATGATGAACTCACCATAACCCTAGGAAAAAGAGATAGAGACTCTTAAGTGTGACTTACAAGGAATTTCTGTAAGATCTGACAAGATCTTATCAATGTTATTTGGTCAGAAGTCCTTTGGAAACACTAATGGTATTGGGTTCAAAAACAAGACTGTGGTCACTAACAATTCCTTTATCCCTGCCAGTTCTGGAAAGGTTGATGTAAAATGTTGTGATAAACAGGAAGCCAATTCCCAAAACAAGAACACCTCTCTGGTTTGTTTTTGTGGAAATACGAATCATGTTCAAAGGAAGTGTTGGAAATTCAATAAGAATAACAAGAGAATTGTCAAGCTTCAGAATGACATGCAAATGATGAATTTGACTTTAAAAAACCAACATGGAATCTCAGATACCATGAAGAAAACTCAAAGAACCAGAAACAGACGAGGTAAGGAATCGATATACACAATAAACCTTGCTACGTCACCCCGTGACACAAGAAGAGAGCACTCTGCTCACTCCATTGCTACTTAATTGTAGTGATGTATGCATCCTCAATATTATCTTGAGAATATGAGGAAAGCATCAAGGTTGCTCAAGTTATGTCTAGTTTTTTTTATTTATTTGCTAATTATATCATGAATTTCTTTAATTGTTCTTATGAATTGATAATAAATAAGATTTTTTACTCTTGGTGAGTCTTCTCCAAATGTTCAAAATCTTAGTGACATAATCTTGTGTATTACACTTATTATCAGACACGTCACTTTCAGTCCGCAAAGACTTGATGTGTGTATCAACAATTCTTGTGCTCTAACCTTTGTTTATTGAGATAAGAATGAGTTCATACTCACGTTGATATATATAAACTACAATCATGAGAAATTTACATAAGGACATGTAAGATAAGATTTGTAGAATGGGTCACGGCCGGTGAAGCCTTTTTCACATTGTTCTGATACAAAAACCTCTTTAGGGTTTTGATGTATCCAGTATCCCGTTTATATACTCTTCTCTTGAAAATTATCTTTCACTCTTTATTCCCCGGAAGATACAGAATCATGGCTCCTGTAACCAGAGGTACCACAAAAAGGGATGCAGTAGAAGTTGTTAATATTTTTGTATGTGAAGGAATCAAAACATCAAGAAAGAAGAAGGAGAAGTTTTCTGAAGATGAAAAAGGTTCTTCCTCTACATGCCTTCTGTCTGTCTGTCATCATGATAATGATTTTTGTGCTGCTGTGAAAAACTTTATTACCTAAAGAAATGATTTGAAATCTCGAATTATTTTATCCTTGGAGAAGATAACTCACTATGAATAAATGTTATCTCTGACAAAGAACACCCCGTGTGAACTTAAAACAGAGCTTAGTGAGTCAACTGACATTTCTGAAGACCTGGAAGAGTTGAATGATCCTATTATCAATGGATTTTTCAATAATGAAAGGGAATTCTCTGTAGAAGCCTTGAGGAAGCTCTACGATGTCTAGGAAACTTCTTGTGAGAATTTATTCTTGTGTTCGAGAAGGATAACTAGGGCTTGGTATAACATATATTGTGATTACACAAGCTATTTTCAATGATTTTCATATTGCATGTTTTTAGATTTATTTATTTAAATTCTAAGTTGTTTGGAAGATGAACTTGCAGTATTTAATCTTATTGGTTTTATATATTGCAAGTGTCTTATGAGATATATGTGCCTTTACATTTTGTGAATTGTGTTATTATCTCACAAATGCTCAAAAGTTAAATCCATTATGTCTTTATGCATATATTGATAAAAGATAGAATGAAATTTTTGAGATATTCCGCAGTATTGATCTCTCCTTGATCCACTTTTGCGAAAGTACTGCTATTACTCCGTAAATTTTCTTATGTTGAGTAATACCGGTTAAATTAATCAAAAAGATTTTCTTATGGTTAATTTACTTGATGATTACTGGATACAAATCCATGTGATTTGATAATGTCCAAAGAAATCCTTATTTTCTTGTAAAAGTAAGGTCGCTCATGTTGTTCTTTTGGGAATGACATCAAATAGGGGAGAGTTCTTAAATGAACTTGTGCTTAATTTCTATATCTTTTTGGGGTGAGCGGTTGTGGAATATGTAGGGGTTAACTTGTGTCTTAATAAACTCCTTGATGAAGGCACTAAGTTTCGACTATGTGATATCATCTAAAGTAAAGTTGATATGCTTCTTTAGTCATGAATTATCTTTTGAGAATTCATAACGATCCCATAGTTTTCGTACCTTTGCCAATTTATATTGACAAAAAGGGTGAGAATTATTTAGTAGTTCACACTACATACATATGTGAAAAAGCGGGGGTCTAACAACCACACCCAATATTTTGCTTAGCAATCTGTATGGACTAACTCCAATATACTTTTAAGAGAATCAACTAGACAGTCAGACTCAATCTTAATAAAAGTATATCAAAGAGTTATATCTCACTTTCTCGATTCAATACTTACCCAAACAAATAGAAATCTACGAGTCTAATTGAATACAAGAGAAATCACTTGAACGGCACCAAAGACAAATGTTCAAGGATCAATCAATTTCAATCAACAACCAAAGGTTGGATTTCCCAATTGATCGATTCAACGCACAACCTGTGATATTTCAATTATATAACAAAATATAATGCGGAAAAGAAATAACACAGACACCGAGAAGTTTTGTTAACGAGGAAACCGCAAATGCGAGAAAAACCCTAACCTAGTCCAGATTGAACACACATTGTATTAAGCCGCTACAGACACTAGCCTACTACAAACTAACTTCGGTATGGACTGTAGTTGAACCCCAATCAATCTCACACTTATCCAAGGTACAGTTGCGCTCCTTACGTCTATGATCCCAGCAGGATACTACGCACTTGATTCCCTTAGATGATCTCACCCACAACTAAGAGTTGCTACGACCCAAAGTCGAAGACTTTAATAAAAAAATCTGTATCACACAGAAAAGTCTACGGTAATAGATAAATCTGCCTGCCGCAGAAATACCTATCGAGTTTTTGTTCCGTCTTTGATAAATTAAGGTGAACAGGAGCCAGTTGATAACCCAGACTTATATTCCCGAAGAACAGCCTAGAATTATCAATCACCTCACAATAATCTTAATCGACTAGCGAAAGAAGATATTGCGGAATCACAAATGATGAGACGAAGATGTTTGTGACTTATTTTATATCTTGCATATTGGAGAAATCAATCTCAAGCCAATCTTACGATTGTACTTAGTACGATAGAAACAGCAAGATCAGATCACGCAACTACAAAGAAAATAGTTGGGTCTGGCTTCACAATCCCAATGAAGTCTTCAAGTCGTTAACCTACATGGTCTCGATAGAAACCTAAGGTTAAAGGAGAATCGACTCTAGATAATACAACTAGTATCACACAGAAGGTGTGGGGATTAGGTTTTCCAGTTGCTAGAGTTCTCCTTTATATAGTCTTTCAAATCAGGGTGTGCAATCTAAGTTACCTTGGTAACCAAGCATTCAATATTCACCGTTAGATGAAAACCTGATTAGATTCAAGCTAATATCTTTCAACCGTTAGATCGAAACTTAGCTTGTTACACACAAATAAAATGCACGCTTATTTAGGTTTGTGTAACCGTACCCAAACATGTACACTTAGTTGGTTCAACAGTAGTTAACCAAATGGTTAGCCATATGAGCACTTTCATATCAACCATATTCTTCTTTACCATAACTAGTTCAAATGACTCAAATGAACTAGTTAGAGAGTTGTTCAATTGCTTAGATCTTATAGAAGTATACAAGACACAATCGAAGCAAAAACGATTTGATTCACTCGAATCGATTCATGAACTTTATAGCCACAGTTTGCAAACATGCATTCCTTAGTTTATATAAGTTTAAGTTCACGAATAATTGTTTTTAGAAAATAACCAACCTAAGTACGCGTACTGGTACGTGGACTTAAGTACCCGGAATAAGTTTGTTTTAAGTTCACAAACTCCAACAGATTTTCACGGGACGTGAACTTCCGATGGTGCGCGTACTGGCACGCGGACTTTAGTTCCGGTTTTCCTGAGCAGCAAAGTACGCATACTTTGGTTCAAGGAATAAGGACTTACACACGAATGAGTTATCACACAATGTTTATATCCAACAATGGTTATATATTCTAAACTCTCATTTCAATCATTGAAACAATCTTAGAGGACGTTATATAGTTGTTATTCACAAACCATTTTTCGTCAAAGCAATTTTCAAGTACTTGAAACTTAATATGAATTTCGTCACTAGTAAAGATGAACTTGGCCAAACCATATCTTCTCTAACAATATGGTTTATGGCTTGCGTATATTATGTAAGGGGGAGTGGATTCCAATCTATAGGTTATACTTGTTAGAGCATTGCTCGGCCGAACTCGCAAGCGTTTCTATCTCAAGCTTGTTGTCAAGTTTAGTTGCCAAAACTATAAGTCTTGATTTCTAGTCTACTTATAGCTAAGTCTCGGATTAGGATAGAAAGTATAGTTGAGCATTCGACTTCACGGCGTTCATCGATTGAAGACGAAGAACTACTAAGCGGAGCTTGTGGAACTTCATCAATGAAAGGTATGTGGAGACTTGAACTCATCTATCACTCAAAAGTCTATTTACTCTATCTCCTATTTGAGACAAAAGTCGTATAGCTATATAGACTTCGATTATACAAATTTGATATTTCGATATGAGTTTAACTCGCTTACATATTTCTCGAAATATGTGTTGGTAAGCTTTCGCTTTAATCAAGTTCATCTTATATTCTTGAAGAAAGTCAAAAGGTGATCATGTGAAAATCGCCTGGTAACATCTTACACGATTTGTGTGAGACAGTCATTTGATGTAGACTCGGAATGTTTCATATCGATTATTCGATCACTTGAAAATTGCTTCGAACCTAATAATTTGTGTGAGACAGTTATTGTCGTCTTCTAAGAATGTTTCAGTGATTGAAATGAGAGTTTAGAACAAATAACCATGATTGGATATAACATAGTATGCGTACTTGTATGCTAACTGTTGCAAGATATTCCAAGTCCGGGAACCATAGTATGCATACTTGTATGCGAACTGGTTGGTTAATGAAAGTCCGGGAACTTTGTATGCATACCGGTATGCATACTGGCATGATTTTCAAGTTCCGGGATTTAACTGAGTTTGGAAGGTATGCGTACACGTTCGCATACTGGCGAACCCAAACTTAGTCCGGCCACTTAGGTATGTGTACCTGTTTGCATACTTGAGTAGGTTATGTTCTAAAATCGGTTTGTTCATGAACTAATACATTTATATATTAAGGAATGCAATCTTTTGCATACTATGGCTATAATGTTCATGAATTGATTCAAGTGAATCAAAATCGATTTTGCTTCAATTGTGTCTTGTATACTTCTATGAGAATATAAAGAATTGAACAACTCTAGAACTAGTTTCATTTGAGTCATTTGAACTAGTGATGGTTAAGATGAATAAGGTTGATATGAAAGTGTTCATATGGCTAACTTCGGTTAACTATTGTTGAGCCAACAAGGTGTACACGTTTAGGTACGGTTACTCATATCTAAATGAAGTCACTTTCATTTGTGTGTAACAATCTAAGTTCGATCTAACGGTTAAAAGATATTAGATTGAGTCTAATCAGGTTTTCACCTAATGGAGAATATTGAATGCTTTGTTACCAAGGTAACATTGATTGAATACCCTGATTTGAAGACTATGTAAGGGAGAACTCTAGCAACTAGGAAACCTAATTCCCATACCTCTTATGTGATACTACTTGCGACTAGAGTCGATTCTCCTTTAACCTTAGGTTTTTCCAAAACCTTGTAGGTTAACGACTTGAAGACTTCATTGGGATTGTGAAGCCAGAACCAACTATTTTCTCTGTAGTTGCGTGTTCTAATCTTTATGTTTTCTATCGTATTGAGTACTATCTTCTCTAAGATTTGGTCGAAATTTAATCTCCGATAGGCAAGATAAAAAGTAGTCACAAACATCTTCGTCTCATCGTTTGTGATTCCAAAATATCTTGTTTCGCTACCATACGATTAATATAACTGTGAGGTGATTGATATTACTAGGATGTTTTTCGGGAATATAAGTCCGGTGTATCAGTTGGTTCCTGTTCACCTTGATTTATCAAAAGACAGAACAAAACTCTTAGGTATTTCTGTGAGAGATAAATTTATCTATTCAATAGACTTTTATGTGTGAGACAGATTGGTTTTTGAAGTCTTCGACTTTAGGTCGTAGCAACTCTTAGTTGTGGGTGAGATCAGCTAAGGGAATTAAGTGCGCGGAGTCCTGATGGGATTCAGTGGCGTAAGGAACGCGATTGTACCTTGATCAGTGTGAGATTGGTTAGGGCACAACTACATTCCAGTCCGAAGTTAACTTGGAGTAGGCTAGTGTCTGTAGCGGCTTAATACAGTGTGGTGTTCAAATCTGGACTAGGTCCAGGGGTTTTTCTGCATTTGCGGTTTCCTCATTAACAAAATTTCTGGTGTCTGTGTTATTTCTTTTCCGCATTATATTTGTTTATATAATTAAAATATCACAGGTTGTGCGTAGTTCAATCAATTAGATAATCCAACCTTTGGTTGTTGATATAAATTGATTGAAACTTGAACATTGGTCTTTGGTACCGTTCAAGTCATTTCACATAATAATCAGGCTCACGGATTTCTATCTGTTTGATTTGCTGATTATATTGTGAAAGAGAGATACAACTCTTGGATATATTTCCATTGATTGAGTTTGACTGTCTAGTTGATTATCTTGGATTTTGTCCATACAGATTGCTAAACGAAATATTGGGTGAGGTTGTTAGACCCCCGCTTTTTTAATTGGTATCAGAGCAGGAAAACACGTGTAAGACCTTATAAGTCTGTGTTTGTAGCGATCCGACTCTATGGATAAAAGTGTTATCTCTATAAACGTACTACCAGTCTTCGATGGCTCGAATTACTCATGGTGGAAAATTGATATGCGTGCTTTTCTTCAAGCTCGTGTTTTTCAAACATGGGTACGTGTTGTTAATGGCTATGATCCTCCGATTGTTGCAGAAGGCGATGTAACTGTTCCAAAGGATATTGGTATATATGAACCTGGCGAGATTTTTGCCGCGAAACAAAATTTTGATGGGCTAAATGCTATCTTATATGTCATTACCCCAGATCTTCAGCATCATGTGACTATGTGCAGTAAGTCTAAAGAAGCCTGAGATATCTTAGAAACTGTATTCGAAGGAAATTCCCCTGAGAAAGAAGTTAGGCTTCAAAACCTATGTTCTGATTGGGAAAACCTTCGTATGGCTGATGAGGATTAATTTGATGAGTTTAATCACAAAGTGTCTGAAATTGTTAATGCATCTTTTGCATTGGGTAAGACTATTCCTGAAAAGGACATTGTGATGAAAATTCTCAGATCGTTGCCAGCCAAATACGATTCTAAGAAACATGCCATCGTTGAAGGAAATAACCTTAATACTTTATCCAGAAATACTCTGGTTGGGAAGTTAAAGATCTTTGATCATGAGCATATATCCAAATCTAAAAAGGATATTGCTTTTAAAGCATAAAAGAACACAAAATCACTTGACAAAATAAATGTGTTGGCAACTCTGCGGATGATCCTTGTGAGACTGATTCATCAGATGATGATCTTGATAACTCAATTTCTCTGATCACGAGACAGTTTAGAGATTTTCTTTTGAAGAGAAGTAAATGGTTCGTCAGAGATAAGCCTAGATCATCAGTTAAACCTCATGACCGTGTTCCTCCTAAAAACAGGGATACAGTCGATGCTGATGATGAGGATATGCCCCAGTGTTTCAAGTGTAAAGGTTTTGGTCATTTTTCCAATGAGTGTCCAAATCGTAGAAAATACACTAGGAATAAAGGTCTTGCTGCAACTCTTGATGAAATGTCTAATCACTATGATTCAAATGAAGATGAAAAATCAAGTGTTGCGCTCCTTGCTGAAAATATTGATTTTTGATAATTGTAGCAATACTCACATCAATCTTGATATGTTTCTTGGAGAAACTTCTTCAACTATTTGGAAGGATAAAATGGATTTTTCTCTATCTATTGGAAATCCTATTTCTAATATTTCAGGTACCACAATTTGTCTAGTAGCTTGCTCCGGATATGGTGTCTGAACCATCCTCCACTTTGACATGTTATTATTATTAAGGGTCATGGACTCTCTACTTGTTTCAAGTACAAGCACAAAGTAAGATATGTCAACAAACTTCAACGGAGAGCAAATCGATTAGCAAACAAGCTTAAACTTGTTCAGAAGTCTTATGAGGTATGTAAACTCAACTCTTCTCCAAAGAAGTTCATTTCTAAAGGAAAAATTAGACCACTTCAGAAAAGAACACGGTCTAAACACTCCGTGAAAGAAGATTTTAGGAATTATTTCCAAAAGGTTTTTGGTGGACAGATTATTGTTCACCCCAACACAACTTAATTGTGTTGGCCGTGCATCTTGTCTCGAGTGCCTTATCCCAAAGAGACAAGAGCTAAGCACTTACAGGTCTTAAGAAAAAGAAAAAGTTTTTTTGTTTTATTATTATTATTTTTTTGGTTTTGGTTGATCTTTTTGAAAAAGCGGGGGTACAACAACCACACCCAACAATTCGTTTGGCAATCTGAATCGACAAACTCCAATATGCTTTCAAGAGAATCAACTAGACAGTTAGACTCAATCTAGAGAAAAGTATATCAAAGAGTTTTATATCTCTATCTCTCAATTCAATCTGCAATCAACAAATAGGAATTTGCGAGCCCAATTGAATATAAGAGAAATAACTTGAACGGTACCAAAGACCAATATTCAAGGATCAATCAATTATAATCAACAACCAAAGGTTGGATTTACCAATTGATCGATTCAACGCACAACCTGTGATATTTCAATTATATAACAAAATATAATGCGGAAAAGAAATAACACAGACACCATAATTTTGTTATCGAGAAAAACCGCAAATGCAGAAAAACCCCGGGACCTAGTCCAGATTTGAACACCACACTGTATTAAGCCGCTATAGACACTAGCATACTACCAATGAACTTCAGACTGGACTGTAGTTGAACCCTAATCAATCTCACACTGATTCAAGGTACAGTTGCGCTCCTTACGTCTCTGATCCCAGCAGGATACTATACACTTGATTCCCTTAGCTGATCTCACCCACAACCAAGAGTTGCTACGACCCAAAGTCGAAGACTTGATAAATAAATATATCTCACACAGAAGAGTCTATATACGAATAGATAAATCTGTCTCTCACAGAAATACCTACAAGTTTTGTTCCGTCTTTTTATAAATCAAGGTGAACAGGAACCAATTGATATACCAGACTTATATTCCCGAAGAACAACCTAGAAATATCAATCACCTCACAATAATCTTAATCGACTAGCGAAACAAGATATTGTGGAATCACAAACGATGAGACGAAGATGTTTGTGACTACTTTTCTATCTTGCCTATCGAAGAAATTAATCTCAAGCCAATCCTTACGATTGTACTCAAATACGATATAAACATCAATATCATATCACGCAACTATATAGAAGATATTCGGGTCTGGCTTCATAATCCCAATGAAGTCTTTAAGTCGTTAACCTACAGGGTCTCGATTAAAACCTAAGGTTAAAGGAGAATCGACTCTAGCTTACAACTAGTACCACACATGAGGTGTGGGGATTAGGTTTCCCAGTTGTTAGAGTTCTCCTTTATATAGTCTTCAAATCAGGGTTTGCAATCTAAGTTACCTTGGTAACAAAGCATTCAATATTCATCGTTAGATGAAAACCTAATTAGATTCAAGATAATATCTTTCAACCGTTAGATCGAACTTAGCTTGTTATACACACATGAAATGTAACTCCATTTAGGTTTGAGTAACCGTACCTAAACATGTACAAGTCGTTGGTTCAACGGTAGTTAACCATAGGTTAGCCATATGAGCACTTTCATATCAACCTTATTCTTCTTTACCACAACTAGTTCAAATGACTCAAATGAACTAGTTAGAGAGTTGTTCAATTGATTAGATCTCATACAAGTATACAAGACACAATCGAAACAAAAACAGTTTTGATTCACTCGAATCGATTCATGAACATTATAACCACGGTTTGCAAAGATTGCATTCCTTAATATATAAATGTCTTAGTTCACGAATTAAACTGTTTTTAGAAAATAACCTACTTAAGTACGCATACCAGTATGCGTACTTAAGTACCAGGATTAAGTTTGTTTTCAGTTCACAAACTCCAAAGAGAAAATTCACGGGATGTGAACTTCCGGCAGTGCGCGTACTTGGTACGCGGACTTTAGTTCCGTTATCCTGAGCAGCAAAGTACGCAAACTTTGGTTCAAGGATATTGGACTTACACAAGTATGAGTTTCCTCACACTGTTTATATCCAACCAAGGTTATATATTCTAAACTCTCATTTAAATCATTGAAACATTCTTAGAGGACGTTATATAGTTGTTGTTCACAAACTATTTTTCGTCAAAGCGATTTTCAAGTAATTGAAACAAATATGACTTTCGTCACTAGTAAAGATGAACTTGGCCAAAGCGAAAGCTTACCAACACATATTTCGAGAAATAGATAAGCGAGATAAACTCAGCTCGAAATAGTACATGTGTATAATCATAGTCTATATAGCAATACGAATTTTGTCTCAAGACAGGAGATAAAGTAGACTTTTGAGTGATAGATAAGTTCAAGTCTCCACATACCTTTTTGTCGATGAAGTTCCACCAGTTCCTTGAGTAGTTCTTCGTCTTTGCATGATGAACACCGTGGAGTCTAGAGCTCAACTACACTTTTTATCCTAGTCTGAGACTTAGCTATTAGTATAATAGAAATCAAGACTTATAGTTTTGGCAACTAAACTTGACAAACAAGCTTGAGATAGCAACGCTTGCGAGTTCGATCGAGCAGTGCTCTAACAATCTCCCGCTTTGTCAATTTTAGTGACAAAACTATCAATACATATGGAATACAAAATAAATAAACTTTGCAGCTTATCTTCCACATGCATGATCTTCTTGGTTCTTCAACATTACTCGAAATCTTCGTCACTTCCAAGTACTCCAATGATTCCAAAGATATTCAATGCAACATCATCGTTGTTGAAGATCCGTAGCCATAACAATGAGAAAACAAAAGCTCTCAATCATTGTTACACAGTGTCATAATATTATTACACGACATCAAAGTTCAATTGCATCACAACTTCGACAACAATACTATGGTGATATGTATCACTCCCCCTTAGTCAATACTTCATCTCACATGAAAACCACTCCCCCATATGTATTTGTAGTGCGAACTACACATTAATTCTCCCCTTTTTTGTCAATAAAATTGGCAAAGGTACGAAAACTAGTGGGATCCTCATGAAATTTCCATAGAGACACTTCATGACCAAAAGAAAGTACATATCAACTTTTTAGATGCAATCATAAATCCGAAGCTAAATGCTTTCATCAAGGAGTTTATAAAGATACAAGATAACCCCTATAAAGATTTGGTAATCAAGCACAAGTTCAATTAAGAACTCTCCCCATAAAATGTCATTCTCGAGAGAACAACAAGAGCGGCCTTACTTTCACAAGAAAAGAAGGATTTTTTTGGACATTAACAAATCTCATAAGAGTATGAATTTGTATCCAAAAACTCAATTAAATTAACCACAAGAGAACCCATGATTAATTTAATCGGAAAGGCTCAACATAAGAGAACTTACGGAGCCGCACAGTACATACATAAAAATATGGATCATGGAAGATCAATACCGTGGAATAGACAAAGATTCATTCTATTTCTCATCACCATTTGCACAATGACACATAATAGACATAATCTTTGTAAACAAAAGCTCATCCTATCTTCCATCAATATTTGCATAATGACATATAATAGGCTTATCTTTTTTTTTTGTCAAAAGTTCATTCAATCCTTTATCAATACTTGCATATCGACATACGAAAGACTTAACTTTTGACCACGTATGGGACAATCATAGTTCACGAACGCAAACACACATATCCCATAACAAATTGCAATATATGAAACCATAAAGATTAATACTGCAAAATCATCTTCCAAACAACTTTAGAATTTAAGTAAATAAATCTAAAAACAATGAAGATGAAAACGTTGGACATAGCTATGTGTAATCAAAATAATGGCTATTCCAAACCCTAGTAATCCTTCTAAAAAATACAAGAATAAAATTCTCATAAGAAGTTTCCTAGACATAATAAACTCAACAAGCTAATGAACAAAAACAGACTCCTAAGCCAAAGTTGAACACGAACTGAAATCAAATAGACATTTAGGAATTCTCACGAGCCTTGAGGTCTTTGAGCTTGTGATTAACAACATTTGTTGCATCTTTAGAGAAGATATCCTCATCGACAAGATCTTTAACATGTGTCTTTATGAGACCAAGGTCAGAAGTAACCTTTTTCAATTCAGTTCTTAACACATCAAGACTTTTCAAAGTATAAACGAGTTGCAGTTTTGCTTCCTCAAAGTATTTAAGAAAATCATGAACAACTTCGGCAGAGACCATATCCTCTTTCTCAATATCCTGATGTGTATAGGCATAGTAACATGAGGTATTAGGATGATCATCTTCTACTAGATTTCTTTTCTTCCTCCCTTTGGACTCGAAACCAATACCTTTATCAAGAAAGCCTCTCACAAAACCACCAGAACGTGAAGATGAAGAGGAAGACATTCTTGACAAGCCACAAAATAACTCAGAGTATACGCACGTGACTCGGGGATTTGGTATTTATGTGGTTTCTTAGGGAAGTTAATTTTTAGGGTTTCCAAAATTGATTCGTAACAGTAACACGGGTACCCGTACGAACACAACCCGACCCAAGGAAATTAAGAACACAAAAAGGTCGTATTTTTCGACACAAAGATTTGGCTCAATAAATTTTATATCTTCATAGAGAAACAATTTAGAGCACAAAAGTAGCAGGCAACATAGTTGAAACGAAAACTTTTTTAATAAAAAGAGAACAAAAAAGAACGACATTAGACACAACCAATACTTAAGCAAAGTTGTCTGCGATCAATTGTTTAACTATGGACAATAAGAAAATAGCTCAACTAAACAGAAGCAATTTTGCCAACAGTATACCTGATTATTAACTCATCTTACTCAATAGGATTTTTATGAGTAATTTTTCAACCCTTGTGATTAATTAGCACAAGTATGAGCCCTCTGCTCATTAGGTGAAATGTGTTTACGGTTGAGTCTCTTTTTCCTTTCAAATCTAGGAAAGAATCTCTTTTGATGTGAAAAATTATAATAAAACTTACTGTCATCAAAATACGAGACATAGTTTGGGTTCTTACCTGAAGAGTTTTGACTAGAGGGAGTTGACGGTCTATTGACGATTTCCTTATAACCTTCAATTATCACCTTTAGGTTATTTTTCATATCATCATTTTCGCTTCCTTCTCCTGAAACTTTGTTCACATCAAAATCAACATTATCTCCCTTTTTGTCGGAGGAAAACAACTGATCTATTCTTAGACGATTTATGTTGAGACGTCTGTTATGCTTCTGAGCATTTGAGGAACTCATAGAACTGACTTTCCTGGTAAAATACACAGGGTGAGTACTGAAACCAATTGGTTTAGACATACGAATGTCAGTTACATCTTTGAGGATTAAATCTAAGGTGTGTTGAAGTCGAACAATGGAATTGTTATTCAACCTAGAGTTTCTCTTTTGCTTAACATGCCCTTTTGAATCACAAAATAGACATACTTTCTGATCATGAGGGTGATTAGAAAGTTCCGTCTTAACATCATCGTTTGAAGATTTCTTCCTCCCATGTGATGTGCAACATCCTTGATTAGTGGAGTTTACAGGCACATCTTTTCCAATAGGAAGGGATTCTGGTTTTACTTCTGGAACTGGAACTCTCTCAGTTGCAGTAGAAGTAGATGGTATAGAGGAATTTTTGGAACATCCTTGAATCGAGAGTTTATTCAAGCGATGTTCAATTTCCAAAGCATCCCTTTTAAGGCTTGCCTCAAGTAAGATACGTGAAGACTGAACTTCATCGTTTTTGGAATCACAGTCTCTTACTATACTGAGAAGAACATTGACATTGTTTTTCAACCGATTAAATCTATCAGCTTGGATTCTAACAAGATTTATAATCAGTTCACTCTCTTCAACTGTTTCCCTTTCATTAACGAAGATAGACTCTTTTGAAGGGTAATCGGAATAACACATTGATGGTGGATTTTAGTTCAGGGCTAAAATTGTAAAAGCCAAATTTAATACGCTGACATCCTGCAGAGGATAAAGCTATCTGAGTGATGAATACTTCTTCACTTTACTAATTCACCTAGAATAGAGCATGTGGCAACAATCCCAAATATTCTGTGAATTAAATACACAAAATTCATTCAGGATGGAGCATGTAGCAACAATCCCTAATACCCTGTGAATTTTTAGCATTATTTATAATGCATGACTAGCCTTGTATTTCCTGTGTTTTTCCCGCAGAACTCTCATTATTGGTGCGGCATGACGATTGAGTGTTACTCTCAGCAGAGTAACACGAATCTCCAAGTGTCAATAATGATGCATTCACGAAGTACCCGTACAGGATACATCTCGTGGTGTGTTATACTAGCCCGATTGAGCAACATCTCTCGGTATGTTATACTAGCCCGATTGAGTATATTTCCTAAGGGAAATCTGGACTGTCCATGTCAGTCGAACACACGCCATGCTCCCCAAAGAACCACCGAACGCTAGCCTGAAGTAGGATGGTTGGGCTGGTGTGGAGCAGCTTGGAAAAGCTCATGCGCACAAGACTACCAATGTCGGTCTTAAACAGATCGCGGCCGTCCAACTTCGCCAACATGGTTGGACGGAATAGATCGTCCCATGGCCGGTTGGACAAGCGTTGTCCTGCACACCGATGGGCCCTCTTTCTACTTACCTGACCGACCTTCTCACGACCTAGCCAGGGAGGAGCAAACACTTGCTCGAAGTTAGGATGGCGTGATGCTTTAAGGGTCACAGGAAAGTCCACTAGTGTCTTAAATTGATCACGACCATCCAACTTCACCTGCATGTTTGGATGGCTTAGATCAAGCCTATGACCGTGGGACAGGTACACACATGCTCACCACCGGCTCAATGTGGGCCCCACATGGTCGGCCTCCCCAAAGGAGGAACATATCTTGCCAAACCGTTAGGTTGAAGTCGTGTACACACGACCGATCCAAAACCTTAATTAGGGTTTGCGGCATGTTACATGTGTCGCTAATCGATCACGAGCTTCCATCTTCGCAAGCTTGGACGGAGGGTGAAGATGTAGACTTAAAAGGTCCCGAGCATGTCAACATGATCACCGTGGGCCTATCTACACGCATGACCGATCGACCAAGGCCAACCATGGAAGGACGTCTCGAAACGCGCGACCGAAGTAGGCATGTCGCGTGGTTTCCAACTCTTTTGCGGCATGGGATTTCTGTTGCAAATCAATCTCAGCAGCTCCTCTTTACCTGTCAAATTGAGTGTCTTAGATCACACTTTCATGGGACAGTGAGGTACAGATAGGGCTGCACATGGTTCGGTTCGGTTCGGTTGTTGGCCAAAAAATAACCGAAACCGAAGCACTCGGTTTTCAAACATTGGAAACCGATGAAACCATTTAACTTACTCGGTTTCATTCGGTTTTGGACCACTCGGTTTCGGTTTAAAACCCCTCGGTTTGATGAACGGAAATTCGTCGATTTGTGAAACTGACATACAACTTTACCAAAGAGAAGTGGTTACAAAATAAAAATCTACAAATTAACCTGTCAAACTGATTGTTTTAAAGTCAAATACATCTGAAACTCCAACAGACAAACAGAAAATCTAATGACAAACAAAAAAAAACAAAAGATTAAGTAAAGATCGTAGTTCTTGGCGATAAGCCGACATAGTAGAAACATAAACGAAGAGAAGTTGGATCTCGGAAACTGTTTCCTAAGCAGCTTGTTTTAATTTCTTCCACAAGCAGACTCGCATATTAGTCCCTGGAAACAAAATTTATACAAATTAGAGGACCCTTAATTTGTAACACCGCAAACATACGAATCACTAAATCCTACAGAACATCATCATTATTTGAGTGGCGAGCTTTCAGAAAGTTCAATTTAACTCGAGTCATAGAGTAAAACACATAAATCAAGAACATTATGTTTGGTTGTTGGCATATAAAAGCAATTGTTGTTCTTATAGCTTACGAGTTACGACATATAATATAAATGCGGGAAAAGTAAATATAGATCATAGAACTTACAGTACAATAGAATCCTCTTCATCATCTATGTCAATGTTGATGAACTTAGACTTAGCAAGAGAACCTAAAAAGTCTGGAAGAATACATGAATAAGTGAATAAGTGATAAACAATCAATCAATAAAGTAAATAACAAAATAGAAATATACCTGAGTCAACTTCTTCGGCATCATCAGTACCTAAGGTGTTTGGATCAAGATCAACCGGCGTCCGTAACCAGCTTTGCATGAAAATCAACGCCTCAACTGTCTTAGGCTTCAATGAGCTTCGAAATGGATCAATAACGCGCCTTCCAGTACTAAAGGCAGATTCAGAGGCAACAGAAGAGACTGGTATGGCTAGTATATCTCTTGCCATGCGTGATAACACTTTAAACCTTGTAGAATTAATCTTCCACCAACCTAAGATATCAAACTGAACACCAGTAGGGCTAATCCTTGGTTCACGTTTCTCCTCTAAATATATCTCCAACTCAGATTTCCCCTCAACAGCGCCATCCTCCTCATCTCTCTATCTCTCTCTGCTATAAGACTAGCATAGGCAGAATCTTCATCATCAATAACTCCAGAAGTTTGAGTAACGTCATCACTAATACTTGCTATGCTTGAGACATTTTCATCACTTGAGTAGAGACACTTGTATTCTTCGAAAAGATCTTTGAAATCAGCTACCACAAAAGTAGATAAGTGAAGACGTAATGACGGACCCGTGATACATAGCTTATCAAGAATAAAATTCAAACCTTTTTGTTTCTCACGTGGATCAAGCAAAACAGCAATGAACATGAGATGGTTCATTTTCTCATATTTTCCCCAATACTTATTGAACTTTTCAAGCATTTTAAGGCCCATACCAGAAAGAACAGGGTCTGAACTTTTTACCCATGTGTGTATTGTTCTATGAATGACACTAAGGTTAAATAAGAACTCATGTGAAGTAACACGAGTAGAGTAAGAAAACTTCACAGTATAATCATAGAATACCTTCAGAAATTTAACAAATGATCTTGCATGGGCCCAATCTTCCATATATGGAGCATGAACAGGAGGCGGAGGAGGAGCTTTCTTCTTGTTGTTCTTTTGATTTCTTGAAGAATTCTTATCAGTTGCAGAGGTACCAGCTTCTTGCATATGAACATCACCACCAGCAGTAGAAGTGGAACAAGAAAATACAGGAGGAATGGATCTTTCTTTGAAACAAAACCTTTTTCTGAAAACCTTATCATCCAGTGCTAGCCTTTCAAAAGCTTTCTGGTATATACAAGCTACTTCCAACATCATGTAGATTGAATTCCATCTGGTATCGACATCCAGAACTAAACCCTTTTTGCTATCAATCTTTTCATGAACTGCACATTCCATAAACTTCTGCTCCCTAGCAGGTGAACTCATAGCATACTTGACCACCGCTCTTATTCGCTTAATTGCCATATGATACTCTTCCAATCCATCTTTCACAACAAGTGCAAGCACATGAGCAGCACATCTAACTTGCAAAAACTTACAATTCATTATAGCATTCTTGCTGAATACTTGATCCTTTAGATAATCAACAACGTAATCATTAGCACTAACATGAACATCTTCTTTTAGATAATCAATGGCAGAATCATTAGCAGATGCATTATCTAGAGTAATAGTAAAAACTCCATGAAGGTCCCATTCTAACAAACATGCCTCTAACATCTTCCCTATCACCTCGCCTGAATGACCTAAAATTTGAAAGAAGTTAATTACCAGTTTGTGCAGCTTCCAATCTTTATCGATGAAATGGGCAGTTACCACCATGTAACTTTTATTCTGGGCATTTGAGGTCCATGTGTCAGTGGTGAGACAAACTCTCACTTTGTTTGCCTTGAAGTAATTCTTCATCTTTTCCTTTTCAGCATCATACAAAACCATTACATCTCGCGAAATGGTCATACGAGATGGGATTTTGAATCTGGATTCAAGTACTCTGCAAAATTCCTTGAACCCTTCTCCTTCAACCACTCTAAAAGGCTGCTCATCTATAATCACAAATAAAACTAACGCCTTTCTACATGCATCTTGACTAAAACTTACCGCAACCAACTTTCCTTCCTCTCCTAGCTTAGCCGGTTGAAAACCAAGAGTTTGTTGGCCTTTTTCTTGAACTGGCTTCTTCTTACATATCTTCATATGGTTGTTTAAACCAGCTGTTCCATTCTTGGTACTTTCTCCAATTCTTTCCTGACAATGGCGACATACAGCATGTATAGAAGGCTTATCTTCTGGATCAAAGTGATTCCACACATTCGATGTGCGCTTCTTGCCTTTTGGTTGTTCTGTCACTTCCGTGCCATCTTCAGTTGCATCTCCAGGAGTTTTACGTTTTTTGCTTTGTGGTTCTGCCACTTTTGTACCAGCTGAACTTGCCTCTCCAGCTACACTTGCCTCTCCAGCTATACTTTCATCTCCAACTACAATTGCATCTCCAACTACACTTGCATCTCCAACTGAACTTGTATTAGCTGGAGGTCGAGGTGGCCGTTTATTAGAGGAAACAGGGGCAGTAGGTGTTGATTTAGATCCTCGCATTATCAAACTGCAACTCTGTTCAACAACACAAAATAAGGTAGTAAATTAGTAATTAGCATACAACAAAGGAGATTAAATAATTGAAGGAAATTCATAGAAAGAAAAATGCTTGCCCAAATACTAAAGATGAAATTTAAGACAACTCCATAGAAAACATGATGACCCCATTCTTTACCAAATCCCTTAACATTACCTGTGTCTTTCTTTCTCTCATCATTCCTCTCTTCCTTTTACTCATAGTAATACAAAGAAGAAACAACACAAAGTCCATGACAAGATTACCTAAAGTGAAACCTACCCAACAAAACATCAAAAGTTGAGATAGCACAAAGAGTGACAGACCATATTTTTAAAACCAAATAGAAATGAATATTTCCAAGTTTACAACAACATCATCAATTCATTATCATTCGTGTAAGTTTATAGTTAGCAAGAAGAAGAATCAAACTTGGTAAAGCATACCGCACCAGACTGCACCAGTCTTCCTTAACCTTACATAATCATTTGTGTAGATAGATGGAAGTGATAACATCTAGATTCACAAAATCAAAACCCACCAACCTGTCAAATCATCTTAACTCTTAAGTCATTGAATTAACCAAAACCAAATTCAACAAGGAACATAAACACATGAAGAAATCTGACTGAAAATCAGAGACAATATAAAGTTAATTCGACAGCATAATAATGAAATCAAACACAAATTAACACGCTCTATGCATCGATTTACAGAACAATCATGTAAAAATTGAATTGAAAAATTAAACAGAGAAGCCCTAAATCCATAGATTCATTCATATTCCTAGCATAATTAAAAACATAACCCTGAAAATCCAAGACACCATCAGAGATTGTTAACAATAAAAACATCTTAATCGACAATATCTAACTATATCGAAGAAAAATTAAAACTTGAGCTTACCTCGAGAGCGTAAAAGAAATTTCAGATGATTTCAAGGTTAAGGAAGAACTGCTCTCAGACTCTCAGTCTCTGCCTCTATTTTTCTCTATCCAGCAAAGAAGAAATGGAAAGGAAGAAAGAAAAATGAAACTAATACCTAAGATAAGAACCTAAAACTGATGGCTGGGATAAGTTTGGATTACTTAGGGTAACTGAATCTACGGCTAATATATCATATATTCCTACAGCCCATCCTAATCGGTTAACCGATGGAGTGTCGGTTCGGTTTTATACAGAAACCGAAACTGAAACCAGATGTGTCGGTTTTGCGAAACTGACAACCTAAACCTAAACCGTTGGATTCGGTTTCACTTCGGTTCGGTTAATATTTCAACGGTTTCGGTTCGGTACACGGTTTAGGTTCGGTTTTGTGCAGCCCTAGGTACAGACGTGTACACCGGCAAGCCGTCTACACGCATGCCCGGTCGGTCCTACCTAAAACACCTCCCATGCTTGGTTTCTACCAAGCTGAAGAGTGATGCTTGTGCACCTCTTTAAAACCCTAAAATTCCACCAACGGTCGCAAATGAGTGTCATAAGATCATCTCGTCTGTCCAACTCTACCAGCTTGGTTGGGCAGTCCTGGCTAGGAGTTAAACGACCAATGAAGTATCCCCATGATCACTGTCCGCCACTCTTCCACATAGAGTGATCGGCCAAAGCAAGGCTCGCCCATGCAGACTCTAAACGATCACTTGAAGATGGTTGGACGTGATGCTATTTTAAGACGCTTGATCGTGACTTACTCCGTTAAGCCTTAAAATAGTGATGTTTCATACATGCTGAATATATTCGATGCATTACATGCATAGAATACACACGATATTTCATAAATATCGATTTCCCAAATAACTTAGTTATTTAACCTAGCACCGTATGCTACCTTCTGTGGGTCCCATGATCCACGAAATCGAGACATCAAGCATGTCACAAACTGGGGGATACATACTGGGGTATTGGTCTGGCGGTTTACAGCGTGCAACGTGCAATGCGCCATCACAAGAACGTGTCAGGAAGACATGGACGGTTAGTGATGATGGGAGAAGTGGGCTTATACCTGATCGTGTGACAATCACCAACACGACTCCACTACTCCATCACTCCACTTCCTCCACTTCCCACGAGAGACGAGGGTTAGTCTCAATGGCTTGTATAAATAGTTTCTCCTCCCTATTTCCAACAGAGACGAACACATAAAAAACCAAGTGTTGTCATTAGTATCCAGAAATCACCATTCTGATACAAGTCATAAACATCCAACACCTTCACAATCTCAACACCTTCTTCGCTTCCCTCCTCCCTAAGATCAACCCCATCTCCTTCACTTTGTGACCGAAGCAAGTCTGGAACGACCATTTCTTGGTTTAGGCCAGAATTGTACAGATTGATCTCTCGAATCAAAAGCACTCCCGTGTAGTGCATTTGTTTAGGGTTTAGATTCGTTTCTCTTCCACACACACCCAAATTTACCAAAAACCGCAGAAACAGTTTTCACCCATAAACAATTGGCGAACACAGTGGGATATTAATCTCTCGGTTGTGAAGTCAATTTCTTCAATACCAATTCAATTTTTCTGATTTCAAAAATGGTGGATCTTAGGTCTGGATCAGCAACCAATCCCGACGGAACCAGCGCCGACAACACTCTTGGCGTTGATATCCCGATTGGTGGTGTTACCGTGCAGCCTGTCAATGCAATCAATATATCTCGTGGAATTACGTCCTCTACCACCAGCACCAGCGGAGCAGGAGGAGATATTCCATTAGGTGTGACGCCTCCTATCACTAGAGCCAGAGGAGGACAACCCCCTATTACTATGGTGGATTTGATGGAGAGACAAGAAGTTCTCGCAAGGGTACAAACGTACATGGCTACAACTCAGAAAGAGGTACTCACTTTTCTTAATACATTAACTGACCGATTGCCACAAAAGCCACGACAGCCACTGGAGCCAACAAGGAACGCATTCAACGCACCCGGAGCAGGTACTTCAACGGCGCGGGCCTACATGGACCTGATCAAAGAAGCGATAGACGGCATACTCTATCTCCTCATCAAGATGACATCTATGAGCGGTCCTGTCATGGGGACTCCTATACTGGGGACTGATCCTTACAACGATCCTCCTCAAGTCAATAGTTTCACTATAAACCAGATTCTGGTGGATCAGGAAGCGGCTTCTCTAGTGGAAAGTTTATGCGAACTTTTACACCTCTTGAAGAATCAGGGGGCGGAGACGTTTGCTGCAATCAACCAGAGGAAGGTCACAACCGTGCCCTACATGTTACCGCACGCATCAAGGATTCAGAGTTCAATAGGCCCTTATCGACACAAGAGCATCTCCGAATGTGATTACTCTCAAGACTCTCAGCACAACCAAGGTTCGCCCAGGCAAGATCAGAAGCATACTACAATGACAAACTTCGAGGGAAACCAAACCAACACGTACGGGTATGTCAACCTAAATTTATCTGTATGGCCCATCCAGTCAAAGGTAAAATTTGAAGTCATAGAAAAAGAGCCAGACTACCACATGATATCGGGGAGACCGTGGATTTATGACAGTAGGATTGTCCCTTCGACATATCACCAGTGCATGAAGACTATGCTGAATAAAGAAGTCGTTCGTATCCCTACATCGTTGTCTCCCTATGCACCGATATGTGGAGTGGAATTATTTGAACCAAGAGAAGCTCCGCAGGAAGGATCTGAAAAAGTTCATTGCATCCCACTCCCCACGTGGACGTCAATTCAGGAGTAGGACCGACTCGCATCATTGAGGGCTAAGCCCCACGATGCATCTTTGCTGACAAGGCGTTCTTCTTCATCCAGTGAAGCCACAACCCACGCTCACGCTAAGAGGGAGCGAACTTTTGTGGCAAGCCTTGACCAGAAAGGGAAGACCGTATACCGACGCCGCTGTTAGAAATTAGCAGGGGAGACTGTTACCCAGTCTCTCCGCCCAACGGAACACAACTACAACGACGAGCCACAAGAAGAAGTGCTAGACGCTCCACGACAGCTGCAAGATGGCACCAACTCCACAACTGATGAGCTCGACGATGAGAAATCTCCTAGGCTTATCTCCATCATCTCGACCTTGTGTAAGCATTCATACAATCTCCGATCCAAGCCGGTCAAACAATCTCCGAGGCAATTCAGGCGCGAGATCAGGTTTTGCATGGATTCCAGAGACTTGAACGAATACTGCCCCAAACATGATTTTCCTCTACCTAACATCGACATGTTGGTAGATGCTACCAGCGGACACGGCATGTTCTCCTTCATGGATGTATGTAGCGTCTACAACCAGATAAGGATGTATGAGCATGATGCAATCAAATCCAAGACTCAAGATCCTCACAATGCCGCTGCCGCGAACCGTGAAAGAGATCCAAAGCTTCAAGGAAAAGGTGAACTGCATTCGACGTTTTATACATGGTCTAGCCTAGCTCGTTGCTTCATTTACTCCCTTGCTGAAGAAATGAGCAAGTTTCATCTGGACCGCACTACAAGAGGAAGCGTTTCTGAAGATTCAACGCATATTGTCATCTTCAAATCATCGCAAAGGGTTCGCCTATTATGTCAGCCCGCACGAGAGCGGGCCCGGGACATCTTCAGATCTACTGGAGCCGACACCTCAAGGTGTAATTGCGCATCAATATGGCGGTACCTGTCAATCATGCTTTGTTAAAAAACCAGCGCTTTCGGACATCCTCTGAACTCCGTGAAGCTGCTGAACGCTCAGTTGCGATAATACCTGCCCTGCCTGCCAGTAATGAAGAGCCTCACGATGTTCGTGGAAGCATATATTTCACCAACGGACAATACAACCTTGACCTTTTGTGTTGCAGGTTTATTTGAAGCTGTAGGAGGAAAACCACCGAGATACAACATCCTGCGCGTCAACTCCAACTCCAGTACCGCATGCACGACTTCCACAATGATGAAACAACGTCCAAGATATTCCATGTCTGGCTCGACGGCAGCAACATCAATAAGAGACACTTTCAGAATTTCGTCTCCCGTAGAAGAAGTAGATGTGTTACCAAAGGAGATTGCACCTGGGTCTTAAGAGGTACATACAAATTCTCCATGTCAAGAGCTTCATCATTAGTTAAGTCATTCGGATGAAGGAACTTCCCTACTCCTCAAAGACACGATCCAAAGATGATAATGGCAAAGGAGTATGACTGGGGACTGATTAGCACTTCCCATCTCAAAGATGGTGAATTTAGAGATATGCAAGCACGCTATCATTATGATTCCAAGATGTCCAAAGACGAGGATATACTCAAGTGAGCAGACGTAAAGATGGCCTCATAAACCTGGCGTGTCAGCATCTATCAAGTCGAAAGTTCAGTGGATACTCGTGGGCAGGGGACTGTCTCCCTCTTCCCTATTCCATGAAGAAACATCAAGAAAGCCATCGGTTCCAGCTTCTCCCTCTAATAACGAGACGATCTCTACCATTGTATGAAGGGTGGCAAGTTCGTGCAAGTTGCCACCACACCTCTCCCTGCCAGTCTCTTCTGATCACAGCTGCTGCCAAGAACCATTGTTGCTCGTCGATTGATACCATCCAGAGCTTCACCATATCAACGACTGATGTAGTTTTTACAAGTGGTAAGAAAGATTCGTTGCTCGGACTCTTTTTAAAGATTTGCTTTTTGATTATTAAAAGAAAATACTAAGACAAACTAATTAAAATTGATTTTTGTTACCAAGGAGAGGTGAGTCTAGGGCTTTGGATTCCACTACTTCTAATGAAGGTAAACTCAATAATTAAAACTTTTACATAATACTCCTACTTTACTCAAAACAATTTGAACTCAATCTCATGCTTTGGAAGATATAACGTTATAAGCTCTTTTTTTTTACAACTTTCGTCACTATTCTAAGGCCTAATTTTCCTTCGCTTATAAAATATCGGCAGCTCAAACTACCCAAAACAGTTTTTACGAAGCATGCAAAGAAGAGAAAATTTTTGGACAATTGAAAGCACAAATATGGAGTAAAATATGTCAAAGAATTTAAATACTAAATATTACCCATTAAAAATAGTTTCCTCCAAAACCCTAGAAAAGAAATTTAGCTACTCATAGATCGAAGATTGGAGAAAATTTCATTAATCATTGTATTAAAAATAATAAAAAAATGCTTACAATGATTTCCAGTCGCTAAAGGAGTTTAGCACTGAATTGAGTACCTTAGCTACTAAACGACAGTGTCTGAAGGGTTTTTTTTTTTTTACTGATTGAAGAACGATAGAGGATTCTCTGTCGTTGTATCTAAGACTGCTTCTGCGACCGTTTTTGACAGGTATTGTTCTTTGTGTTCTTCAAGTTGCAGCAGCAGGTGAACTTTCTGAGACTTATGATTTTTTCGATTCTGCAGTATCTATTCTCTCCTAGCTTCTCCGCCCCCCTTCTAAGACTCGAATATGTTATATTTATACACACCAGGTACCTCTAATCCTCGGAAATATTTAGTTTCCCTAAATTCTTTTCTTCCACGCCAAGCTCCGAGAATTTCTTCCCAAGTCTTCTTACGCGTCTTCTGGCTGTTTCTTTCCTTCAAAACTATCTTCATGACGTAACAGAATCCACGTACTTCCATATAGAGCCGAGATTCTTTCTCCATTTCCATAACTTCCCTGTTTTTCCAAACCGATGAATACGTCCTTATTTTTCGAGTCCAAGACTTCTAACAACTCTGTTCTGATGCACTAAGGTTGTACCAAATCATTCCCATGAAACTCTCCGATAGAATCTCCATTAAAATCGATCCAAACCTTCATCTGTTTCAAACCAAAAACCCGAGACCGTGTTTTATCTCCAATTGGATCATCTAACTAATTTCCGTCGAATCAAAGAGACATACCAAGCCTGTTAAGTCAAAACAGGCCCAACCAAACTGAATTCAACGATTTAATTCCTTTAATCGTTCCCAAAATTCGAACCCTAAATCTGGTTCGTGAAGAAAACTTTCCCGCCAAAATCCGTGAGCTCTGATTCTTCTTCTGCCGATTATCTAGCCAATTCTGGTCAAAACAAAGACCATTACCATCCATGTTAAGCTCAAGGGAGCAAACCCACAAAGTTTCAACGTTTTAGTCTCAGCAGAACACCTTCAAATCTTCAACCCTAATTCTGTTACATAAAAACCCAATTTTCCCGCCAAAATTTCAAATTCAAAAGGTTGAAGATGACTACCCCTTATCCAAAAGTGGTGTCCCTTTAGCAATTTGGGCTACGTTTAGCAATTCTTGGGGTTGCGAATAGCAATTTGTGGGGTACAAAGATAAATTTTGGGTTGTATATAGTGAAAAACTCCTGGGTGACTTTATCAACTCTTCCGGGACATTTAAAGGTGCCTTTAACACTTTTCTGGGTGCTTTTAGTAGTTTCTCGAGCAGCTATCTCTTACCTCTCATATTCACTTCTTTTCTTCAATTTTTATACATCACTAAGGCTGTCATGCTTTTCAGACATAACTTGCATCACTAAAGCCGACATGCCTTTCAGATAGAGATGAAGAAATAAAAGCAAATAATGAGAGATAATTCGCCTCCAACAGCAGTTGCACACGAAATGACGCTTTAGCCCTTTTTAAGCGACGTTTCTTCTTCTTTTGCTCCAAAGTACCTAAAACTCAAAATTAAACATAAAAATACATAATTTACAAGAAAACTTAGCAAAGAAAGTATAAACAATAGATAAATATCAAGGTGTTTTAGACACCTATCAAATTCCCCCACACTTAGACTTTGCTAGTCCTCGAGCAAATCAAACTAAAATAATTTTTAAAACATACAACTTCATCTCGTCGAGGATACGGTCACACTTAGCACGTATAACAAGCCTTTAAACCCCTAGGTGGCCCTAGTGGCCGAGTTATAGTCTCGGGAAGGTTTACCAGTGGTGTACCTACAAAACCTTTATTCTAAACCCTCGATATCTGTTTGAGAACTTAGGAACGACACTAAAGAATCTCCTTGATTGGCCTACTTTCATTGGTTACAAAAGGAAGTACCCATATGCGAGTCATATTCATATATATATATAAGTGACAAAGTTCTATTCAGATAGTCGCACTATGGACATCAATAATCGGAATCACACAAATGAATAGATTAAGAAGATGGATTATAGAGATAGATAGTTCAAAACAATGTTGTCTAAGGTCAACGGTGTTTCCCATATCTGTCTGAAGGCCTCCGCCAAGATGAAACTATGAATCCTAATGGATTGAGATACTGGTCTGGACTAATATCAACACAACTTGGCATATACAAGGGAACCAGCGGTCGATAATCCTAAATCTAGATCAACACAACTGGCATATACAAGGGAACCAGCGGTCGATTTTATTGTACAATAATAAACTTTTCATATATATATTTTGGAATGCATGATTTGATCTTTAGGATCCAAGTGCATGCTTCTTGTCAGCAGATACATGATAGTTCCCATGGATCCTGCGTTCCACGCTTGTTTAGGCGACGGAGACAGGGAAAACACACACATATTGCTATCTAAGTGTTTTTTTTTTTTTTTTTTTTGGAGAAACTAACTAAAAGTTTTTCCCTCACTCCCACACTTAAATCTAACATTGTCCTCAATGTTTCAAAATAAAGTGCAGTACCAAAAATATAAGTAACAAGAGGAATAAAGAGGTAAGTCAGAAAGATAGTACCTGGATGAAGCGTAGCAATCCTTCCATGGGAGCAAGAAAGAAAGAAAATAAAAACAAAAACAAAACTAATGTACAACAGCAGGGTCCTCCAGAGGGACCTTAACATCACCATGCATGGGTTGCCTCCCAATAAGCGTTAAGTTTAGTGTCTTCAGCCAGACTTTGTGACCCGTTCAAATTAATCCTGGCAGACAGGATCTCTCAGCTTCGATTCTTCTATTGCATGACTGGGTAACTCCAAGAATGGTTTCAACCGTTGACCGTTAACCTTGAAAGTTTCTCTGTTCTTCGGATTTTCAACTTCAACTGCACCATGAGGAAAAATAATTTTGACAAAATATGGTCCGGTCCACCGAGACCTCAATTTACCAGTGAAAAGATGTAAACGAGAATTGTAAAGGAGAACTTTTTGACCTGGTTCAAATGTCTTTCGAATAATCGATTTATCATGAAATATTTTGGTTTTCTCCTTGTAAATTTTCACACTCTGGTAAGAATCATTACGAATTTCTTCTAACTCATTGAGTTGCAGTTTACGGTTATCACCAGCAGTTGGTAGGTCAATGTTTAGCCGTTTAATGGCCCAATAAGCTCGGTGTTCTAATTCTACAGGAAAATGGCAGGCTTTACCGAAGACAAGTCTATACGGAGACATCCCAAGTGGAGTCTTAAAAGCGGTTCGGTAAGCCCACAAAGCTTCTACTAAGCATAAAGACCAATCCTTTCGGGTAGGGTTTACGGTCTTTTTTAAAATCTGTTTAATCTGCCTATTAGACACTTCAACTTGGCCACAAGTTTTTGGGTGGTAAGGTGTAGAAACCTTATGGGTAATGGAGTATTTCTTCATGAGCGCCTCGAAAGACCGGTTGCAAAAATGGGAACCTCCATCACTAATGATTGCTCTAGGCATACCAAATCGAGAGAAAATATTGTCTCTAACAAACTTGATCACAACGTGGCGATCATTTGTCTTGGTAGCGATTGCTTCTACCCACTTAGACACATAGTCAACAGCTAATAAGATGTAAAATTTGCCATAGGAATTGACAAAAGGATCCATAAAATCTATACCCCACACATCAAATATTTCTATTATTAATATAGGACTAAGTGGCATCATATTACGCAGGGTCATCTTTCCTAACTTTTGACATCTATCACAACTTTGACAAAATAGGTGTGAGTCCTTAAACAGAGTTGGCCAATAAAGACCGGATTGCAAAACCTTCGCAAATGTTTTCTTAGAACTAAAGTGACCCCCACAAGCTCCAGAATGACAAAAGTCGGGACACTCTGGAGATTTCGTTGTCAGGAATATAACGACGGATGATCTGATCAGGGCAATATTTGAATAAGTATGGATCATCCCAGAAAAAGTATTTTACCTCAGACAAGAATTTAGCTCTATCCTGTTTAGACCAATGGTCGGGCATTTGACCAGTTACCAAATAATTGACAATGTCTGCAAACCAGGGTAACAAAGAGATGGAAAATAATTGTTCATCAGGGAACGTGTCAAGGATCGGTTTCTCATCATCTCTAGTCTCATCAAGGATACGGGATAAATGGTCAGCTACTACATTTTCGGACCCTTTCTTATCACGAATATCTAGAGTAAATTCTTGGAACAATAATACCCATCTAATCAGCCGAGGTTTGGAGTACTTATTGGAAAGGAGATATTTGAGTGCGGCATGATCAGAATAGACTATGACCTTAGACCCTAGGAGGTATGATCTAAATTTCTCCAAAGCAAAAACGATGGCTAACATTTCTTTCTCAGTGGTTGTGTAGTTCAACTGGGCATCATTTAGGGTCCTACTAGCATAATAAATCACACTAGGTGCTTTATCACGTCGTTGGCCAAGGACACACCAACCGCATAATCGGACGCATCACACATAATTTCAAATGGGAGGTCCCAATCGGGTGGTTGGATGATAGGGGCAGAAGTCAACAATGATTTTAGCTTCTCAAAAGCCGCAACACAGGCTTCATCAAATACAAAGGCAGTATCTTTAGCAAGTAGGTTTGACAGGGGTAAAGCAATCTTGCTAAAGTCTTTGATGAAACGACGATAAAATCCAGCATGGCCAAGGAAAGATCTAACATCTGTTACATTCTTAGGTGGTTTTTATTTAGAAATTAGTTCAACCTTGGCTTTATCAACTTCTATTCCTTTAGAGGACACCACATGTCCTAACACTATTCCATATTTAACCATAAAATGACACTTTTTCCAATTAAGGACTAAGTTCTTTTCTTTACAACGTTCTAGAACTAGTGTAAGGTGGTGCAAGTGATCGCGGTCGTAAGCGTCAAAAATAAATTACACTTTCTTACTACTCAAAATATAAATATAGCAAGGGCAAGAAAGGATCGATCCCACAGAGAGGTCTAGGTTGTCAAATTGTTATGGTTTCTATATAAAACACCGAAAGAATTTACGATTGTGTAAATAAAAATAAACAAAAAGCAAATAAAGTACGCAAATCAAGGATGTGAAAGTATTGGTTACGGATTTCGTTTTCATTCACAAACATGGTTTCACCACAATAATTAGAATTGATATTTTAATCTCAACTTTTATCAAAGACCCTAGAATACCTTGATCGCAAGAATATCCCGCAAACCTCCTCATGTCATCAACAAACACATTAAAAGATGCGAATATGAATTCTACCTAAAGGAACAACCTAACGTGTAAAAGCACTAATCAAGTTTAATTCCCTAGATGCGTTAAGTTCTATGAAATCGAGGCCAATCAAAGCAATCGAACGTGGAAAGCGCACTAATCCGATTTAACAAAGGTTATAACTCACATATGATCATAAGAATATATCACTACAAACTATAATCATATTTATGCTACTTGCAATCCGGAATTATCACTTTTGCGTATAATAACCCTAATCTAGCAATAGAGATGAAAGCAAACTCAATCGACTCGCGACTCGACTAACAAGCATTCAAATCATGTAACAATATTCATGGTGAATCATAAACGATAATATGAGAGAAAACTAATTTATTGCACAAAAACTCATGTTTGGAAATTCAACTTATTCCATAACCAATAATAAAAACTTAGGTACTCATATTCATGGAGTTCATAACAAGAAGAAAGAGAAGTTTCATGTTCTAAACCCTAGAAACAAAGTAGAGGCAAAAAGATTAGAATAAGATATTATGTGTTTTGAGAAAGTCTTCTCTTTTATAGCTCTACTCCTTCCAAAATTAGGTTTTGTCTTCAAAGTCCATTAGTTAGAAGTCCACCAAGCCCACAAGTGAGAGAAACCCGTGTAGAAATTCTGTCCCAAAAACGCTCGCCGGAAAACTGGGATTATGACCGAAATCCCGCCGGAATAGTCGCCGGAAAAGTACCTCAGGTGACCGGCAAAGTCTGCCCGGTCACCGGTCAACGGGTCAAATCGGTCGGGTCAAATCGGGTCAAGGCACTGAGTCAAAACGGGTCAAGTCAGGTGAGTCAGGCTAATTCAGGGTCAGCTGAGTGGGTTTGGCCAGGCCAGGCCATTGCCTGTTTGTATGTTGTCTTTGCACCAAGATGGTGCTTCACTAATTCCATCCATCCGGCCATGATGGTCTGCTCGGCCTTTCACTTTATAACTGCAAATGCTCGGCCTCAACGACTTGTCAGGCCATTTCACAGTCTTCTTCCCTTTACATCATTCATACACAATGCTCATGCATTCACAGGTCATTCAAACACTACATCCATTCACTCTGGCACCAGCACACCAGCCAAGCTCAGTCTCAAAATCTGAGTCTCACTACCATTCACTGCAATGCCTTAAATTCATTACCAGACAACCATCAATTGCAGCTCAGCACCAAAACTTCATTGCACCCATCAGCTCTTCCCAGAACTCATTGCTTCAGCGTTTCCTGAACTCGAGTTACTTCTCCTCGCCACAATGCAACCCTGACCTGCCAACACATATCCCTGCAACACACCCATTCCTTCTCAGGTCCTGCAATTTCAACACCGACAATAGCCATTCATATCACCACTGTCTCCAAGCCACCAGTACCACCTGTAGTTCAACCCAGACTCAAGTACCGGCTCCTTCTACCAGCACCAACCTGGCTAACTCACTGCCAAAACTATCAACCCTGTAATCTCAGCTCTGCATTAGTTCCCTTCGCAAATTCACTTGCAACTCAGCCACTGCACACAAATACCAAGCAATTGTTTCAGCTCCAACTGATGCTCATCTACTTGCAGCTGCCATCCACTGCTGCTCCAACCACCTTCATCTGTGACTCCACCTTCTATTTCGATTTACTGCTGACTCGGACCTTAATATTCTTCATATTCTCAATTCAGGCAATTCTGCAAATCTCTGCACTTCAGTTCATGTCACAATGCAATGTGCGGCAGCATTGAATTCCTCTTTGATCCACCGCAACCCACTGCATTTGAGCTACCTGTAACTCTGCTCTTCTCAGCTTAGCCGCTTTGTCGATGCTCATTGCGCTTAACTGCAATTCGGCTCAAACCGTTGCTGCCTGTCACCAGCTTTAACTTCAATTCTTCAGCAGCTTGTAACTGGCACATCCATTATCACCTGCGATGAGCTAGCAAGCAATATTTGTAGCTCATCAGGACCAGTGCCTCTCCGCACAACACACTCGAGCACCATCTCTGTAGCTGTACCACCATTGAACCAACAATACCACTTCCTTCAATCAACTCAACATCGGTGACAGCTCAAAACACCTCCAGAGCAAACTTGCAAACCAGCATCTCTTCTTGTTCTCTCCAATCAACTACAGCTGCTCCTTTAGTCAACCACAACAAATCAGTTCTCTGCTTAATCTGCACACACATCACAAGCAACTTGACTCTGCCCTTGATTCACGAACCCAACCTCAAATCTGTTGTTCAAGCCTCATCTGAATCAAATCCCCTTCTAGAACAACACACAGCAACATATCACCACAGCTCGAGTTCTTCAATTCATCTCCTTCACCTGTTAGCCCTTCAAGCTTCATAGACTGTGGCTGCTCCTTCATCTTTGCAACACAACTCATACTCGAGCCTCAACTTCTCAATCTATTCACTCAAAACCCCAATTTATCAATAAACAGCCTCAGATCCCCTTCTAGGTTCGAGCATCATCAGCTGATTCTTCAATTTATAGACTTAACTTAACACCAGACGCATCCAAGCTCGAAACCCATCTCAATTTCATGTAAATCTCACAAACCCCTTTGATATTCTCTCAATTCTGCAACAAATTCACCTCTCAATTTCTCTGAATTTTAGTCTCTCGATCTCGGTTTCTTCTCAATTTCAGATGCAAATGAATGAGAGATAGAAACTATCGATTTTAGGGTTGGGGTGTAGGAAGAGAGTGTGGATACATCCACCCAAGTCCGGCAGATAAGGGGTAACCAGCTCATTTGTGTGGCTTGTCGGTTTCAGATAACCGACAGCCTAATTCTCTGTTCAACTGTCGGTTTTAGGAGGCCCCGCGGCTTAAATTCCGGCTTAACTCCTCTTGTGCAACCTAGCATGCTCCAAATATCGTCCGCGAGTTGACCTTTTTGCCTTTTCCGCTCCAAATGGCTATTTTCTCCTTCTTTTGCTTCATATGACTCCAAAACACCTATGAAACTCAAAAGCGAATGTAAGATACATAATTCACATGAAAACTCGCAAAGAAAGCATAAATACTAGATATAAAATTAGGTGTTTATCACACCCATCAAATTCCCCCACACTTAGACTTTGCTAGTCCTCGAGCAAATCAAACTAAACAAAAATAAAAATACAACAACTCCGTGACGTCGAGGCTACGATTAATTTTAGCATAAATAACAAGCCTTTAAACCCCTAGGTGTCCCTAGTGGACGAGTTATAGTCTCGTGAAGGTTTACTAGAGATATACCTACAAAACCTATATTCAAACTCCGTCTAATTGTGACAAATCAATGAACGAATCCAAAATGACTACAGGAGGAGGTACCTTGCAAATTCAATTCAATTATTAGTAAATAAACTCTAATTAGATAGTCGAACAAGCCACAATACTCGGAAACTAACAAACCACAATCACAATAAAAAGATTAAGAAGATGAATATAGATGTAGATGTTGGCGAATGTTCACAAGTGATCGATGTTTCCATATCTGTCTGAAGGTCACTTTGCTAAGATGAACCTAATCCTATTGGATTGAGCTACTTGGTCTTGAATGCTACATCAAATCAATTGGCATATACAAGGGAACCAAGAGTGACTTTATTCAACACAATAATAATTTCTTCTCTTTTTTTTTTTTTTTTTTTTTATATGATTGGATCAAACTGGATCCAATTTCTTTTTTTTTTTTTAAAGACGGCATGATTAGATCTTTTGGATCCAAGCGCATGCTTCCTTGTCAACACGTATATGATAGTTGCCTTGGATCCTGCATTCCACGCTTGTTTAGGCGACGGAGACAGGGACTACGTTTCACACATACTGCTATTCCCAAGTGTCTTTTTATTCCGTTTTGGTCTAATTGATCGGTCCTTTTTTTTTTTCATATATTTTTTTCTTTTTTTCTTTTCTTGTTCAATTTTTTTTTTTTCTAGTAACTCAATCACTCTATTTCATCCTAGCAGTAATAACACGTCGATTTTTAGTGACCCACCAAAGCACTTAGAGAACAATAGATAAATATGGAAAAATAAAAATAGAATGTGATATGGTGATATTCCGAGATATGGTAACAACTATCATGTTAATTTGTGATTTACGGCTATGTTCTTCCCTTTTAGTTAATTGGTTCCTCAACTCCTGCATTCAAAATGGTTCCATCCACTAATGGTGTCATCCTAAAGGCACAAGTTTCTAGATTTCGGAGTTCAAAAAGCACAAATTTTTCTGATTTTTCTATTTTTCTGATTTTTTTTTTTTTTTAAAGGCATAAAACAAACTAAAACAAACTATACAAACATATAAATGCTCCCCCACACTTAAACTTCACATTGTCCTCAATGTGTAAAAACGAAAGTTCTGAATTCTGACGTAACAGCAGATAAAACGCAAAAACTGTGCAAATTGGTAAGGAATTTGGAAAAACTCCATTTCACAAAAGTTGTTCACCTACGTGTTTTCTACACAGTGTCAAAATTTCACAGTGTTTTGATAAACGGTCTGACAGTTATGGTCTCTGGACTGAACTACGCGCAGTCTGAAATTTTCTGACGAAAAGGTATTCGTCATAATTCTCTTCTAAGATAGATTACGGACTCAATGAAATTAAACATAGGGATGCAAATATGATATGAAAACAGTAAAAAATAAATAAACGAAACAAAAATAAAATGCAAAAGGATAAGAGATACAAAACCGGTGGGTTGCCTCCCACTTAGCGCTTGTTTTAAAGTCGACGGCCCGACTATATCCTTGCAAGATTCATTCCCCATACACCAATAATCTGAAAAGTTGGGGATCCTTCCATAGAACCTGTTTTGGAAACACTAGCTTCACACAAATATTAGTAATATAAAGCAAAAGTGAAGCTATGAACCGATAAAAGCTTCCCCCACACTTATTCTTGGCCACACATGGAAGTGTATAAAGAATATAGAAGTCGGGTACTTCCACAGTTTCTTGTTCCATAACCTGCATAGTATGAGAATCAAGTTTCTCTAATGGAGGAAAACGAGAAACAAAGTCATCCAACAATATTCTCGAAGCACATACATTTAAACCAATAAGAGGTAAAGAAGAAGAAACAATAGGCAAAGGGTTAGATAAACCTTGCACAATCTCTTGTATTACGGAATCCTCTTCATCCTTGAAAAACTCAAGTGAATTATTCACCTCTTTTATATCATGGTCCTCTATCAAACCTTGCAACCATTCTTCGTCCGTTTCTGCCTTAACCATAGTCTCGACATAAACATCATCATTACAATCATGCACAAGTTCAATTGGGTCTTCCACAATATTGGTCATAACGGTCTCATTCTCAACATATTCCTCCTTGTTGTAAGGAACATACTCTTTTGTGGATCCAAATTTTATTATAAGAAACTTTTTTAGAACACTCGAAAATGCATCATCCTCAAGCTCCACCCTTTGAATAGGCTCTTGATCATTATTAAGATCAATGCTTGAGTAATCTACACAAGTGTCGACATATTCCTCTTCATCTTCATCTTGATCCCAAAAAGACTCCTCGGAGATGTCACCATGAGTTGTTTCAAGCAATGTATCATAATCACCGTCACTATCATAGTCAACATAAGATTGTTCCTCGCTGAATTTAGTGTTGCTAATCTCTAACTCATCCTTTTGAATAGGTGAATGATCATTATTAAGATCAAGAGTTGAGTTAACTACACAATTATCCACGAAAGTGCCCAAGGATTGGCCTTTTTCAACATTAGCATCAATCAAATATTCATCACAAACCATATGCACATTAGAATTATCCATATCTTCCTTGTATTGATCAATGCCTCTTCGCAAGATAGTCATACCTTCACGAAGTTCTTGGAGTTGCTCGTTTGTAGTCTCTTTAGCTTTTTGAAATTCCTCTTGTAAAAAGGTGGAAACTTTATCTATAAAATTAGTGACTTTTTGTTCACAAGCATAAGAATCCTCCCATCCTTGTTGTTGTTCACACACGTACCCGCCATAAGGTTGTTGAGGAAAACCACAAGGTTCCATGGAATATTGGTCATAACCAATGAATTGGTTTTGATTATACCCATGGAATTGGTAGTTGTCATATTGTTGAGGTTGTTGAAAACCGTATTCATTGTTCCAATATGCTCCTTCCATAGAAATAAGCACCTGAAATAATTCTCAAACCAAGGTTAAAATCCAGAAAATATGACAAAAAAAAAATAAAACAAAAACTAAAAAACAAAAATAAGAAACCAAAAACAATTAACAACCGCTGCCTCCCGAAGAGCGGCGCCAAAATTTGATCGCGGTCGTAGCGTCAAAAATAAATTACACTTTCTTACTACTCAAAATATAAATATAGCAAGGGCAAGAAAGGATCGATCCCACGAGAGAGGTCTAGGTTGTCAAATTGTTATGGTTTCCTATATAAAACACCCGAAAGAATTTCGATTGTGTAAATAAAAATAAACAAAAAGCAAATAAAGTACGCAAATCAAGGATGTGAAAGTATTGGTTACGGATTTCGTTTTCATTCACAAACATGGTTTCACCACAATAATTAGAATTGATATTTTAATCTCAACTTTTATCAAAGACCCTAGAATACCTTGATCGCAATAATATCCATAAACCTCCTCATGTCATCAACAAACACATTAAAAGATGCGAATATTAATTCTACCTAAAGGAACAACCTAACGTGTAAAAGCACTAATCAAGTTTAATTCCCTAGATGCGTTAAGTTCTATGAAATCAGGCCAATCAAAGCAATCGAACGTGGAAAGCGCACTAATCCGATTTAACAAAGGTTATAACTCACATATGATCATAAGAATATATCACTACAAACTATAATCATATTTATGCTACTTGCAATCCGGAATTATCACTTTTGCGTATAATAACCTAATCTAGCAATAGAGATAAAAGCAAACTCAATCGACTCGCGACTCGACTAACAAGCATTCAAATCATGTAACAATATTCATGGTGAATCATAAACGATAATATGAGAGAAAACTAATTTATTGCACAAAAACTCATGTTTGGAAATTCAACTTATTCCATAACCAATAATAAAAACTTAGGTACTCATATTCATGGAGTTCATAACAAGAAGAAAAAGAGAAGTTTCATGTTCTAAACCCTAGAAACAAAGTAGAGGCAAAAAGATTAGAATAAGATATTATGTGTTTTGAGAAAGTCTTCTCTTTTATAGCTCTACTCCTTCCAAAATTAGGTTTTCTCTTCAAAGTCCATTAGCTAGAAGTCCACCAAGCCCACAAGTGAGAGAAACCGTGTAGAAATTCTCTGTCCCAAAAACGCTCGCCGGAAAACCGGGATTATGGCGGAATCCCACGAATAGTCGCCCAGGAAAAGTACCTCAGGTGACCGGCAAAGTCTGCCCGGTCACCGGTCAACGGGTCAAATCGGTCGGGTCAAATCGGGTCAAGGCACTGAGTCAAAACGGGTCAAGTCAGGTGAGTCAGGCTAATTCAGGGTCAGCTGAGTGGGTTTGGCCGAGGCCGGAGCCATTGCACAGTCAGTATGTTGTCTTTGCACCAAGATGGTGCTTCACTAATTCCATTCATCCGACCATGATGGGCTCGCTCGGCCTTTTCACTTTATAACCTCGCAAATGCTCGGCCTCAACGACTTGTCGGGCCATTTCACGATCTTCTTCCCACGCACATCATTCATACACAATGCTCATGCATTCACGGGTCATTCAAACACTGCATCCATTCACTCGGCACCAAAGACACCAGCCAAGCTCGGTCTCAAAATCCGGTCTCACTACCATTCACCGCAATGCCTTAAATTCATTACCGGACAACCATCAATTGCGCTCGGCACCAAAACTTCATTGCACCCATCGACTCTTCCCGAACTCATTGCTTCAACGTTTCACGAACTCGAGTTACTTCTCCTCGCCACAATGCAACCCCCGACACCCAACACATATCCCTGCAACACACCCATTCCTTCTCAGGTCCTGCAATTTCAACACCGACAATAGCCATTCATATCACCACTGTCTCCAAGCCACCAGTACCACCTGTAGTTCAACCCAGACTCAAGTACCGGCTCCTTCTACCAGCACCAACCTGGCTAACTCACTGCCAAAACTATCAACCCTGTAATCTCAGCTCTGCACTAGTTCCCTTCGCAAATTCACTTGCAACTCAGCCACTGCACACAAATACCAAGCAATTGTTTCAGCTCCAACTGATGCTCATCTACTTGCAGCTGCCATCCACTGCTGCTCCAACCACTGTCACCAACAGCTCCACCTTCTATTTCGATTTCTGCAGCTCAGACCTTAATATTCTTCATATTCTCAATTCAGGCAATTCTGCAAATCTCGCACTTCAGTTCATGTCACAATGCAATGTGCGGCAGCATTGAATTCCTCTTTGATCCACCGCAACCCACTGCATTTGAGCTACCTGTAACTCTGCTCTTCTCAGCTTAGCTGCTGTCAGTAACCCGCTGCGTTTAACTGCAATTCGGCTCAAACCGTTGCTGCCTGTCACCAGCTTTAACTTCAATTCTTCAGCAGCTTGTAACTGGCACATCCATTATCACCTGCGATGAGCTAGCAAGCAATATTTGTAGCTCATCAGGACCAGTGCCTCTCCGCACAACACACTCGAGCACCATCTCTGTAGCTGTACCACCATTGAACCAACAATACCACTTCCTTCAATCAACTCAACATCGGTGACAGCTCAAAACACCTCCAGAGCAAACTTGCAAACCAGCATCTCTTCTTGTTCTCTCCAATCAACTACAGCTGCTCCTTTAGTCAACCACAACAAATCAGTTCTCTGCTTAATCTGCACACACATCACAAGCAACAGCTCTGCCTGCTTCAATTCACGAACCCAACCTCAAATCTGTTGTTCAAGCCTCATCTGAATCAAATCCCCTTCTAGAACAACACACAACAACATATCACCACAGCTCGAGTTCTTCAATTCATCTCCTTCACCTGTTAGCCCTTCAAGCTTCATAGACTGTGGCTGCTCCTTCATCTTTGCAACACAACTCATACTCGAGCCTCAACTTCTCAATCTATTCACTCAAAACCCCAATTTATCAATTAACGACCTCGGATCCCTTCTAGGTTCGAGCATCATCACCGATTCTTAATTTATAGACTTAACTTAACACCAGACGCATCCAAGCTCGAAACCCATCTCAATTTCATGTAAATCTCACAAACCCCTTTGATATTCTCTCAATCCTGCAACAAATTCACCTCTCAATTTCTCTGAATTTTAGTCTCTCGATCTCGGTTTCTTCTCAATTTCAGATGCAAATGAATGAGAGATAGAAACTATCGATTTTAGGGTTGGGGTGTAGGAAGAGAGTGTGGATACATCCACCCAAGTCCGGCAGATAAGGGGTAACCACTCATTTGTGTGGCTTGTCGGTTTGAGATATAACCGACTGACCTAATTCTGTTCAACCGTCGGTTTAGGAGACCGACGGCTTAAATTCCGGCTTAACTCCTCTTGTGCAACCTAGCATGCTCCAAATATCGTCCGCGAGTTGACCTTTTTGCCTTTTCCGCTCCAAATGGCTATTTTCTCCTTCTTTTGCTTCATATGACTCCAAAACACCTATGAAACTCAAAAGCGAATGTAAGATACATAATTCACATGAAAACTCGCAAAGAAAGCATAAATACTAGATATAAAATTAGGTGTTTATCACACCCATCAGCAAGCATTCATCGAATGAAGATCCAAAAACCGAAAAATCGTCCATAAAGACCTCGAGAAATCACTCAACCATGTCCGAAAAGATACTTAGAATGCAACGTTGGAATGTTGCGGGTGCATTGCACAACCTAAAAGGCATACGCCTGTAAGCAAAAGTACCAAATGGACATGTGAAGGTTGTTTTCTCCCCTGGTCCTCCGGTCTATAGGGATTTGGTTATAACCGAGTATCCATCTAGGAAACAATAATGGTTGTGGCCAGCTAATCTTTCTAACATCTGGTCGATGAATGGTAGAGGAAAGTGGTCTTTCCTAGTTCTTTGAGTTCACTTATGGTAGTCTATACAAACTCTCCACCCGGTAATAACACGGGTAGGGATCAGTTCATATTCTCATTCGCAACTATAGTAATACCAGACTTCTTTGGGACAACCTGGATAGGACTGACCCATTTACTATCGGATATGGGGTATATGATACCCGCATCTAATAACTTAAGCACCTCAGTACGGACAACTTCCTTCATATTATGATTCAAACGTCTCTGCATTTCTCTTGAGGTTTTGGCACCTTCTTTTAGGTAGATGTGGTGCATACAATCAGCATGACTAATTCCTTTCAAATCTGCTATAGTCCACCCTACTGCAGTCTTGTGTTCTC
This sequence comes from Papaver armeniacum, assembly GCA_023531295.1. Classification (NCBI taxonomy): domain Eukaryota; kingdom Viridiplantae; phylum Streptophyta; class Magnoliopsida; order Ranunculales; family Papaveraceae; genus Papaver; species Papaver armeniacum. The sequence goes on along the minus strand of JAJJWW010001499.1, from coordinate 404,139 downwards.
TAAGAACACTAACTAGTCTACTTTCCTGATCGGGCTCTAAGTCAGAAGCAATTATGGTAGGAAGAGTATTCTCATTACCAAGAAATACATATTTCAGTGTATCTGGTAGCGGCTTTAATTCAAGGGTGGGTGCTTTAACTGATGATGGGAGGGGTTTATCTATGGTTGGCGGAAGAGGTTCTGGTTTACGCTGCCATTTTCCATAATTCATTACTGGCGCTTTGTCTAACAACGCATTAACTTCTTCAAAATGACTATCTTCATCATAGTAGGCTCCAAAGTGGGCCAAGCACGCCTCTAAAGGATCACTAACACTATTTGTGGTAAAAGTATTCTCAACTAGAGAATCAATCATGCATATAGATTCGTAGTGTTCGAGTGCAGTGGGGCTTGTAACGCCTTAAAAACGTTCACGAGATTTTACGATTCCCAAAGGAAAATTCTACTAGGCCGGTTTGACAATGTATGACCGCATTTGCGGTGGCTAGAAACGGACGACCTAGGATGATTGGGATATTTATATCTTGACTAGAGACGAGGTTGGGTGTCCAAAATCACAAAGTCAATCGGATATATAAAGTTTTCTACTCCGAACCAAAACGTCCTCAATAATTCCACGTGGGATTTTTGACTGACCTATCGGCTAACTGTAGTGTTATCCTAGTTGGTTTCATCACACCTAGCCCAAGTTGTTCATACACCGAGAACGGTAAAAGATTCACACTAGCCCCAAGATCTAATAGAGCATTGTTTATCGTTTGGGTACCTATGACACATGTGACAGTAGGACAACCAGGATCTTTAAATTTGACCGGGTACTTTTGTGAGATTATGGAACTAACTTGTTGGGTTAAAAATGCCTTTTTATGGACACTCGCGTCTCTCTTGACAGTGCACATTTCTTTTAGGAACTTGGCCATAGCCAGTACATGTTTTATTGCATCTAATAAGGGCAGGTTGACCTTAACTTGCTTAAAGATGTCTAGGATTTCAGCATATGTACTAGGCTTTTTCTTAGCGAGTCTTTGAGGAAATGGTACGGGTGGTATGTACACTCTCTCAGGGATAGCTTCCTAACTTGTACTCTTAGCATTCTCATGCCCATTAGGGTATTTAGACGAAGTTTGGTCAACCTCGGTCTCTTTTTCAGCTGGACTACTATCCTTAGGTGGTTCTACCGAGTTCTCTAGAGTTTTACCACTCCTAAGGGTGATAACTTCTTTGACATGTTCGTTGTGGTTAGAACTACCTGAGCCATTAACCTGGTTAACTCCTTTTGGATTCAGAGTCGGTTGGCTAGGAAATCTCCCATTCTCCCTATCATTTAACCGGTTCGAAAGTTGACTTATTTGAGTCTCTAAGTTGGCAATAGCTCGGTCACTGTTTTGTTGGTTACACTGACTCAACAAGATAAAGTCATCGAATTTTTGGTTACTCTGGACAACACTTTGGGATAAGAGTTTCATAGATTCCTCTAAAGACATCATCTTAGGATCAACTGTACTTTGTTATTGAGGTTAATTCCTAGGAAAACCTGGTGGTGTATTGCTAGATGGGCCACCCTGATGGGCACCTTTAGACCACGAAAAATTAGGGTTATGTCTCCAACCAGGGTTATAGGTATTAGAGTATAGATCAAACTTGGGTCGACCCTCATATCTAGTGTTCATACCTCCATGTAGGATACTAACACAGTCACGGGTAGTTTCGGTTGGGTAAAACAAGGGGCATTTGAAGTCCAGGTATGACTTTGGTCACTACAAATGGTACATGGATAAGTTCTGGGCTCATTTGTTACAACTCATAGTCTGGTTGGACCCTTGGTTCATCTCTAAGGCCTCTAGACGCCTAAGGATATCAGACCCATTTTCAACTCTATTGACCCTATGGATAGGGTTCCTAGTTATTTCGGGCTCCCTCATTGAATCCCATTGACGAGTCTTTCCAGCTAACTCGATGAACTCGTCAAAACATTCATCTGGGTCTTGATGGGTAAATTCTCCACTACTCATTATTTCTACATGCATTCAGGTTTCACTATCAAGGCCCTCATATAATATTTGGTCCATGTGGGCTTTATCAAAGCCGTGATGTGGGTATTGGTATAACAATTCATTAAACCTTTCTACATAATCGTGTAGGTGTTCACCTAATTTCTGCTTAAAGGTTTGGATAGACTGTCGAACAACAGCAGTCTTATGGTGTAGGTAGAATTTCTTAACGAAAACCTCTACAAGTCCATCCCAGGTAGTGATTGTTTTGGAAGGAATGATATGATACCACTTACCGGCTCTCTCTTCTAGGGAAAAGGGAAACAAACGCAACCTAACATCGTCTTTGGTGACATTCGGATAACTCATGGTGTCACAAATCATCTCAAAGTCACGGATATGGGTATATGGGTTTTCATTCTCTATTCCCCTAAACTTACGCAGCATGCCAAATGTCCCAGGTTTAATATCAAACTTAACGGTAGTGGACGGTAAAACAACCCCCGGTTCACGCATCACTCTAGATGGGTTCAAACGGTCCCTAAGGTTTTTGGTTGGCGGGACTTCACCCTTATCATTTTCATTAACCATCTTGGCAAAAATCGAAGTATCACCTATATCTGTGTAGCGGGTTGGTGTCAAATTAAAAAGGTCGTTCTCCTCAAGTCTATCTCCTATCCGTTTCCAACGTCGCATACACAAGCAAGAATACTAGTGAAGCCAGAAAATCGTGCACATGAAAATGCAGGGTTTACTAAATTAGGTAAGCTTGGGCTACCCCAGCAAAATATACCTAAAGGTGCAAGGCTGGGGCTTGTGGAATTTCGGCTGGTAACTCCCAAATGGCCCAAGGCACGGGTTCAGCGTACTTTTCCACGGGTTTCCTAAATTCGGTAAAGGTATGCGAACTCGGTTTGCAAACCGTGACATTATGTTCATGAGTTGGTTCTAGTATACGTACTTTGTACACATACAAACCAAGCCGAATATGTTTCAAATGCTTCACATATATTTTCCTGAGATATTAAGCATTTGAACAACTCTCTTAAAACACATATTAGATACATTTGATCATCTATCAAAATTGGTTGATTATCAGATTGAGTCTAGAAGTGTTTGATGAAAATAGCTGAGCCAAAAATGTTCATATGGATAATTTCGGTTAACTGTTATTGAGCCAACTCGTTAAACACATTTAGGTATAGTTCACCCATATCTGAATATAAGTATATTTCATTTGTGTGTATCAAGCTAAACCATCTAACGGTGGAGATTGATTGCTTATTTTCTAAGCAAAATTAGCTTGAATCTCAAGTCAGGTTTTCATCTAACTGTAAATATTGATTGCTTTGTTAATAAGCTATCTTAGATTTGATTGTAAGCAACCCTGATTTGAAAGACTATATAAGGATAACCTCTAGCAGCTGGGAAATCTAATCCCGACACTTCCGTGTGTCCTAGTTGCAAACTAGAGTCGATTCTCTTAATATAGGTTTCCAGTTATTCTGAAAACCATTACTAGGTTTAACAACTTAAAGACTTTTCTTGGGATTCGTGAAGCCAGATCAAACTATTTTCTCTGTAATTGCGTATCCTGATCTTACTATTCTACCGTATTGAGTTTAATCTTATTTAAGATTATCTCGAGAATTATCTCTGATAGGTAAGATATAAAAAGTAGTCACAAAAGTTCTTCGTCTCAGACTCTTGTGATTTCACAATAACTTCTTCTGTAAATCAGTTAGGTTATTGTGAGGTGACTAATATTTTAGGATACTTTTCGGAGACATAGACCAGATTATTAGTTGTGTTTCATGTTCACCTTGACCTTTGAATCTAAAGACGGAAACCAAAAATAAAATAGACTTATCTGTGGGAGACAGATTTGTTTATAAGTCTTGGACTTTGGGTCGTAGCAATTCCTAGGATATAAAGGACGTTAGCTAGGGGAATCAAGTGCGCAGGGTCTTGCGAGATTCAAGAGGCGTAAGGAACGCGACTGTACCTTAACCGGTGTGATACTTGGTTAGGGCCCAACTACATTCCAGTCCGAAGTTAACCTATAGTAGGCCAGAGTCTGTAGCGGCTTAATACAGTATGGTGTTCAAGTTTGGACTAGGTCATGGGGTTTTTCCGCATTTTCGGCTTCCTCGTTAACAAAATTTCTGGTGTCTGAGTTATTTCTTTTTCGCACTATATTTTCTCTATATTTTCGCACTATATTTTCTTGGTTTCTTCAGTTGTTATTTTCTTTTAATTTAACATATTTTCTTTAGTTGTTACATGGGATGGACGCGTGAACTCGTAACAGCGGGTTAATTATTTTGATGACCACATGCTCCTAGCTTCTACTTAATCATAATAATAATAAAAAATACAATAACGTGTTATTACGTGTATATACACATCTGAAGAGTGTAAGGTGGCATATATATATAACTAAGCGCTATAAAGAAAATGGAATTTTCATGCATATGGGGTTCGAGGCGGGATACACATTCACAGGGGAGTTAAGCAGTTGGTAACTATAGCCGGCAGCAAAATATGAACTTACACAAATCTCAACCCATTTATTTATTTAATCAGTGCAAGGGAATCATGCCCGCAAATTAAAAAAGTTATTAAAGGAAGATTTTATAAGAAAGCATGGTAAGTTGGTAACAATTCTATGTGTATATGGTCTAATATAACCACATAGATACTTATTAATGCTATAATGCTTATAAAATAAAATACGCCAAGTGCATCGAATAGATGGCAGAACAAAAGCGTACTAGCTCCTTATTATTTTATTAAATAATAGGGTAATGAACAACTAACAAAGAAACCGATGATTCAATTATCGTGCGAAGATGAAGAGTTAGAAGAAGTAAAATATCATACTATATAGTGAAAACTACTACCAAACTCATTATTTCAAAAAAATTCGCCCTCAGACCCCTGTCGGAAAATTTGACTGACGCACCCATTTATTTTGACAACCACATTGAGAAGCCAATTTTTTCTTAAGAATATTTTTTTTTAAAGGCAAAACTACCCTTTTCTTTTTCATAAAGAGAGCCGAGAATTTCTTCCTTCGAAATCAAAAGCCTCTGGTATATTTGCAGAACGGATTGATCTTCGATCAGTCGATCTCCTCTCCACGGATACACGAAGATCTCAATTTTCATCGTCATCATCACGACCATGATTACATCTCAGAGAAACCAAAAAAGAAAATTATTTGAGACGGAATCGAAGATGAAGAGAAATGGTTACTGAGGAATTGCAGGTCTTCAACAAAATGTCTTTTACATGTATCGATCCCTGGTACTTGATTTCATTCATTTTTCAAACACCCTGATTCTTATTATTAATTTTAATTTCAAAGACAGTTGCGGAAGTATGAAATCTAATTAGGTTTTGGTTTTGATTTTAATTTTGATTTCGATTTCCCCCTCTTTTGTTGTTGATTAGTTTGGTTTTGTTTTTAATTGAAATCTAATTACACTTTGGTTTTTTTTTTTGGTTCCAGTGAAGCTTGAAGCACTAGTTTCTCGATTGTTAGCAGTGGGCATAAGAAGACTGCTGGTGCAGAAATACCAGCTGCAAAGAGTCTAACTTCTAATACTTCCTCTGGACTGCAAAATGCAAGTGGAAGTCAAGAGAAGAATGATGTAGCAGCAAAGCCTAATGTGAAAGCTAATGGAGGTGACTCAATTGAAGTGAATTTAGGGGTGCAGAATTCAGAAAAAAGATGATCAGGGAGAGTGGATAGCAGCTAAAAGTGAGAACTTACCCTCCAAAAAGACCTCTCATCCCAAGAAGAATCATTTCTTAATGCTCAGTGACTTTCCTTATAAATCTGAAAGTAGATTTCCAATAGATAGAAGAAGGAATTGACTGGAGACATCTCTACTTCTAAGAATAAGTTCCAAATATATGAATTAGTCGGAAACTGTGATGACCAAGAAGAAAGGGATTATGAGAGAACCTTGGAGAGTTTGTCCGAGGAAGACAAGATCTTGAGGAGAGATGAGAGAGACTCTAAGAAGAAGGGTGATCTTGAGGAGAGATGAGAACTAAAAAAAGCTTCATTGGGATGGTAATCTTAGAAACTCTAAGGACGACATGGAAAACTTAGGTAGAGGTTGTAGATCTCAGGTGAAGAAGAAAGGGTGATTATCGGTGCACATATCCTATCCTTACCCGCCAGAATTTTTACCCGTATCCTATCCTGCCCGCCATTGACGGGTAGGGTGACGGGTAAATATTATTTTATCCGCCGTCAAATGGGTAGGGTGACGGATAAAACCCGAAATTATCCTACCCTACCCGCTTACCCGCTTACCTGCCTCATATATGTAAAAGACCAAATAGAGGGAATCTGTCAAGTTGTAAAGTAGGGGTCCATATGGAAATTGTACAGGGAGGGGGGTTTCACGAATCTTGTACTTGACCACATCAACCAACAACACATCTCGACTTCTTCTTCTTCTTCTTCTTCTTCTTCTTCTTCTTCTTCGATTATGTACTTCTATTTCTCCTCCGTCCTCCATTGACGCTACTGCTATTCCTAGTTCTGCAAATATCAAATACTCATCTCTATTCAGATTCGGTGCCCTAACTTCAATGGACAACTACGCCAATACCTCCTCTTCATCGTCTAATTCCTTTTCTGCTTTTGCTAATTCGAGAACAAGGTAATTAATTTTATTCATTAATTCTTGTAATTTCTCTAAACCCTAGATTTAATCAATTTTTTGAATTGTGTTTTCTTGGTTGTAGTAATGATAGTGGTAGAGGAAGTAATAGAGGTACGTAGATGAGAGATGGTCGAGGAGGAGGTCGTGGTGGTGGTGGAGGAGGAAGAGGAGGAGGAGGTCGTGGTGGTGGTGGAAGAGGAGGGGGAGCTGATAAAAAAAAACGGTTATACCCGCCACCCTATCCTACCCGACCCGCCAATTAATGGGTCGGGTAGGATATTACCCGTTTAATGGCGGGTAGGGTGACGGATAAAAAATTTCTTACCCGCCAGTTAGCGGGTAGGGTGGCGAAATGGGCCATATCCTACCCACCCTACCCGTTGTGCAACCCTCAGATTATGTATCTAGCTTGTTTTTTTCTTTGTACTAGTTGGTTGTTTGCCCCTGTATGTTGCTCGGGTTGTGATGTTTTTTTGTTGTTTTTGGAGGCTTTTAGCCTTCACAGAGACCCGCCTAGGCGTCCTCAATCTGTATTAATTTTTTCTGTTTGAATGAATTTAATCTTTAAGTCAAAAAAAAAAAAAAAAAAAAAAAAAAAAGTCCAAAAAAAATTAAAAAAATCAAGAAAAAAATGTTTATGGAGATGCGGGGCGGGGGATCGAACCCCGTGCCTCTCGCATGCAAAGCGAGCGCTCTACCATTTGAGCTACATCCCCTGACGTGCTTCCATGCTGGCAAATTATATTTATTAAAGCCATCGTTACCTCCTGGAAATTTGGGATCCTACTTCGTTTCCCTAATTATACCTTCTCTGCCGATTACAAAGCGAAAAAAGTATTTCGAGTTTCCCGCCATTGTATCCATGGAAGTCGACACTAGCACTCTTCAGAGAAAACAATCTCTCTATCAATCTCAGGTTTTTTTATGATGAATTTTTCACAAATCTATGTTAATTTTCCTCTTTGTACTTCCAGATTAGTTTTTTTTTTTTTTAAATTGTTTTTTTACTGTTCAAACTTTTGAAGGATGAGAGGTTTGAGATCAAGATGGAGAAGTATACTGGTCAACAGTACAGTCAAATATATTTCGCTCGACTTCACAAAATGAGAGCCATTCTCTACTCACTCGTCGAGAAATGGAAACCCCAATTACCTGGTAATGTTTTATTTGTTTTTGGGTTTTAGGGTTTTAAAGATTCCGTATAAGGTAGTAATGGTACAGCTTGTAAGGGATTTTTGTTAGAAATTAGTAGTTTGGTGGTTCGATTAATTTGGGTTGTTCTTTGTTTTGCAGTTTGTACTGTTTTGGATCTGGAATTAGGCAAAGAATGTATAATTGTTGGGACTCTATACAAACATATGAAGCTAAAGCCTTGTATTCTCGATGAATATTCTAAGGAGGTAATAAGTTCATTAATAAAGTGATACTGTTATGCACACATTGATGAAGCGTGGAGAAGCTGAATTTTATTTCATTCTTTTTCGAAATTGTTTTTGTTTGCTGCAGAGATCTGTAGTTCCTGTTGTGAAACCTCATAATTTTATGCATTCTGATGACCAACTTGTTTTGGAAGATGAGAGTGGAAGAGTAAAACTTGGTGGGACTTTTCTAGCACCTTCTAAGTATGTTACAGGTCTGTACTGTTATACACTCTTTAACTATCTATTTTAGGATTACCCTTTATTCACATCATTTCTTTAAATTTGAATGGTTGGAGATATCATTCAGTGGGTTACGTATTTAGGATGCAAGGCAACCAACTTTTTCTGAAGCTCTCTCATGTAATCTTAATGGCAGTAAAAAGTGGAAATTTGTAGACCGTCACTATATTTCATCCCTAACTCCTCTCATGGTGTCTTGGCGGTGATTGTGTTTTCGCCTATCATTATTTCAATTTGGAGGAAGTATCTTTATTTATCCAATTACATGTTATTTTGCAGGAGTTGTGGTGGCTCTTCATGGAAAGGAAACCACGAGTGGTGAATTTTCTGTCATAGATATCCTAGACCGTGGTCTGCCTCCCCAGATCGAGTTGCCACTTGATTCAGGTAATCATTGGTCAAGCCTTTCTTATTTTTACTGTTTATTTCTTTAAGTTCATGATTGGGCAAGGATTTCTACCAAGGCATGTTTGTTTGGTATCTAACGTTCCTATCATTTCTTACTAGTGTTCTGCATCCAAATTTCGTATCTCATTAAACTGGAATCGCTTTCCGTTTCAGTTTGATAGAAATTCAAATCATGGATGATGTATTCCTCCTAATTTACCGTGTGAGGGTAGTATCTTGTTTTCTAGAATTTTTGATGTGTTTCCTTAGTGTTATTGTACTATCATCAAGTGAATCGATTATGTGGCCTCTTTAGTTCTTTAAAAGTTTGTATTCATTTTAAGCATGCTGCTTTAGTATTAGGTTGGCAAATCTGGGATAGACTCTAAGAAAAGGCTCTACTTGTCTCTCATGCATCTCCTCTTGCCGTGTTCCCTTTTGAATTCAGTAGTAATGCTCAAGTATTCTTTTAATTTGTTTATTTATTAATGCAACCACAGGAGAAGACAAGTTTGTGGTTTTAGTGTCAGGACTAAGCATTGGAAATGAAAAGTCCAATCCTCTCAATGTCCAGCTTCTAGTTGATCATATAACGGGGCATTTAGGGGATGCGAAGGTGCATAAAATGATTATTTATTCTTCCTTCTACCCCCCCTTGTGTTGCTTATTGCCGTTGGCAACTAATTAATTGCGTGAACAGGAGCAAAATATGTCATCCCAAATAGTTCGAGTAGTTATTGCTGGCAATTCAGTTGAATTACCACTTGGACTTGTGAAAGGACAGGTAATTTTGAAGTATTAAAAATAGTTGGTGTATTTACTAGTTGTGTTCTAGTTGGTTTATCTACTAATTGCATTGTTAGACTTAATTTTGGATGTATATATTTTTTATTTTGAGCAATAGTTCTGTCAAAATATACAGACTTTGGCTGCTAAGGACCACTCCAAGCTGACCAAGCCAATCAAGGAGCTTGATATCTTGTTGACTCAGGTTCATTTATTTTTTCTCCTTTTATGGTTATCCTGTTATTACGTAGGTCAGTTCTAGCCTGATCACTTTTTATCTTCAGCTTGCAGCTGCTGTACCATTGGATATCATGCCAGGGCCCAGTGATCCTGCAAACTTTTCTTTGCCTCAGCAGGTCTTCACTAACCGCGAATCCTTGTTTTAGTAGTGTAACTAGTGTTCATGAAAAGCATAATATTCTTCAAACTTTTGTCTCATTTAAACACGACTTTCTGTCTTTCAGCCTTTGCACCGATGTCTTTTCCGTGGAGCATCAACTTATAATACTTTCACCTCGTGTACAAACCCTCATTGGTTTGACCTTGACAACATCAGGTAAGATATATAGATGTCGACATCGTACTAGTTCTCAAGACGATTAGATTACCAATTCCGTGTCTTGTGGCCTTCAGATTTCTTGGAACATCAGGTCAGAACATAGATGATCTGGAGAAGTACTCAGAAGCAAAAGATAAACTAGATTTTATGGAGCGAACATTAAGATGGAGACATCTAGCACCAACCGCACCGAACACCCTAGGTAAAGATTGCTCAGTACCTTCTTAAGAGCATAAGTTACAATCTTTTCCACTAACTCTAGTCTGAATAGTTCTCGTGTCTTCCTTTTTTCTTTGTTTTCAGGCTGTTATCCATTCACTGATAGAGATCCTTTCCTTATTGAGAATTGTCCTCATGTATATTTTGTTGGTAACCAGAGTAAATATGATACTCAGTTGTTAAAAGGTACCCGTCTAGCATATGTTAACTTTAAATGGGGATGTAGCTTTTTTTTTTTCTTCTTACTATTACTATTTATATGTTTAATTTTACTTAATTTATCAGTTTTCCGTGGACGCAGGATCTGAGGGTCAGTCAGTCAGACTCATCTGCATTCCTAAATTTTGTGAAACTGGAATCGCGGTCGTCGTAAGTATTTTTCAGATAAAATTTTACAAACTATTTTTGCTGCCACAATTCAAAAATGTTATGTGCAGGCAGTGTGCTAATGAAATAGGATATATTGTAGGGAAACCTTAGATCCATGTAGGACTCATCTGTATCCAGGTTGTTATCTTTTTAGTAGACAACCCCCAGATAGAAATGTTCTCGAGAATTTTGGTAAATTAGGGCCTTATATTGGAATAGGATCCATTTCGTGTTCCACTCTTGCACTATAGTTAGACAGGCATGAGAAAACACAGCCAAATTTCTTTAGTCTTTGTGCTTGATTTTTCACTCTTATTTACCTTTGGTTAAGGTACATCTTATCTACTTTTTGCAGCTGAACTTGAAGAATCTTGAAAGCCATACTCTCAGTCTTTCAACAGATTTGGACTTATAAGAAGGCACATTTAAACCTACAGCACTTTGTATCTATCGTCATCCGACTTATAAGAAGGCACACTTAAGTGACAACTTTTGTTCATTGCCAACCCGTGTTTCTTGGTTTATTATGGGAATTTTACATATCAATCTCTCTAGTCAATTCTGCGGTTTTGATTTTAATCATTTGTGTATTTGATAGTTTTCAGATGTTTTAATTGTAAGTTCAAATTTCCAGAAGAAGGCACAACACTTGTTTATTGTCAACCCGTGTTTCTTGGTTTGTTGTGGGAATTTTACATATCAATCTGTGTATTTGATCACTTTAGTGAATTCTGCGGTTTCGAGTTTAATCATTTGTGTATTCGATAGTTTTTCAGATGTTTAATTTGTAAGTTCAAATTTCCAGAAGCATCTTAGAGTCACTTTTTTCCCCAGTGGAACTTGTGCATAGGAAAGTACTAGATATTTGTTTTGAAACGAGTTAAATAAAACGGGCTAGGCTTGATCTACACTGGGAAAAAGTCTTACCAGAACATATGAAATGTTAGGTGGCGCTGGACCCGGTCAGGCCACGCCGTGGTTCCGCCCTTAGCACCCTACAAAACCAGTTTGTGATACATCAAGGCAGAGAAGCAGTTACAACTTCATGTGTGGGAAAACATATCTAAACACTAGCTTAACGATGCATGGAAATACGATGCATGGAAATCGATGTGTGGTCGGTGTGTGGATTTAGATACAAGTGACAAACATCCCTGGCAGGTCGGTAACGGTTGGTGTGGTTACGTGGAAAGAGAGCTTTGTTGACTGTTAGGTTTAGCTGCGCATTGTAGGCCTCTCTTAGCTTTTACACGCATCATAACACACTGAAAATGTTCCCGAAAATGCTACACTTCCCCCACTCCTTTCCCCCATTACGTGTCATCCTTCTTAGCCATTGATCTCTGAATTGAAATTAGCATGGGTCCCATTATTATTGGGTTTAACCAACAGATACTTGACACATAGGCGGGGGGAAAGGAGTGGGGGAAGGGGGTGGGGGACGTTTAGCATTTTCAAAATGTTCCTACCATCAAAATCTGAATCCTGAAGAGCTTGCAGCCTTTGTACCATCTGATTATAATCATTTCGTTGCTAGACTGTTGCCCTACCGTTCCATGGTTGGTTTGTTTGCTTTCGCAAATATACTGGCAATTCAATCTTCTTTTTTCTTTCTTTATGTCCCAGCCTGCTGCATTCTTATGTCCCAGCCTGCTGCATTCAAATTGAATTGAAGAGTGCTAATTTGACATTCTTGCTTAGTTAATTAAACAGTCAACGAATAAATTTCTATGCAGTATGTCGACAATGTGCCGATAAGTCATTATTCGTCGCATAAAATTAGATCAAATGACGAAACTAAGATGTTCAGTGAGCACTCGTTAAAGAGTGCACAAAATCGAACTCGAAGTAGCCTACGGCTGGGCCGAAGTATTATAGAGGTATGCCCAACCCTGGGAATGAGCGATACAGAATATACAGATCCAATGCAATAGCTTGATCTTAAAATGCTTACAACATACTAAATGATTTTGGTTGTTTACAATAAACCAGATATTCACATGACTCAGTTTTGCATCGGTATTAAAGTATTGGTCTAGTACAGGTAGAATCAGCTCATCTCCCATCGTTCTTCCGTCACAAGTACTCATATGTCTACTCAACTTTTTATCTAAATAGTAAATCCCATCATGCTTTTCTGTCATCGCCTAATCAGCATCTTCGTGGTTCATAAATGAAAAATGTTTGATAGATATTTTAACAATGCTATACATGATGATGATGATAAAGCTTTACAGACTAGCACAGCTTCTAAAGTCCTCATGGAGATGTCATTCGTATCATATGAGGGTAACAAACAGTAATAACAAAACTGCAGCTGTTTGCAGTTTTGTTTAATTCTGCTTGTTATTTACCACAATTCAACTGCCATAACACTATGTTAACCTTGGAGAATTGTACTTCGAACTGTTTTTCTTTCTGCATGTCTGGTACAGGGGTTATTTGGGGTTAGCAGTACCAAGCAGAACCATTCTTTAATCATGTAGAGTTCAGGTAGGTGTTAGTCAACCCTCTATTCCACCGCCACCCTAATTCCTTGATATTTTCATTTGAACGATCAAAATCAACGCCACGTGTGTGTGCAATGTACAGTGCATGTAATGGATTTGGTCAACAAAAAACAATAAATGGGATAACATTTGACTTGGATTTCTTTCATCCTTCATGAAAGGTGGTGCAAAGCGAGATGAGGGTTATAAACTTATACGTTCAATCAATCAAGCACTAAAACGAACATGTGATTTGTACCCTTTTTTTTTTTTTTTTTGAAACTGAAAGAAGAAATATATTGAAATTAAGAGATTACACATGAAGCTTGAACTTCCGGTAGATTGTTTATCTGACTAGGAGGATTTATAAGTTTGACTAGGAGGATTTATAAGCCAAATTAATAAATGGGGGAACTTATTTCTAGTCCTTTTTCTCATTTTTGTTCCCAATTAAATACTAGTTTACTAAATTAACCTTTTATCCTATTAGCTAAACTGATTTTGCTTTTTGTTTCCAACAAATAATCGTTGAAAATATAACAAGAAACTAAAAAACGTAATCTTAAATTATCCCTAAATTAGCTCTATCTTTTGACAAGTCTTTTTATTTAGACTTTTTCCTAAAACAACTCATTAATTAGTTCCCTAAAATTCTCGTTGCCAACTAATATTAAAAGTTTAAATATAGTTCAACGATAATTAGGGCTTAAATTCTCTTTCAAATTTAATGATAACTGGAGTATAAATGTAAAAATCCTGATTTTCACAATTTAGAAATAAACTAATAATGGCCATTTTAACTTGTTGGGACCGTTGTTATGTGAAAATCCAAATTATCAAAAATTTCTACCGTCAAATTTTAGTGATAATTACAAATTTCCACCTGTTATAATCGGTTAAGTTTTGTGAAAATCACAATTATCAACGGGTCCTTGAAAGTTCGATTTTTCATAAATAGTGATAATCTTAATTTTCAATAGAAACACCGGTGATAAAAAAATCGCCTTAAAATTAGGTGAAAATATAAATTTTTTTATAGTAAAGACGATTGCATTTATTTTACATGCCATTTGACCAAATTTTTTATTTTTCATAGTTTAGTGATAATCAGAATTTTTAGATGTTGCATTTTGTGCAAATGCCAATTATCATCACCTTCTAAAAATTGATAATCATACTTATCACCGCTTATTGAAAATTTTATTTTTCACAATATATGGATAATCACAACTTTTTCATATCGGAATCAATCGCGTTTGCAAAAAACAGAATTATTACTTTCTTATTCAAAAATTTTCTGTGCAAAATTAGTTATAAGTTCAATATTCCAACGATGACGCCATATTTACTTTAGATCGTGAAGCAAAGTATAAAATAAAATCAGAACTTCCACCAGAAACCAGAGACTAAGGTGTTAATCATTGATTTGTAGAATGGTCGATACCAGTACAACACGCCCATTAATATACCTTTAAGCTCTAAAACACGAAGCAACTATCAATAGGTAGATGATCTCACACGTGGACTACCAGCTATATGAATCCATTAAGGATCGAACTTAGTATGGAATGGTGGTGTACGATGGGGATTTAGTTACATATAATGGTGGTAGTACTGCACATACGACTGCATAAAAATGTCCGGAGAATATAAATCCTAATACTAAAGTTAGAACACACTCGCAAATGAAAAGGTATTGGAAAAAGAAAGAAATAAAAAGAGGAAGAAGGAGAGAACGGGTCTAGCCGCGGCCTAAAGAAACGGAAGTAAATTGAGTGAAAAAGGTAAAATATTTCGGGTAAGAAAAACGTTAATTGAGCGGAAATAAATTGAAGATAATAACTATACTTGCCGGAAATAATGGTAGATATTTTTGACCACAAATAACGGCCACAAAAAACGCCCATAATAATTAAAAGTGTTTTTGTTAATAAAATTAACTAATTAAGGTTAATTTGGTCCTAATGAAAATGTGAGATTATAAATTCAATCTAAAACCTCTAATCTTAACCGTAGATCTTATACTTTGGGCTATGCATATATACAATCTTAATGATGGGTTCGTAGAAGAGAGAGGATTCAAACTTGGGCTCCTCAGAAATTTCCACATTAATAAATTATGGGTATTGAGGGTTCATAGATCAAACAGAAATGAAATGGACACAAAAGATTTTAACGTGGTTCGGTTCTAATGGCCTACATCCACACAAACCCTTTAGGGTGAAACTCCACTATTGATCATCAGTAGATACTGAGATGAGATTACATTTACACTATAACTCTATTTATAGAGGTAACTAAACCTAACCTAGGAGATAATGCAATATCTCTTGTTTGACTAGGTATTGTAAATCTTGGAAAACTAATTACATAATATTTTAGATTTAATTACATAATCTTGGACTTAGTCTTCACTCCACGTGCAATGAGCACGGTCACCTAATTTTCTCTGCATGTGTGCGGTCTCCTTATGCGCACACTCTGTAATATTTCAATACAAGTTTTATCAAGCTTATCGATTCTAGCTAGCTTGGACAAAACGTCCGCTATTTTATTCTTTTCCTTTTGCACGTAATAACAATGTCAGGAACTAAAAGATTGAAAAGAAAATTTAATGTCTCTAATAAGATTATGCAGTCTCCAGTCTATGTTGTAAGAATCATTATTCGCTGCATCCACCACTAGCTTTGAGTCCGGTTCAAAGTGCACCTCTCGCAAGTTCATCTCTTTAGCCCACTTCACTGCCTCCCATAAACAACTGCACTCTGCATGCTCTGGACTTGAAGCTTTAGCTAGATAGATGCACCTTGATCCTTTGTGATGAACTGCAAAATTACGAATGATTAGACCAATGCCACCTGAATAATTATCATAAGAACCATCAGAGTTAGTAGTGAGAATTCCATTAGGAGGGGGAGTCCAATGTAAATTATGTCTTGGTTGTCTATTTAGGTTGACAGGTTTTTTTCGCGGCAGCTCAGTATACTCCAATAAGTATTTTCTACACTTTTGAATGATGATATTTGGAGAGACAAACAATCCCTTGAAAATTCTGTCGCATCTCTGTGACCAAATACACCATGCCACAACTGATATTCTACACAAGTTATCTTCATTGATGAGACCCGCTTGTAGGTTGTCAAATAAACTGCATATACAGTCTTCTAGATGAATGTTATTTGGAGCATGAATACCCAAAGTACCAAACCAGACCAGCTTTACCTAAAGAGATGATTTGTACCCTTGTAATTAATGATTATAATCTGAATAAGGGAGACTTGGGGACATATATACTACTACCTCCGTCCCACTATTAAGTGACATACTTTATAACTAAATTAGAGTAGGTCACTTAATAGTGGGACGAAGGGAGTATATATTATGGCAACGCGTGTGCTGATATAATCCCATATTGGGGCCATTTTAATCGACTTGTCAGATATGCAAGTTTGACAATTATGACCTTACCATGGGATGACCAAATGGAACTGGTTAGGCAAATGTCCAAATCTCGGAATTTGTTGGATATTTTCGTAAATGTTTGTCGCTATCCGGGGGTTCGGGGTAGCCCTTCCAGGGTTAAGGGGGCAGCCCCTTAGTAGAGTGCGAGACAACGTCTCGTAGAAATGTTTTCTGGTTTTGAACAATCATTCGTATTTTTGGCAGGATATTCATGATAAGTTCTGCCAAGAAACAAACAATCCCGGGTTCCATGATCCTTCAGGGTTGTCGAGTGCTTTTTGTACAATTAATAATAAAGTGTTTAAGTTGTTAATTTGATCATGCAAACCAATTAATGTAGAAAGAGCGATGAAACTGATGTTGATGTGGTTAGACCAATTAGAAATTTGAATTTAAAACATAAATGTGTTACATTGTTGTGCTTTTGAATTAAATTGTTTTACATGAGCGAAGATGTAGAGAGGAGATACAAAGGTTTCCAATACGAAAGTTTCACAACATCCTCAAGCAGTAGAACAAATTTGACCATCAATTGTTTGATAGTTTTGTTCCACTAGCTACATCACCATGCCAAGGTACACATATTTTTCCATTACAACTAATAACTTCACCGAATTCATTACATTCCTCACAAGAAATAAATTGACCACATGAGTGTCTACTAGCATACCTATTGTTTATCGCTTACCACAATCGAATTAGTGTCTCAATGTTTATGCTAATCCAACAAATATAAAGGCTCGGGTCAAAAAGTAGCAAAAAATGAGAGAAAGGAAACCTAAGAATCACCATTTTTAGTTGATGAATTTTGTTAGAGCACTTGTCGGTTGAACCACAAGTGTGGGTATGTAAAGCTTGTTGCAAATGTTAGATGACCAAATTTATTTATTTATTTAGATTTAGGTAGTTGAGTTTCAGAAATCACCGAATACCCTTGAAGATTGAAGATCACACGAAGGCATTGGCGAGAACTTCGTCAACAAAGATATGTGAAGACTAACTATTTAACTCATTGTTTTCTACATATCTAACTTCCGAGACAATATCGTACAACTTTAGTATATGACAAGATACAAAGAAGAAGTTTCAAGTTCAAGCTTGTACTTGATAAATCTCGAAACTCGAACTCATGGAATGGTTGTTCCAAGGACTTATCGTATTTTAGTTTGAGAACAATTCTTTTTGAAAACACTGGGGTACCAAAATACACCACCAACTTTTTCGTAGGCAATCTGTATGGACAAACTCAACACAACTCCAAGAGTTAAAAATCAATCAAGGAAAGTGTCTACAGTTATATCTCAATCTCTCTTGCGATTAGAACGTTTACATAATTGAATCCGTGAACATAATCACAAAGAGAGTTCTTGGACGGTACCAAAGAACAATGTCCAAGGATCAATCAAGTCGTATCCAACAAACTAGGTCGTACGTATTTACTTTGATTGATCAACGCACAACCTATGATATTTCAATTATAAAGATAAACAATATAATGCGAAAAAAGAAATAACATAGACACCAGAAATTTTGTTAACGAGGAAATCGCAAATGCAGAAAAATCCCGGGACCTAGTCCAGATTGAACACCAAACTATATTAAGCCGCTACAGACACTAGCCTAATACCAATTAACTTCGGTCTGGAATGTAGTTGAGCCCGAACTAAGTCTCCCACTGATTCGTGTACAGTCACGCTCCTTACGCCTCTTGAATCCCAGCAGGACTCCGTACAATTGATTTCCTCAGATGGAGTCCCACCAACTAAGAGTTGCTTCAACTCAATTGAAGACTTTAAACCAAATCTTCCTCCCACAGATTAAGCCTATATAGTTGATTTCCTGATTCACGATCTAAACGGATGATCCGATCAAACGTAAGATCCAGGTGATGGAAATCGATAGCAACTTGACAAAAGTCTGGCTATCCTCAAAATCCGGACTTATACAACCCGAAGTGCATCCTAGATTATTATTCACCTCACAAGTATAAAACTTTCGGAATCACAAAGTTTGAGACGAAGAGAACTTTGTGATTTCTATCTATCTTGTTCAAGTGATAAATCAACAATCGAACAAGATCAGGATACACAAGTTATCAAGATAAAATATAACTAGACCTGGCTTCACGAATCCCAGTGAAGTCTTTGATAGTTGCTGAACCCTAAAAGAGTTCTTGGAGAGGACGACTCTAGATACAACTATGACACACCAAAAAGTAGTGTCGGGATTCAAAGATCCCAGTTGCCAAGAGTTCCCCTTATATAGACTTCAAAGCCTGGGTTGCTTTAGGTTTAAGATAAGATAGCTTTGGAACCATGCAAACAATATTTACCATTAGATGAAAGCTTTGTATCTAACTCACATAAACAAGATATACACTCTGGTTAGGTAAACCTAACCGAACCGTGTATAAATACTATTATGGTTAGCTGAACTTTAAAAGCTTAACACTCATTTTCATGTTCACAAAGACATTAATCTTGAGTCGCAGTCATGTGATCAAATGAGTCTAGTGTTAATAGAGAATTGATCAAATACAAATTATCTCAGAGAAATAATTTAATCGCAATTGAATTATAATCGACATAGTTGGTAAAGGTACAAAGTACAAATACTTGAGTCGTTTGTGATTCGGCTAAGTCACAGTACGCGGACCGGATTGCAAACTTATAAGCAAAGCTGAGTTCCGGAGTTGACAAAACTTTTTCAGTTCACGTACCGGTTTGCAAACTTAGGTGCAACTCTAAGTTCCGGAGTTGACGGAACTTTTTCAGATCACGTACCGGTTTGCAAACTTAAGAATTTTACCGGTTCCGGAGTGTTGATGGTGGATTTTCGTTTAAGGTTAAATTTGTAAGTAACCAGAAAATCATGCGCTGACATCTTGCAAAAGATAAAGCCGTTTATAAGTGACGGATACTCCTCACTTAATTCACCAAGAATGGAGCATGAAGCAACAATCCCATTCTCGTGAATACATGAAATTCCTCCAGTGTTGGAGCATGCAAAGAACAATCCCTTCCTCGTGAATTTCATATCAGCCTTGTATTTCCCGTACCCATTATCAAAGTGTGGCATGACGACCGAGTGTTACCCTTACAGAGTAACACGAACCTCCAAGCACTATAATGAATCCATGTACGAAATACCCGTACAGCCGATTCTCGGTGTGTTATACTAGCCCGAGCCCTCTCGGTGTGTTATACTAGCCCGATTGAGCCCTCTCGGTGTGTTATACTAGCCCGATTGAGCCCCTCCGGTGTGTTATACTAGCCCGATTGAGCATCCGGACTTGACTCCTGGGATATGATCTAATCGCAGTCATCCAACTCCGCAAGCATGATTGGATGACCACGTATCAATTCCATCACCCCCAAGCGTGTATGGAATACACACGGCCTTAGCTTGCCAAATATGATTCGATCGCAGCCATCCAACTCCGCAAGCATGATTGGATGACTACGCATCAATTCCATCACCCCCAAGGTGTATGGAATACACACGGCCTTAGCCTGCCAAATATGATTCGATCGCAGTCATCCAACTCCGCAAGCATGATTGGATGACCACGCAATTCCATCACCCCCAAGGTATGGAATACACACTCCACAAGACCATGGTCGACCATTGGCCTTTGCTTGCCAAGAAACCGTCCATACCAAGCATTATGGGCGGAAAACCCTAAATTAGGGTTTGCGGCATATTACATATGTCGCAAAACGGTCTCAACCGTCCGTCTTCGCAGGCATAGATGGAGGGTGTAGATGTAGACTCAAAAGGCCCGGAGCATGTCGACACAATCACCATGTGACCGCCTACACGCTTGACCAATCGGTCAAAGCCAACCGTGGTTGGTTACAACAAAACCGTCCGCCCAAAAGAGCATGGTCGCGCGGCTTTGAAAGCCAAAATTAGGGTTTCAAGTCATCACGCGCGTCCATCTTCTCCGGTACGAATGGAGGGTCACAGATTGGATTAACTAAGGCCGGTCATACCAAAGATGACCACCGTGGGCCCATCTACCTCCTCTTGCGGTCGGCCAAGGCACATCATTCCCTACCAACCCAAAACGCACGCCCAAACTCGTGCGGTTACACTCCCAAATCCTAAACTGATCTCGACCGCTCAACTTCACCGGATGATTTGAATGGCTTAGATCACGTTTTCATGGGATAATCAAGTATAGGTGTGAACACCAACCTACCACCTACACGGTAGTGTGATCGACCAAAACCAACCAATGTTGGTCGCTTCAAACGCGTGCCCAAACTAGGGAAATCACGCCGGTTTCAACTCCTTTGCGGCAAGGGATTTCGCCGCAAACCGATCTCGACCGCTCCTCTTACCGGGACAAATTGAGTGGCCTGTGATCGCGCTTTCATGAGGGAACGGAATACAGCGCCTACACCATCATGCCGTCAACACGCATGTATGGTCGGTCTTCTCAAAATCCTTCCCATGCTTGGTTTCGACCAAGTCAAGAGTGATGCTTGCGCACCTCTTTAAAAACCCTAATTTCATCGACGGTCGCAGATGAGTGTCTCAAACATCATCTCATCCGTCCGACCTCACCAGCTTGGTTATACAACCCTCGGTCGAGTTATTTGGTTAGTGAGCAGTCATTACACATCACTTTACCACACCGTAATGCAAGACTCGATAAAATACACACGATACTTTGCACAAGTATCGACTTTCCGAATAACACAGTTATTCAATTCAGCATTACATGCTATCTTTCGTGGACCCACGATCCACATTCAGATACATCAATCATGTCACAAACCGGGGGATACTTATCGGGTATTGGTCCAGCGGTTTACGCTGTGCAGCGTGCAACGCGCCATCACAAGAACGTGTTAGGGAGTCATGGACGGTTACAGATGAACTGGAGAAGTGGGCAAGACCGGTCGTATGCTACCGACACACAACTCCACCACTCCATCATTCCACTACCTCCACTTCCCACGAGAAACGTGAATGAGGCTCAATGACTTGTATAAATAGGTTCTCCGCCCTATTTCAAAAACAAGCCAAGACAAGAGACAACAACACAAGTTCAATCGACAAAACAAGTGTTAATACAACATCGTATTCAAACACCCAGAGCTTGCTTGCATCAACCGTAAGCTTGCTCATCTTTCCGTCACAAGTCATAAGCAAGCCAACATCTTTCAATCTCAACACCTTCTTCGCTTCCTCCCTAAGATCAACCCCATCTCCTTCACTTTGTGACCGAAACAAGTCCGGAACGACCATTTCTTGGTTTAGGCCGGACTTGCAATGATTGATCTCTCGAATCTACAAGCACTCACCGCAAGCAAAGGCATTTGTTGTAGGTTTAAATTCATTCCTCATCACACCCCAAATTACCAAATTCAGCAGAGTAATTTTCACCCATCAACAATTGGCGACCACAAGGGAGATTAATCTCTCGGTTGTAAAGTCAATTTCTTCGAAATTCAATTTAATTTCATCAATCTCAAAAGGGTAGATCTTAGAATCGATTCAATCAAAAAATCATTATGGTGGAATTAAGGTCTGGGTCAAAGAATCAATTCCGATGGAGCCGTTGTGGATAACAATCCCGGTGTTGAAGTACCCACGGCGGAGCTACCGTGGTCAACACATCTCGTGGAGCCGTCACTTCTACCACCAACACCGGTGTAGCAGCGGATATCCCAAAGGGAATAACTCCTCCCATCACCGTGAGCCGCGAGCAGCCGCAAATCCCGGCATCTCTTCGAGCGTAACGCCCAAAGTGGTTACCGAGCAACAACTTTCACTCCTCCATCGTGACGAGGAGCCGGAGACACAAGAGGAAGGCCGCCGTCTAGTACCATTGCGCACTTGATGGAGAAACAGAAATTCTTGCTAAAACTCAAACAGATATGGCCGCAACTCGTAAAGAGGTACTCACTTTCCTTAAAACTTTGACTGAACGATTGCCGCAAGATTCACGGCAACCCTTGAGTCGGCAAGAGATGCATTCAATACACCCGAGCAGTGTTTCCGCTCGGACTCACATGGATGAGGAAACTCGTGTTGCTCCTGAGCGCCAAAGGGAGAGAGACCAGCCTTCCAACTTCATTACGCGTGAAGATCTAGAGCGACTTCTCCAAAATCGAGGAAAGGGGGACCGAACGGACGTACACCAACATCAGCCGCCGTACCCTCAGGATGTGCAACGGATTCCTCTACCAAGAGGTTACACCTCTCCCCGCCTCCTCTACGACGGTACGGTAATGCTCGTGAACACATTTCTCGATTCTTGAAGCCTTGGGAGAACATGAATACAATCATGTTTTACGCCTAAAAGAATTCTCAAAATCACTCACTGGGAGGGCATACACTGGTATAACAACATTGCGCCCAAAGATATCCAATTGGAGCGAGATGGTCGGTGCTTTCTACGAAAGTATTTCTTCGTGTCCAACAAATCACATTTTCAGACACTGGGAAGAATTCTCCAATGAACAATGAACATCCCAACGACTTCGTTAAAAGATTCGTAACCCAAGCACTCGGATTGTCACGACCAAATGTCACCGAACGGCAATTGGTGGAATCATGCATCAATGGGATGATACCCATATACCGCGCCCGTTAGAGAATCTGGGATTTCAAACATTCTCTCGAGCTCCACGAAGCCGCAAAACGTTCAAAGAACAACCGCACCAAAGACTACTAGAAAGAACCAGAGTTGTTCAAGTGAAGATTTGCGTGAAAGTCGAGGAAGCAGTCGTCTCACAAACAAACAATACAACACTGCCCTTCGTGAGTGTGGTAAGCGGAGGAGAAAAGAGGAAAGCTTCGATGACGGAACAACAAACCAAGCGAACATCCTCAAGACACAAGACTTCGTCTCGAAAAGGAACAGACAAAATCCCGCACAAAACGCCAAAGACACGGGTTTTCCTTTTCCCATGAATGAAGTGATAGAGCTCCTGGAGGCGTGGATCCAAGATGATGCCGTAAAACTACCCCCTATCAGCGTCCTCCGACCGAGGAAGAAATGGAAGATCCCGTGATACCGTTGCTACCACAGGTTCGTCCATCATCCAACCAAAGATTGCAACAAGTTGAAACAAATATTCAGGGAAAAGGTAGAGACCGGGGAACTCCACTTTGAAACGAAGGTGTTCATAGAGATCCTCTACCTATCAGAACCGCATGATTTCGGGGACTCTCGTCCGCAAGACGGTGCAATCTATGATGGAGCACATGTGTGAAATCTTATATTTCTCCAAGGGGCAGCATCAAAGACATATTTGCGGCCCTCAACCACGTTGTGTCGTGGAGGCGCTCGTATCCCGAACCTGTCCAAGAACCCGAGTCTTTCCTGAAAGATGCGAGCAAAGGGAACTGGGGACTCCTAACCGTCACTCGTTTGAGAGGCGTTGAGTTTGATAACGCGTTGATCGATACGGCTTCCGAATTTAACATCATTACTGTCAAGACCTTGAGAGCGGCAAAGATTTCAAAGAGGCTACTCGTCACCCAACCGTGGTCAAAGATTCACAGAGAGCTTAGAGATGCATATGGATACATTGATCTTGAAGTCAAATTGGGTGATGCCTCGACGCAAGCAAAGTTCTACATAGTCAAAGACCATCCCAATTACGACATGATCCTAGGAAGCTCTTGGATGCGGGACAACAAAGCCATACCGGAAGTCTGTCCTCTACCGGTGCCGCACTGAGAGAATCTCCAACATTCCTTCGGGACTACCCGATGACCGTTTGCTGCCGCATCGACAACTTTCCGACGTGACACAACTTCCCGAGAGAGCCTGCCGGCATACACCGAAAGGTTCCTGGCCTCAAGTAAGTCTCGTCACACAACCTCCTTGAAACTACCGCCTGAATCCTGGGACCGGCTTCAACCGACAAACCAACCCCGGCTAGGAGATGTGAATGGGAAGCCGCCCTTTCAAACGTTTTATCAGAGCATAGAAGCCGTCTTGGTCAAAGACAACAAAGCCAAGGTCCAAGTGTCCGCACGCTCAAACCCATTCGGAATTGGAGACCTAGTGACGAAGGCGGCCACATTCAATGTTGGAAACATGACGGTGAAGATGACCACTCCACCCGACTCACCCGCCAAAAGAGAAGATGAACCGCACTGCAGCGTATGTTATCCTAGGTGGCTACCGCAAGCTCATCAACGCTGATAACCTGGAGGGCATAACAATTCACTCACGATGGCTCAAACCTTACCGAACCTAAGATACGGTGCTACCGCTTTCCAACATCCTCCACACTTTAAAACGCTGTGCTATTTTTTTCCAAAGTGTTTCCTTTTACGCTTCATGTCATGCTTGTAATTCCTCCAAAAATGATTGCAATACTTGCATTCATAGTTAGGGTTCCAATTTTCAATCCTCAATTTAATTGAAGTACTATTTCCATCTGAGAACCTCTCTACCTCTAAAAAAACACAAAGCTCTGAGTCGGCCTAAATCAACACACTAGAGCAGAGCAGGAAGGGAAACCCTAAGCAAGTATCTCACGGGATGAAGGAAATAGAACGTGTGCGGAAAATGATTTGAGCCATCCGCCCAAGAAAGCCAGAAGATATTGCATCACAGGTCCATGGATATTCCATTACGGTATAACTTCTTTTATCACTAAGAATTATGTATGAAGGCGCACCCTTGCGCCTGAGAAGGTTCGGTTACAGTCTTGGCAAAGGATTGTAAAGGAAAGCTTTATTCAAATAATCAAAAGAAAAAAACCTTGAAGTCAGCCGCCACTGAATACAAGGAAGATGTTCGAGCATGCAGAATATACTTGGAAAGAAAAACAAAACAAAAGAAATTTCAATCATCAAGAGGGTCGGTCTCGCCCACATCACCGTCAGCTCCGTCACCTGTCGACGCATCTCCCTCCGGATCCTCCTCAACTTCTGCATCGGGCATCCCTCGCCGCAAAGAAGCAGCAGCAGCCGCACTCCATCCCAACATCTTCAGCAGGAGCATCAAAGGGCATAGCAACATCAGGAGCCGCGCAGGTTGCTTCCAAACGTTCAGGCTCGTCTGTATCGGAATCAAGGATTATCACGCCGTCCTGAACCGGGTAATCACACTTGCCTTCATTCAGAGGTCGTTCATGCTCAACCCTCCGCCTCTTCAACCGCGCTGCAAATCTCTCTGCCCTTGCGCTTACTAGTGTCTGCAGCGTTTCCTCGCGCCTCCGCCGCTCCTCCATGTCAATTGCAGCTGAAAGTACACAGATACGTCCTCCGACAATACGAAGGTGGGAGATAGACATCCCCGATAGCACAAACGACTTCACG
This sequence comes from Papaver armeniacum, assembly GCA_023531295.1. Taxonomy (NCBI): domain Eukaryota; kingdom Viridiplantae; phylum Streptophyta; class Magnoliopsida; order Ranunculales; family Papaveraceae; genus Papaver; species Papaver armeniacum. Next base: position 378,234 of record JAJJWW010001499.1, on the reverse strand, counting down.
AAGAGGAAGATCGATCTTAGCCATCACTTCTCCATGCGCATGGTTTTCGTGCTTGTCAACTTCAAAACTTCTTTTCCGGGGAAGCAACAATGAGCGTCTACCGCTTCCATGATAATCTGCAGAGAAGAAGAGGTTATGAGCACACAAAAAAAAAAAAAGAGAGAGAATCATCAAATCCATTGATCAATTAATCGTAAAATCGAGCAAGACTCGAGATACCCGGGATAAAGAATAAACGACCACGTTGAGATGATTCTTTATAATCTCACAAGTCGACGTAATCCCGTAAGGAAGAGAAGTCTCTACTTACCACCTATGAAGGCTACTAATTCGGGATAACAATCAACAAGGCTTATCAAATTTACCCGAGGAAGGCCGTGTATAACTAAGGAAGTACACCAAGGAGCGCAAGCTCATACATGTACAAGAGGAACCAAAGCGACTCACCGGATCAAGTCCCGCTTCCTTCGCATCCTTAATCAAGACCGACCAGCTCCAGAAAACGCCCGACAATGTGAAACTATCCTAGAAATATGTATTCACTCTAGCTTGGTCATTTCGTATGTCACCATCTCATGCCTACCACACAATAGTGTAACCATTATGTGCTAGGCAGACTTAATGTTGATGGTGGATTTTCGTTTAAGGTTAAATTTGTAAGTAACTGTAAAATCATGCGCCGACATCTTGCAAAAGATAAAGCCGTTTATAAGTGACGGATACTCCTCACTTAATTCACCAAGAATGGAGCATGAAGCAACAATCCCATTCTCGTGAATACATGAAATTCCTCCAGTTGGAGCATGCAGCAACAATCCCTTCCTCGTGAATTTCATATCATCGCCTTGTATTTCCTGTACCCATTATCGCGTGGCATGACGACTGAGTGTTACTCTTGCAGAGTAACACGAACCTCCAAGCACTATAATGAATCCATGGACGAAATACCCGTACAGTGCCGATTCTCGGTGTGTTATACTAGCCTCGTGTTATACTAGCCCGAGCCCTCTCGGTGTGTTATACTAGCCCGATTGAGCCCCTCTCGGTGTGTTATACTAGCCCGATTGAGCATCCTGACTTGATCAGTATCGGGTCTCCTGATATGATCGATCGCAGTCATCCAACTCCGCAAGCATGATTGATGACCACGATCAATTCCATCACCCCCAAGCAGGTATGGAATACACACGGCCTTAGCCTCGCCAAATATGATTCTGATCGCAGTCATCCAACTCCGCAAGCATGATTGGATGACCACGCATCAATTCCATCACCCCTGCATCACACGGCCTTAGCTCGCCAAATATGATTCAATCGCAGCCATCCAACTCCGCAAGCATGATTGATGACCACGCATCAATTCCATCACCCCCAAGCGGTATGGAATACACACGGCCGACCCGCATGGTCGACCATTGGCCTTTGCTTGCCAAGAAACCGTCCATACCAAGCATTATGGGCGGAAAACCCTAAATTAGGGTTTGCGGCATATTACATATGTCGCAAAACTGCCTCAACCGTCCGTCTTCGCAGCATAGATGGAGGGTGTAGATGTAGACTCAAAAGGCCCTGAGCATGTCGACACAATCACCATGTGACCGCCTACACGCTTGACCAATCGGTCAAAGCCAACCGTGGTTGGTTACAACAAAACCGTCCGCCCAAAAGAGCATGGTCGCGCGGCTTTGAAAGCCAAAATTAGGGTTTCAAGTCATCACGCGCGTCCATCTTCTCCCGCACGAATGGAGGGTCACAGATTGATTAACTAAGGGCCGGTCATACCAAAGATGACCACCGTGGGCCCATCTACCTCCTCTTGCGGCCGGCCAAGGCACATCATTCCCGGCCAACCCAAAACGCACGCCCAAACTCGTGCGGTTACACTCTCAAATCCTAAACCGATCTCGACCGCTCAACTTCACCGGATGATTTGAATGGCTTAGATCACGTTTTCATGGGATAATCAAGTATAGGTGTGAACACCAACCTACCACCTACACGGTAGTGTGATCGACCAAAACCAACCAATGTTGGTCGCTTCAAACGCGTGCCCAAACTAGGGAAATCACGCCTTTCCAACTCCTTTGCGGCAAGGGATTTCGCCGAAACCGATCTCGACCACTCCTCTTTACCGGTCAAATTGAGTGGCCCAGATCGCGCTTTCATGAGGGAACGGAATACAGGCGCCTACACCATCATGCCGTCAACACGCATGTATGGCCGGTCTTCTCCAAAATCCTTCCCATGCTTGGTTTCGACCAAGTCAAGAGTGATGCTTGCGCACCTCTTTAAAAACCCTAATTTCATCGACGGCCGCAGATGAGTGTCTCAAACATCATCTCATCCGTCCGACCTCACCAGCTTGGTTATACAACCCCGGTCGAGTTATTTGGTTAGTGAGCAGTCATTACACATCACTTTACCACACCGTAATGCAAGACTGCATAAAATACACACGATACCGCACAAGTATCGACTTTCAATAACACAGCTTATTCAATTCAGCATTACATGCTATCTTTCGTGGACCCACGATCCACATTCCGGCACATCAATCATGTCACAAACTGGGGATACTTATCGGGGTATTGGTCTGGCGGTTTACAGCATGCGGCAACAGGCAACGCGCCATCACAAGAACGTGTTAGGGAGTCATGGACGGTTAGAGATGAACCGGAGAAGTGGGCAAGACCGGTCGTATGCTACCGACACACAACTCCACCACTCCATCATTCCACTACCTCCACTTCCCACGAGAAACGTGAATGAGGCTCAATGACTTGTATAAATAGGTTCTCCGCCCTATTTCAAAAACAAGCCAAGACAAACAGACGTAACAACACAAGTTCAGCCGACCCAAGTGTTAATACAACATCGTATTCAAACACCCAGAGCTTGCTTGCATCAACCATTGCTCATCTTTCTTACAAGTCATAAGCAAGCCAACATCTTTCACAATCTCAACACCTTCTTCGCTTCCTCCCTAAGATCAACCCCATCTCCTTCACTTTGTGACCGAAACAAGTCCGGAACGACCATTTCTTGGTTTAGGCCGACTTGCACGATTGATCTCTCGAATCTACAAGCACTCACCGCGCATTAGGCATTTGTTGTAGGTTTAAATTCATTCCTCATCACACCCCAAATTACCAAATTCAGCAGAGTAATTTTCACCCATCAACACACAATTCAACCCATACTCGATTCGCCTTCCTCTTGTCTAATCGCCTCGAGACGCCATGCATGGTTGTTGTGACCTAACCCTAGTTCTTATCTTCTCTAAGTTAGCTTCTAGGGTTGCGAAGCTAAGAGAGAGAAAATAAGAGCTAAAGAGGTGGTGCGGCTGTTTTTGCGGTGGATAGTGTTGCTTTGTGTCGGGAGGGTTGTTGGTGAGGTGGTGATGGCGAAGGTGGCTGTGGTGTCGGAAGAGCAGAGCTCTGCTCCGATGGAGACGGGAGAGAGCAGAGAGGAGAAGAAAGAGAAGATGGAGTGAAGAATGGGTCTGTCGATGGGGGTATAGGGTTAGGTTGATTCGGTGTAACGCAGATGCATCAAGGGATTGATGAGAAGGGCCTAGCGAGCGTAGGATGGGGCGGCTATGATCTGAACGGCCGAGGGAAGTAAGCGGTTTTGGCGTGATCTGGTGTAGCACGGGAGCAGCGATCTTCGATGCACGTGGAAGCAGCGACCGTTGGATGAGGGAGAAAGAAATCTCAACGTCTCAGAAGCGACGGGCTCGGATCCGGGTCGTGGGTGGCTCTAGCCCATGTCTTCCTTGTTGGTTTGTAACTAATTCGCGCGCGGGCTTTGGCTATCTACTCCATAGATGCTAGACTCCAATTCTTCGCTCTTTTGGCTCCTCAGATTCTCCGAGCTTTATTCATTACCTAAAAACACAAAATTAATTAATACAAATATTTATTCTCGAAAACAAAGAAAACACAGAATCTGGGATAATATCTGATTTATGAGCACAAAAGATGAGTAAAATGCCAATAAAAAGGTGTATAAATATGCACTATTTGGCACTCATCAAATACCCCCAAACCTGAATTTTACTTGTCCTCAAGTGAAACAAAAATAAGAAATCCTAACTATACCCCGTCGCGGTCTCTCGAATGCATTTAGCGTATGCACTAAGCCTTTAAACCCCTAGGTGTCCCTAGTGGACGAGTTGTAGTCTCGTGAGGGTTTACCAGAGGTGTACCCACAAAACCTTCTCCAACTTCAGAGTGTAAAAGAGTCTCAAGCCTCCAAGAAGCTATGAGGACATAGAGTTTCGCATGCTAGTAACGAAGTTAGAACTATCGAAGAACGCATTCTCATCCTTAAGTGCTGAGCGAGAAGTAACCATACCATATGAAAGAATTCGGATTCGATTGTGATCATAAGTCTCAACTTCTGCCTCACCATTAGGATTTTATGATAATTGCACTCAAAAAGATCGCTTTTTTAGTCTCTCATGTGTGCAGCAGGAATAAAGAGAGAAATCCTGCACACGTTGTAGGTAAGAAGGATAACCTTCCGAAATAAAATCTGGAGACTCCACAGAGGTGTGGACAAAAAGAATCTTTTTCTAATGATCTCTAAGAAAGGAAATCAATCATTTAGCAGGGGTGTGAGTACTCACTCACTTCTCACCCGATCGGTAATTAATATCACTCTCTCATAAGAAACCATAGAAACGTCTTCAATCTTCGGTCTTCGGTCTTCAAATGTTGATGACGAACTTCTAAACTTCACAAAACTTGACAATTTTTAACTTTTCTACTCAAATTCCTTGTTGTTTGGATTTTTGTTTTTAAATTCTTCTTTACCATGGTGGTAGCAAAAATAAACTACAATATTTTTTTTTTTTTTTTTTTTTTTTTTTTTGAAAGTAAAAATACAAATACAAATAATGAAACAACTAACTCCATGGACAAAGGACTTTATCACTCTATTTTTCCACAACTTGTATTGTCTTGATTTTATAAATTTTATTAATTCTCATCCTATTTTCTTTTCGTTTTCTTTGTTGCACGTAAACCTTGGACTATCTCAACTTTTCTTTCAATATTCTCGATTCTGCTCCTAATGTCGACGATGATGTGTTTCTATGGGTCTTGCTGATTGAGAGAGAGAGTGATGCTAACGGCAAATCGGTATTTAGAAGGAGTTTTCATCTTTAGACGTCACCTCATGATTGACAAAAACTAGCACTCAAGAGATCAAAAGTAGTGCTGAAAATGGTGCGGATTGGGTAGCTCACCATTCCTACCCGAATTTACGTAAGGTGACACACACTCTAACAAACTTTTCTAGAAAGTTGCAAAAAATTGAAGGTTGGTGCCTCACTTGGTGTCTCCACTATGGGTGATCACAATTCTACTACCGAATATCTAAACAGCACCTAATTAAGCCCTCCGGTATGGTTAAATCCAACTTTAACGCTCTAATCAACTAAGGAACCCGATTGTGTTCTCCTAGATTTCCAAGTTACATTATTTCGGTTAAATCTCTATATAAACGTAGCTAAAAGCATGCTAGTGACTCTAAAATCTCTAAAAGTTGGAGGTTTTTTACAAAAAGAGTTTTGAATTTTTTTTTTTTTTTTTTTTTTTTTTTTTTTTTGAATAAAAGATAAAATAAAAGACTAAAACTCTAAATGCAAATGCACCCCAAACCTAAATCAAACATTGTCCTCAATGTGTCAACAGAGATAAGAAAAATTTAAATTTCACATACCATGAGAACTATCTTTGAAAAGAGAAAAGGGAAGAGATTACCGGATGTCGGCAGGAGCAAGGTTGAGCTTCATTCGTCAAGGCTAGAATCCAATATTCTCAACGGAGATCATATCGGATTAGCATAATAAATGTGCAAGAAGACTCAACCGAATCAAGAAAAGAAAAATTTAACAAGTCCTACTGGATTATATACAAAAATTCACCATAAACCAAGAGTCTAAAGAGTTGAGGATCAACCCAATAGAAAATATGTACAACCATCAACAATCTTACACAAATATAACATGAGAGTGCAAGTAAGACTGCAAATGGGAATGAGTTTCCCCCAAACCTAAACTTGTGAACGGGTGTGTTTGAAAGCACAAAATCTTGCAATTTTAAAGGTACATCATCAAAAGGTCTAACTCGAAATGAGTTTTGCTAATTACAGGCAGACATACACATTCCAACTGTGGCTCCTTAAGAGTGTTATACTTTGATGCAAAATAGTCCAAGAGGACTTGGGAAGCACAAAGTTCTAGGCCTAAGTTAGGCATTTTTAGAAAAGTTGGTTTTGCAATTTTGTGACAAACTACACCTAGGTTGGGTGAAGGAGTTTCAATTTGTGACTCAAGAGAGAGGTTAGGTACATCTACGTTATGTTCATGTATAAAATCATTTGCACCATCACACACTTTCCTAAAGTCAGAAGAGGGTAAATCATGTTCATTTTCACAGGACAATTCCACAGGATCCATATCAACATCACATGCATGAATATCAGAAGAAGCATCATTCATAGGGTTCACAGAAGAGACACTTAATGTCTCTGAACCTAAAGATTCTACTACATTTTAAAAATACACATGCTCTTCATATTCATCATTATCATCATCATAGCACGATTCATCTCTCCATTCAAAATTGTAGTATTTTTTAGTGTACTCATTTACCTCTAGATTAGGTTCATATTCAATGTTAGTTGCATGAGTAAGACTAGAAACACTATTTTCAATCCTATCATTTTGTAACTCAATTAGGTTCCTTTAAAGAATCATCTTGAGTTGTTCTATTGAAGGAGAGTCTTCACTAGTGGGTATGCATTCCTCATATGGATATTCATTGTATGGTTGTGCATGAGGTTCACTAGAGAAGGGAAATTCAGACATGTTGCTATATGGATGGTCATGCATTGCATTCCTTTCAAGCCTAGCATTTTGCTCCAAGAGTGTTTCCATTGTTGATTGCAAACTAGGAGTTGGGGGAGTATAAAATTGTTCATCTCCCCACTGTGGTGAATGATGCATGTGTGCAGGTTGATTATGGTCCCAATAGTCACTTCTAGACACTTCGTACATTGGATTATCATGGTTTTCCCTAGACTGTCTAAAAGCATGCAAAATATAACAAGATCACAGGTGGTCTAAGCCACCACATAAGGTGCAAGCATGCATTTCATATTGCCTAGAAAAACTAGATTCGACAGATTGCCTTTCTAAAAGCAGATTGCCTATCTAAAGCGAGATAGTCGAGCTTCTAATTGATCTAAAAGTGATGACTGGGTATGAGAAAATTGTTCATTTTCAACCCGTGGTGGATGATGTATGTGATCATAATGATTAGGGTATGTGAGTTCGGGGGCCCGAGAAGGCTCATGAAATTCCCTAAAGTCACTATGGTATGTGGGGTGTTCATCCTGTGAAAGATGCCCGTAAGCAAGCTCTCTAAGGGATTTGTTTGAATCCCCAGATACAGACCAAAATCCTGACATGATTTATCAACTCAAATTGAACTCAAAGCCCAGTTGAAGTGGACTAAGTTTGGTTTTGTGGGATTGATTTGGTTTATTGGGTTTCATTTGGTTTTGTTGGGTTTGGTTTAAATGGGATTTGTTGTTTGAAGCCCAGGATTTGTGAAACTGCACAGCCCGCTTGTGTGCACAAATCCGGGTTGTGTTTGAAAAGTATAGCCCAGAAATGAATTGAGTTGGGCTGAGTTTTGGTGTAAGCCCAAGTGGTTGTGTAGAGCCTAGTTGTTTGTAGAGCCCAAGTTAGATGAACGAGTGCAGCCCAGCTTAGGTTGAGTTGGTTAGCCCAGCTGATGTTCAGCCCAACAGATGTGGGTTTAGCTAGCCCGGTGGAAGAGTGCAAAGCCCGGGTTGTGTTAATCACCCAAAGGTGTGGTCGGTCAACCCAGTTGATTGTGGGCTCTGGTTATGCAGAGTGCAAGCCCGTTAATGGTGCTTGGGTTCAATTGTCATGAGCTTGGCAAGCTCATGCACCGGGCTGTGTGCACACCTGGTAAGGCATAAGGTTGAGTGCTCGGTTGTGCCCCGAACAAGGAAGCGACGAGCTTGCACAGTCTCTAAAAACACACAAAGACACGGCTCTAAATGCACTCTAGTGCATGCACGCATTGGTGTTACCACAGATATGGCCTAAGAAAAATTATGTGCACAAAGACGGTTAGCGAATGCAAGCAAGCAATCAATTTCACGAGATTATGCCATAGGGTTATGCACACATTTGGAGATTACAAGGTTTTTATTGTTGAGTACTAATGCAGGGATTAGCACTACTGGCCCTCAACAAACAACCAATTTGAGCTAGAGAGACATACCAAGATACGACACTTTAAACATGTAGAAATCATCACTCAGATAGCACAGGATTATGCTTGTGGATATTCGGTGAGCGTACATGGTATTCAACTATCACAGCATCATGTTCATAGGAATCAAAAGTTATCATGCATATAGATTCAAAAATGCTGCACTAGGTGGTTATGCTTGTGGATATTCAAGGCACATGGCAGACAATGGCTCAAATGGGAATCAACTCGTAGCTCGAATCTTTGTAGTACACAAATGGCAAAGCAAGTACACACAAGGGCTCAGCAAGGCAATACAGGCTAGCATGCAAGGGTGTGTGCATTCAACAGGTCAGCACAGCAAGTTGGCCCAACAGCTTCAGGGGGCTGTGCACAGGCTATGCTTAACAGCACAGGTAGGTGTAGGATACCAATTCACAAAGCCAGCCGGGCAGTGGGCAGCCTTAGTTTTCACAAGGTCATTTTGTGTGATAGGTTTGTATACAGCACAGCTTGTGTGAGGGTTGGCTCAGGGTGTTATATTCAGTTGTGGCTCAATTGTTCACACTTGACTTGACAGGTCACAACAAGGTGCACAAACAAGTATGCGCAGCTTACTTTCGATCGGAAATGCGCTCAACAGGTATCTAGTTTCACACCTCATGTAATACCCAAATACAAGTCTAAAGCTCAGACATATTCATGCAGGCATAGAGTATAAGAAAAATTGACCAACCGGTTTAGCCACAATGGCAGTGTTATTCCGCTCCACCGCCTTTGGCTTGCTCAAGCTGAAGAAGAAGCACACCCGAGACTGTTGGCTCAACAACACACTTCGATTCTCAAAATTTCACACTTAAAGCAAAGATACTAACTAGTAGGTCGGGAGTAGTTGGACCGACACAGGGAAAACTAATTTGGACTTGTCACGGGGAGGGTTTTCACAAGTATGGGTCTAAGGTGGTGAATGTAAGACAAAGATGCAAAAGAAAAATTACAAATAAAGATGCGAGATGCAAGGATGCAAGGGAAAGAAAAAAAGATAAACTTTAGCTAAATTACATTAAAACAAAGGCTATAAGTAATATTAAAAGGGAATTATGTACAAGGTGAAATGAGATTTCAGTGAAGCAAGCACAAAAATTAGCAGGGCACACGCCAAGTCCCCGGCAGCGGCGCCAAAAACTTGGTAGGCCTGGAAGATGGGTAAATAAGTTGGCCTACGGGTTATACCCGCAAGTGCACGGCGTCTATTGGAGACGCGGCAAAGTACGGTCGATCCCACAAGGACTAGGGTGTGCTTGATTGATCAAGGCTTGGCTTAAACTGAATTTCTAGCAAATAAGTGACACAATTGTAAGTTATGAGATTGTTGTTGCCGAAACGGCTGAGGTTGTGGTAGTGACAGTGAACTCTAACTAAGGCAACTGAGGTAAACTGTGAAGCACAAGGGTGGTTGATTCCACCACCTGACCTCATACTCGAGCAATGTAGGTTGAATAATGATCTTGTGCCTTCATTTGAAGGTCTTAATTGGATTTTCACTAACTAAAGTTGCTAACTCACCCCTAGTATGAGTGGTCTTCTTACAGTACCACTCATCACGGAGTTTGTAAGCTCCTTAATTAACTACTAGTCTTAAGCATTTTAGCACATGACAAGCAACAAACCAAACGGACATGCTTCACATTAAGGTCGGGGTTTCCTCAAAACACCCCGAACTAAATTAAAACATAACAAAGATAATAAAACACAATTAACATTAAAGTGACACTCTGGCTAATCCAGGCGTGAGCAAATTCATTCTCTACTGCCCCTTATTTATACATGCAATTGATTCCCCCAAAACAAAGAAACCCTAATTCTTTAAAAAAATGAAATTAATTGAAAAACAATTCAACCCATACTCGATTCGCCTTCCTCTTCCTCGTCTAATCGCCTCGAGACGCCATGCATGGTTGTTGTGACCTAACCCTAGTTCTTATCTTCTCTAAGTTAGCTTCTAGGGTTGCGAAGCTAAGAGAGAGAAAATAAGAGCTAAAGAGGTGGTGCGGCTGTTTTGCGGGGATGGTGTTGCCGTGTCGGGAGGGTTGTTGGTGAGGTGGTGATGGCGAAGGTGGTCGTGGTGTCGGAAGAGCGAGCTGCTCGATGGAGACTCGGAGAGAGCAGAGGAGAAGAAAGAGAAGATGGAGTGAAGAATGGGTCCGCCGATGGGGGTATAGGGTTAGGTTGATTCAGTTAACGCAGTGCGACAAGGGATTATGAGAAGGGCCTAGCGAGCGTAGGATGGGGCGGCTATGATCCGAACGGCCGAGGGAAGTAAGCGGTTTTGGCGTGATCTGGTGTAGCACGGGAGCAGCGATCTTCGATGCACGTGGAAGCAGCGACCGTTGGATGAGGGAGAAAGAAATCTCAACGTCTCGAAGCGACGGGCTCGGATCCGGGTCGTGGGTGGCTCTAGCCCATGTCTTCCTTGTTGGTTTGTAACTAATTCGCGCGCGGGCTTTGGCTATCTACTCCATAGATGCTAGACTCCAATTCTTCGCTCTTTTGGCTCCTCGATTCTCCGAGCTTTATTCATTACCTAAAAACACAAAAATTAATTAATACAAATATTTATTCTAAAACAAAGAAAACACGAATGCCGATTTATGAGCACAAAGATGAGTAAAATGCCAATAAAAAGGTGTATAAATATGCACTATTTGGCACTCATCAAATACCCCCAAACCTCGAATTTTACTTGTCCTCAAGTGAAACAAAAAAAATAAGAAATCCTAACTATACCCCTGTCGCGGTCTCTCGAATGCATTTAGCGTATGCACTAAGCCTTTAAACCCCTAGGTGTCCCTAGTGGACGAGTTGTAGTCTCGTGAGGGTTTACCGAGGTGTACCCACAAAACCTTCTCCAACTTCGAGTGTAAAAGAGTCTCAAGCCTCCAAGAAGCTATGAGGACATAGAGTTTCTCGCATGCTAGTAACGAAGTTAGAACTATCGAAGAACGCATTCTCATCCTTAAGTCTCTGAGCGAGAAGTAACCATACCATATGAAAGAATTCGGATTCGATTGTGATCATAAGTCTCAACTTCTGCCTCACCATTAGGATTTTATGATAATTGCACTCAAAAAGATCGCTTTTTTAGTCTCTCATGTGTGCAGGCAGGAATAAAGAGAGAAATCCTGCACACGTTGTAGGTAAGAAGGATAACCTTCCGAAATAAAATCTGGGACTCCACGGGAGGTGTGGACAAAAAGAATCTTTTCTAATGATCTCTAAGAAAGGAAATCAATCATTTAGCGAGGGTGGGAGTACTCACTCACTTCTCACCCGATCGGTAATTAATATCACTCTCTCATAAGAAACCATAGAAACGTCTTCAATCTTCGGTCTTCGGTCTTCAAATGTTGATGACGAACTTCTAAACTTCACAAAACTTGACAATTTTTAACTTTTCTACTCAAATTCCTTGTTGTTTGGATTTTTCTTTTTAAATTCTTCTTTACCATGGTGGTAGCAAAAATAAACTACAATATTTTTTTTTATTTATTTTTTTTTTTTTTTTGAAAGTAAAAATACAAATACAAATAATGAAACAACTAACTCCATGGACAAAGGACTTTATCACTCTATTTTTCCACAACTTGTATTGTCTTGATTTTATAAATTTTATTAATTCTCATCCTATTTTCTTTTCGTTTTCTTTGTTGCACGTAAACCTTGGACTATCTCAACTTTTCTTTCAATATTCTGATTCTGATCCAGTTGCTGACGATGATGTGTTTCTATGGGTCTTGCTGATTGAGAGAGAGAGTGATGCTAACGGCAAATCGGTATTTAGAAGGAGTTTTCATCTTTAGACGTCACCCTCATGATTGACAAAAACTAGCACTCAAGAGATCAAAAGTAGTCTTTGAAAATGGTGCGAAGTTGGGTAGCTCACCATTCCTACCCGAATTTACGTAAGGTGACACACACTCTAACAAGCTTTCTAGAAAGTTGCAAAAAATTGAAGGTTGGTGCCTCACTTGATGTAAAATGGGTAGTCTCCACTATGGGTGATCACAATTCTACTACCGAATATCTAAACAGCACCTAATTCGCCCTCCGGTATGGTTAAATCCAACTTTAACGCTCTAATCAACTAAGGAACCCGATTGTGTTCTCCTCCTACTTCCAAGTTCTGTTATTTCGGTCGAGAATCTCTATATAAACGTAGCTAATAGCATGCTAGTGACTCTAAAATCTCTAAAAGTTGGAGGTTTTTACAAAAAGAGTTTTTGAATTTTTTTTTTTTTTTTTTTTTGAATAAAAGATAAAATAAAAGACTAAAAACTCTAAATGCAAATGCACCCCCAAAACCTAAATCAAACATTGTCCTCAATGTGTCAACAGATAAGAAAAATTTAAACAAATCACATACCATGAGAACTATCTTTGAAAAGAGAAAAGGGAAGAGATTACCGGATGCCTGGGCAGAGCAAGGTTGAGCTTCATTCGTCAAGGCTAGAATCCAATATTCTCAACGGAGATCATATCGGATTAGCATAATATATGTGCAAGAAGACTCAACCTAATCAAGAAAAGAAAAATTTAACAAGTCCTAATGGATTATATACAAAAATTCACCATAAACCAACAGTCTAAAGAGTTGAGGATCAACCCAATAGAAAATATGTACAACCATCAACAATCTTACACAAATATAACATGAGAGTGCAAGTAAGACTGCAAATGGGAATGAGTTTCCCCCAAACCTAAACTTGTGAACGGGTGTGTTTGAAAGCACAAAATCTTGCAATTTTAAAGGTACATCATGCAAAAGGTCTAACTCGAAATGAGTTTTGCTAATTACAGTGCACATACACATTCCAACTGTGGCTCCTTAAGAGTGTTATACTTTGATGCAAAATAGTCCAAGAGGACTTGGGAAGCACAAAGTTCTAGGCCTAAGTTAGGCATTTTTAGAAAAGTTGGTTTTGCAATTTTGTGACAAACTACACCTAGGTTGGGTGAAGGAGTTTCAATTTGTGACTCAAGAGAGAGGTTAGGTACATCTACGTTATGTTCATGTATAAAATCATTTGCACCATCACACACTTTCCTAAAGTCAGAAGAGGGTAAATCATGTTCATTTTCACAGGACAATTCCACAGGATCCATATCAACATCACATGCATGAATATCAGAAGAAGCATCATTCATAGGGTTCACAGAAGAGACACTTAATGTCTCTGAACCTAAAGATTCTACTACATTTTCAAAATACACATGCTCTTCATATTCATCATTATCATCATCATAGCACGAATTCATCTCTCCATTCAAAATTGTAGTATTTTTAGTGTACTCATTTACCTCTAGATTAGGTTCATATTCAATGTTAGTTGCATGAGTAAGACTAGAAACACTATTTTCAATCCTATCATTTTGTAACTCAATTAGGTTCCTTTGAAGAATCATCTTGAGTTGTTCTATTGAAGGAGAGTCTTCACTAGTGGGTATGCATTCCTCATATGGATATTCATTGTATGGTTGTGCATGAGGTTCACTAGAGAAGGGAAATTCAGACATGTTGCTATATGGATGGTCATGCATTGCATTCCTTTCAAGCCTAGCATTTTGCTCCAAGAGTGTTTCCATTGTTGATTGCAAACTAGGAGTTGGGGGAGTATAAAATTGTTCATCTCCCCACTGTGGTGAATGATGCATGTGTGCAGGTTGATTATGGTCCCAATAGTCACTTCTAGACACTTCGTACATTGGATTATCATGGTTTTCCTAGACTGTCTAAAAGCATGCAAAAATATAACAAAGTACTCAGCAGGTGGTCTAAGCCACCACATAAGGTGCAAGCATGCATTTCATATTGCCTAGAAAAACTAGATTCGACAGATTGCCTTTCTAGTGCAGATTGCCTATCTAAAGCAGATAGTCGAGCTTCTAATTGATCTAAAAGTGATGACTGGGTATGAGAAAATTGTTCATTTTCAACCTGTGGTGGATGATGTATGTGATCATAATGATTAGGGTATGTGAGTTCGGGGCCCTGAGAAGGCTCATGAAATTCCCTAAAGTCACTATGGTATGTGGGGTGTTCATCCTGTGAAAGATGCCCGTAAGCAAGCTCTCTAAGGGATTTGTTTGAATCCCCAGATGCAGACCAAAATCCTGACATGATTTATCAACTCAAATTGAACTCAAAGCCCAGTTGAAGTGGACTAAGTTTGGTTTTGGTGGGATTGATTTGGTTTATTGGGTTTCATTTGGTTTTGTTGGGTTTGGTTTAAATGGGATTTGTTGTTTGAAGCCCAGGATTTGTGAAACTGCATGACCCGCCAGTGCACACCCAGTTGTGTTTGAAAAAGTATAGCCCATAAAATGAATTGAGTTGGCCGAGTTTTGGTGTAAGCAAGTGGTTGTGTAGATCCTAGTTGTTTGTAGAGCCCAAGTTAGATGAACGAGTGCAGCCCGGCCTTAGGTTGAGTTGGTTAGCCCAACATGTTCAAACTATGAGATGTGGGTTTAGCTAGCCGGTGGAAGAGTGCAAAGCCCAGGTTGTGTTAATCAGCCCAGCAGTGTGGTCAGTCAGCCCAGATTGATTGTGGGCTCTGGTTATGCAGAGTGCAAGCCCAGATTAATGGTGCTGGGTTCAATTGTGCAGAGCTTGGCAAGCTCATGCACTGGCTGTGTGCACAGCCTGGTAAGGCACAAGGTTGAGTGCTCAGTTTGTGCCCAGAACAAGGAAGCAGCAGCTTGCACAGGTCTCTAAAAACACACAGCACAGCTCTAAATGCACTCTAGTGCATGCACAGATTGGTGTTACCACAGATATGGCCTAAGAAAAATTATGTGCACAGCACAGTTGGCAGATGCAAGCAAGCAATCAATTTCACAGATTATGCCATAGGGTTATGCACACATTTCAGAGATTACAAGGTTTTTATTGTTGAAAACTAACGCGGGGATAGCACTACCGGCCTCAACAAACAACCAATTTGAGCTAGAGAGACATACCAAGATACGACACTTTAAACATGTAGAAATCATCACTCGATAGCACAGATTATGCTTGTGGATATTCAGGTGAGCATACATGGTATTCAACTATCACGACATCATGTTCATAGAATCAAAAGTTATCATGCATATAGATTCAAAAATGCTGCACTAGGTGGTTATGCTTGTGGATATTCGAGGCAAGGCACATGGCGTACAATGGCTCAAATGGGAATCAACTCGAGCTCAAGAATTGCTGTAATACACAAATGGCAAAGCAAGTACACACAAGGGCTCAGCAAGGCAATACAAAGCTAGCATGCAAGGGTGTGTGCATTCAACGAGGTCAAGCACAAAGAAGTTATTGCAACGACTTAGGGGTCAGGCACGTGCTATGCTTAACAAAGACGAGTAGGTGTAGGATACCAATTCACCTGTCGGGGCAGCTTAGTTTTCACAAGGTCATTTTGTGTGCAAGGTTTGTATACAAACACGGCTTGTGTGAGGGTTGGCTCGGGGTGTTATATTCGTTGTGGCTCAATTGTTCACACTTGACTTGACAGTCACAACAAGGTGCACAAACAAGTATGCGCGCTTTACTTTCGATCGGGAATGCGCTCGGCGGGTATCTAGTTTCACACCTCATGTAATACCCAAATACAAGTCTAAAGCTCGTACATATTCATGCAGCAGCATGAGTATAAGAAAAATTGACCAACCGGTTTAGCCACAATGGCCGTGTTATTCCTGGGCCGCCTTTGGCTTGCTCGGAAGCCACAGCCAGCAATACCGGCACTGTTGGCTCAACAACACACTTCGCATTCTCAAATTTCACACTTAAAGCAAAGATACTAACTAGTAGGCTGGGAGTAGTTGGGTGACACAAAGGGAAAACTAATTTGGACTCACGGAGGAGGGTTTTCACGTATGGGTCTAAGGTGGTGAATGTAAGACAAAGATGCAAAAGAAAAAAATTACGGCTAAGATGCGAGATGCAAGGATGCAAGGGAAAGAAAAAAGATAAACTTTAGCTAAATTACATTAAAACAGGGCTATAAGTAATATTAAAAGGGAATTATGTACAAGGTGAAATGAGATTTCAGTGAAGCAAGCACAAAAATTAGCAGGGCACACGCCAAGTCCCCGGCAGCGGCGCAAAAAACTTGGTAGGCCTGGAAGATGGGTAAATAAGTTGGCCTACGGGTTATACCAGCAAGTGCACGGCGTCTATCGGAGACGCGGCAAAGTGCGGTCGATCCCACAAGGACTAGGTGTGCTTGATTGATCAAGGCTTGGCTTAAACTGAATTTCTAGCAAATAAGTGACACAATTGTAAGTTATGAGATTGTTGTTGCCGAAACGGCCGAGGTTGTGGTAGTGATGATGAACTCTAACTAAGGCACCGTGGTAACCTGCCAAGCACAAGGGTGGTTGTTGATTCCACCACGACCTCTTACTCAGGCAATGTAGGTTGAATAATGATCTTGTGCCTTCATTTGAAGGTCTTAATTGGATTTTCACTAACTAAAGTTGCTAACTCACCTAGTATGAGTGGTCTTCTTACGTTACCACTCATCACGAGTTTGTAAGCTCCTTAATTAACTATTAGTCTTAAGCATTTTAGCACATGACAAGCAACAAACCAAACAGACATGCTTCATTAAGGTCGTGGGGTTCCTCAAAACACCCCTGTGAACTAAATTAAAACATAACAAAGATAATAAAACACAATTAACATTAAAGTGACACTCGCCTAATCCAGTGAGCAAATTCATTCTCTACCGCCCTATTTATACATGCAATTGATTCCCCAAAAAGAAACCCTAATTCTTTAAAAAAATGAAATTAATTGAAAAACAATTCAACCCATACTGATTCGCCTTCCTCTTACCGTCCTAATCGCCTCGGAGACGCCATGCATGGTTGTCAGTGACCCTAACCCTAGTTCTTATCTTCTCTAAGTTAGCTTCTAGGGTTACGAGAAGCTAAGAGAGAGAAAATAAGAGCTAAAGAGGTGGTGCGGGGCTGTTTTGCGTGGGATGGGTGTTCTTTGTGTCGGGAGGGTTGTTGGTGAGGTGGTGATGGCGAAGGTGGCTGTGGTGTCGGAAGAAGCGAGCTCGCTCCCGATGGAGACAGGAGAGAGCAGAGGAGAAGAAAGAGAAGATGGAGTGAAGAATGGGTCTGTCGATGGGGGTATAGGGGTTAGGTTGATTCGGTGTAACGCAGTGCAAAGGGATTGATGAGAAGGGCCTAGCGAGCGTAGGATGGGGCGGACATGATCCGAACGGCCGAGGGAAGTAAGCGGTTTTGGCGTGATCGGTGTGGTTTGAATACTTTAACTCGGTTTCCTTACCAATTTTCAAAATGGTTTGCATAAGAATATGCATACCTATCCGGATCACGAAACAAACAGATTTTCCCATGATGTGCATACGAGTATGCGTACCACACAAATCTGAAAGTCGATATATAGCTACTCCGCTATGTGTACAAGTACATGTAATACGAACATATAATAGTTTTCTTAGTTTGTAAGACTGAAAACATTGTCTTGTATTCCGAATATAATATTATATATTTCTCTAAATCAATTCAAAACATTCCTGAAAATCAATGACACATATCACTGTTCCAGGCTATTTTCGAATGATGAACTTGAATCATGATTTGGTTTCGAACAATAAATTGTTCTCCACTGAAATTGATCAAGTATGAATACATGTTCGTTAAGCTTAGTCATTATATTTCGAGAAATTCGTGAACTAAATAATTTGTTCCCGACTCGATATTCTTGTCTATGCAAGCTAGTCTAATTAGTTATGCGACAATCGTCTCAAGGATAGAAAGGTGACTATAACTTGAGAAATAGGTGGTTCAGTCTTAACTTACCTTTTGTTGATGAAGTTCTCCAAAAGCTTCGGTTGATCTTCGTCTTGAAACGGTATAACACAAATGATGACTGGTTCGTTTCTTAACTAACTTTATCCTAGACCGAGACTTAACTAATTATAGACTGGAAATCAAGATATATTTTTGACAACAAGCTTGATGTAGCAACACTTGTGAGTTCGACCGAGCAATGCTCTAACACTTTTGTTCAAAAAAATATGATTGCCCAAGAAGTACCTAAAATTCTAAGTTGCAATGTTAGTTCGGGGAATGTGCAGAACCTTGCAGTTTCTGAACTACAATATGCAATAGAGTTGGCAAACTAAGAATGCTAGTTCGCAAACTCTGCAAAATAAGGATTTTTTAGTTGACATCCAAACTGCACCAGGGTTCGCGAACTGAAATTGATATTTCACAAACTATGTAATTCAAGGAGTTTCCGTTGACTCCAATATTGAATCTTAGTTTTCTAACTAACTTTTCTTGTTCGTGAATGGTAGAATTCTCAACAAGATCTGTTGACTTTTATTCTTCATGAGTTCGTGAATTGCAATTCTTAGTTTGTAAACTATGTAGAACTTGATCGTTTCAGAAGTTGAATATTTCCCGATGGTTCACGGGCCATATGGTTAACTCGTGAGTTAATTTGTGTACGGTCCTTAGTTGGGAAATACGCGTGTGCACATTTTTCTTTATATTACAAGGAAAACTGCTCGTACGTTCAAATGATTTCCGTTGTTGGTACTATGCTATTTGTGAGTAAGTTAATTCTTTATCTAATTGGGTAGAAGTAAACTTTAGAAGTACCTTTTTTTTCCCCGAAAGTACTTGTTTTTCATTCTTATGGCTTTTATCAAAGAAAAGAACTTTATAGCTCGAATATTCTAACTAAGGAACTAGTTTACTTGAGGACAAAGTAAAAAGCTATTCTAATCAGTACTGATAATACTTGGGATCAAATTAATTCGTAAACATGAAAGCTAGTTCAAGAACTTACTTTGAATACAAGTAATAGTTGCTTGAACTTTAAGGTACCTAGCCTTATTCATCATTACAAATAGAGGACTCTATGCAATAAAGATTCTCATTTCCTACACCATATATAAACACCAATAACACGAGATAAATTTTGCTTGTACAATTGAAAAACGCCATCAACTTGAGGTATATAATTTTTCATTCCAATTGTTGTTGTCATCATAAGCGTTTGGTGATGAAGTTTAACTATCCTCCAACATTCATGTGCAAAATATTCTCGAGTTTAAAGGATATTCATCATGAAATTCATACATTTACATAGAGAATCCTTCAAAATGGGTATACAAAGCTTTTGATCTTAGTATGGATGCTCGTGTTTTAGTGGTTAGAAGTTCCCATTTAGGTTTTTAGGGATATGGTACCGAAATTTTTGAAATTTTTAACTTTCAATTACCGGTCGTTGCTGAAGCCAGAGCCTTTGTGATAGTGTTAGAGCACTGCTCGGTCGAACTCGCAAGCGTTGCTATCTCAAGCTTGTTTGTCAAGTTTAGTTGCCAAAACTATAAGTCTTGATTTCTAGTTTACTTATAGCTAAGTCTCGGACTAGGATAGAAAGTGGGGTTGAGCTCTAGACTCCACGGCGTTCATCATGCAAAGACGAAGAACTACTCAAGGAACTAGTGGAACTTCATCAACAAAAAGGTATGTGGAGACTTGAACTTATCCATCACTCAAAAGTCTATCTACTCTATCTCCTATCTTGAGACAAAAGTCATATTGCTATATAGACTTCAATTATACACATTTGCTATTTCGAGCCGAGTTTATCTCGCTTATCTATTTCTCGAAATATGTGTTGGTAAGCTTTCGCTTTGGCCAAGTTCATCTTTACTAGTGACGAAAGTTATGATGATTATTTCAATTACTTGAAATCGCTTTGACTAAAAATAGTTTGTGAATAACAACTATATAACGTCCTCTAAGAATGTTTCAATGATTAAAATGAGAGTTTAGAATATATAACCATGTTTGGATATAAACATGTATGTGAATTCATACTTGTGTAAGTCCAAAATCCTTGAACCAAAGTATTCGTACTTTGCTTCTCAAGATAACCGGAGCTAAGTCCGCGTACTATCGGAAGTTCACATCCCGTGAATTTTTACTGGAGTTTGTGAACTGAAAACAAGCTCAGTCCGGGTACTTAAGTATGCGTACTTAAGTGGGTTATTTTATAAAAACAGTTTAATTCGTGAACTAAGACATTTATAAATTAAGGAATGCAATCTTTGCAAACCGTGGCTATAATGTTCATGAATCGATTCGAGTGAATCAAAACTATTTTTGCTTCGATTGTGTCTTTTATATTTCTATGAGATCTAAGCAATTGAACAACTCTCTAACTAGTTCTTTTGAGTCATTTGAACTAGTTATTGTGAAGATGAATAAGGTTGATATGAAAGTGCTCATATGGCTAACCATTGGTTAACTACCGTTGAACCAACGACTTGTACACATTTAGGTATGGTTACTCAAACCTAAATGAAGTTACATTTCATGTGTGTATAACAAGCTAAGTTCGATCTGACGGTTGAAAGATATTAGCTTGAATCTAATCAGGTTTTCATCTAACGGTGAATATTGAATGCTTTGTTACCAAGGTAACTTAGATTGCAAACCCTGATTTGGAGACTATATAAAGGAGAACTCTAGCAACTAGAAACCTAATCCCCACACCGCATGTGTGATACTAGTTGTGTAAACTAGAGTCGATTCTCCTTTAACCTTAGGTTTCTATCGAGACCCTGTAGGTTAACGACTTGAAGACTTCATTGGGATTGTGAAGCCAGACCCAACTATTTTCTCCGTGGTTGCGTGATCTGATCTTGATGTTTCTATCGTTATTGAGTACAATCGCAAGATTGGCTTGAGATTAATTTCTCTGATAGGAAATATAGAAAAGTAGTCACAAACATCTTCGTCTCATCGTTTGTGATTCCACAATATCTTGTTTCGCTATTCGATTAAGATTGTTGTGAGGTGATTGATATTTCTAGGTTGTTCTTCGGGAATATAAGTCTGGTATATCAATTGGTTCCTGTTCACCTTGATTTATCAAAAGACGGAACAAAACTCGTAGGTATTTCTGTGGGAGACAGATTTATTTATTCCTGTAGACTTTTATGTGTGATACAGATTTGTTTATTAAAGTCTTCGACTTTGGGTCGTAGCAACTCTTAGTTGTGGGTGAGATCAGCTAAGGGTATCAAGTGCGTAGTATCCTGCTGGGATCAGAGACATAAGGAGCGCAACTATACCTTGGATCAGTGTGAGATTGATTGGGGTTCAACTGCAGTCCAGACCGAAGTTAGTTTGTAGTAGGCTAGTGTCTGTAGTGGCTTAATACAGTGTGTGTTCAATCTGGACTAGGTCCCTGGGTTTTTCTGCATTTGCGGTTTCCTCGTTAACAAAACTTCTAGTGTCTGTGTTATTTCTTTTACGCATTATATTTTGTTATATAATTGAAATATCATAGGTTGTGCATTAAGATCAATCAATTAGATAATCTAACCTTTGGTTGTTGATTTAAATTGATTGACACTTGAACATTGGTCTTTGGTACTGTTCAAGTTATTTATCGTGTATTCAATCAGGCTCGCAGATTTCTATTTGTTTGAGTAAGGATTGAATCGAGAAATTAAGATATAAGTCTTTGATATACTTTTTATTAAGATTGAGTCTGAATGTCTAGTTGATTCTCTTAAAAGTACATTGGAGTTAGTCCATACAAATTGCTAAGCGAAATATTGGGTGAGGTTGTTGTACCCCCACTTTTTCAATTAGTATCAGAGCAGGCAAACACGTTTAAAGACCTCATAAGTCTGTGCTTGTAGTGATCTGACTCTATGGACAGATTTTCTATCTCCATAAACGTACCATCAGTCTTCGATGGCTCAAACTACTTGTGGTGGAAAATCGCTTTGCATGCTTTTTTTTCAAGCTCGGGATTTTCAAACATTGGTACGTGTTTTTAATGGCTATACTCCTCCGGTTGATAAGGAAGGCGACGTGTATAAACCTAAGGATATTGGTAGATATAGTCCAGAAGAAATCCTTGCAGCAAAGCAAAATTCTGACGGCTTAAATGTTATCATACATGCCATTACCCCATATCTTCAGCATCATGTGACTACGTGCACAAAGTCTAAAGATTCATGGGATATCTTAGAAACCGTATTTGAAAGGAATACCTGTGAAAAAGAAGCTAGGCTTCAAAACCTAAATTCTGATTGGGAAAACCTTCGTATGGCAGATGAAGAATCATTTGATGAATTTAATCACAAAGTGTCTGAAATTGTTAATGCATCCTTTGCATTGGGTAAGAATATTCCTCAAAAGGACATGGTGATGAAGATTCTCAGATCTATGCCATCTAGATACGATTCTAAGAAGCATGCCATCGTTGAAGGAAATAATCTCGCAACTCTTTCCAGAAATACTCTGGTTGGGAAATTAAAGATTTTTGATCATGAGCATGCATCCAAATCCAGAAAGGATGTTGCGTTCAAAGCACAAAAGAACACTAAATTACTTGATAAAAGTAAAAGTGTTTGCATCTCTGAAGATGATCTTTCTGAGACTGATTCATCAGATGAAGATCTTGACAAGTCAGTCTCATTGATCACAAGACAGTTTAGGGACCTTCTTTTGAAAAAAAGTAAACGGTTCTCCAGAGATAAATCCAGGTCACCAGATAAACCTCATAATCGTGTTCCTCCTAAAATTAGGGATAATGATGAAACTGATGACGAGGATATGCCTCATTGCTTTAAGTGTAAGGGTTTTGGTCATTTTGTAAATGAGTGTCCATACCGAGAAAAAAAAACACTGGGAACAAAGGTCTAGTTGCAATTCTTGATGAAATGTCTGACAACTATGATTCTAATGAAGACGAAAAATCAAGTATTGTGCTTCTCTGTGAAAATATTGATTTTGATAACTGTAGCAATACATATATCAATCTTGATATTCTTTCAGAAGAGATCTCAACAAATCTGGAAGAAAAAATTGACCTTTCCGTTGGACATCTCAGGTTCTACTATGTGTTTCAAGTGTTTCAAAAATTGATTTTGACCTTTACTCTCTGTCTAATGTTTCAGGTTCTACTATGTGTCTAGTATCTTGCACATCTCAGGTGCCTGAATTATATTTCAGAATGACATGCTCGTATTCTTCACTCAAAGGTCATGAACTATCAAAGTGTTTCAAGTACAAACACAAATTGAGACATGTCAACAAACTTCAACGAAGAGCAAATCGATTAGCAAACAAGCTTAAACTTGTTCAAAAGACCGCTGAGGTATGTAAGATTTTATCTTCGTTAAAGAATTTAGTTTCCAAGGATAAGACAAGACCATTAGAAAGAAGTTTATGGTCTAAACACTATGAGAAACAGGGTTCTATGAATTCCGTTCGGAAAGGATATGGCGGACAGATTATTGTTCACCCCAGCACAAATTAAATTGTGTTGGTTAGTGCATCTTGTCTCATGTGTCTGGTCAAAAGAGATAAGATTTTGCACACCTCAGACTATAGAAAAGAAAAATTTGATTGTTTTTTTTTTCTCTCTTTATGTTTTGCTCTGAGAGCATTGTAAAGTCTGGAATTCGTGCCACTATTCATATCTAATTGATATTGTTGAGACTATTAGTCCCACATTGTCTGGGCAATCTAAGATCCCGCGGCTTATAATCCTTAGGGCCTCTCCACTCATTGCCAATTGGTTTTTAGTTGGATGTCCGTATTCTAACATGGTATCAGAGCAGGCTATTTGCGATGAGTCATTGACCGCGCCTTTACTCTGCGTCACCCGATTTAATTGTCCACGTGCTAGACCCAACGAGGCTACACGTGAGGGGGCGTGTTGAGACTATTAGTCCCACATTGTCTGGGCAATCTAAGATCTCGCGTCTTATAATCCTTAGGGCCTCTCCACTCATTGCCAATTGGTTTTGAGTTGGATGCCCGTATTCTAACAGATATTGGAAAAGTATTCTCTGGTTCTTAATAAAAGAGGGTTAAAATACACAATTCTTCCTTTTATAGGGTTGAGAGTCATGAACCTATGTGTTTAAAGGTTTCGTAACCCTACATACCTTTTTCCTTCTCTGAAACTCTTTTTAAACCAAGACTGCTTGTTGAGCTTTGTGTGATTTCCTCTCACAAACCCGTACGCATATGGATACTCCAAGCATCATGTCTTCTAATGGAAAAGATGTTAATATGATTGTTAAGCCATCAATCATGAAGGAAAAAGAAAAATCTCTGATACCTCCAACTTTGAAAAGAAAAAGAAGGAATGTGAGGAAGCCAAGAGCCGTTCCTTCCAATTCTCAGAAGTTTTCTGATATTCTTGAAGAGTTGAAGGAAACAAGAAAGGAGATTCAACAAATAAAGGCTTTTGTTTTGAGAACTCTTGAAATTCAGAAGGCCCTGGTTCGACATCATCAGCCTAGAAGGTTTGTTGGAATTGACTCCTTTCTTCACGAACCATATGTTCCCATGGCTGTTGACGACAAGGAGTTGGGGGACGATAAAGAATTTTTCAGAGGTCTCAATGTCTAGGAAACTTCTTATGAGAATTTTATTCTTGTGTTTTTAAGAAGGATAACTAGGTTTGGAATAACAATTATTGTGAGTACACATAGCTATGTCCAACGATTTTCATCTTCAATGTTTTTAGATTTCTTTGTTTAAATTCTAAAGTTTATTTGGAAGATGATTTTGCAGTATTAATCTTTATGATTTCATATATTGCAACTTGTTATGCGATATGTGTGTTTGCGTCCGTGAACTATGGGTGTCCCATACGTGATCAAAAGTTAAGTCTTTCATATGTCAATATGCATGTATTGATAAAAGATTGAATGAACTTTTGACAAACAAAAGCTAAGCCTTTTATGTCATTATGCAAATATTGATAAAAGAAAGGATGAGCTTTTGTTTACAAAGAATAGAATCGTTGGATAAAGAATAGAATGAATCTTTGTTTATTCCGCAGTATTGATCTTCCCTGATCCATAATTTTTATGTAAATACTTTGCGGATCCATATGTTTTCTTATGTGAGCATTTCCGATTGAATTAATCATGGGTTCTCTTGTGGTTAATTTAATTGAGATTTTTGGATACAAATTCATATTCTTATGTGATTTGTTAATGTCCAAAGAAATCCTTCTTTTCTTGTGAAAGTAAGGTCGCTCTTGTTGTTCTTTCGGGAATGACATTTTATGGGGGATAGTTCTTAATTGAACTTGTGCTTAATTGCCAAAACTTTGTGGGGAGTGCGGTTGTGGAATATTATAGGGGTTATCTTGTATCTTTAAAAACTCCTTGATGAATGCATTTAGTTTCCACTATATGATTGCATCTAAAAAGTTGATATGTACTTTCTTTTGGTCATGAAGTGTCTCTATGGAAATTTCATTAGGATCCCACTAGTTTTCGTACCTTTGCCAATTTTATTGACAAAAAGGGGGAGAATTAATGTGTAGTTCACACTAAAAATACATATGTTTTTCGGATCATTATGTAAGGGGGAGTGGTTTTCATGTGAGATGAAGTATTGACTAAGGGGGAGTGATACATATCACCATAATATTGTTGTCGAAGTTGTGATACAATTGAACTTTGATGTCGTGTAATAATACTATGACACTGTGTAACAATAATTGAGAACTATTGTTTTCACATTGTTATGGCTACGGATCTTCAACAACGATGATGTTGCATTGAATATCTTTGGAATCATTGGAATACTTGGAAGTGACGAAGATTTCGAGTAATGTTGAAGAACCAAGGAGATCAAACGTGTGGATGAGAAGCTGCAAAGTTTATTTATTTTGTATTCCATATGTATTGATAGTTTTGTCACTAAAATTGACAAAGGGTGAGATTGTTAGAGAACTGCTCGGTCGAACTCGCAAGCGTTGCTATCTCAAGCTTGTTTGTCAAGTTTAGTTGCCAAAACTATAAGCTTGATTTCTAGTCTACTTATAGCTAAGTCTCGGACTAGGATAGAAAGTGTAGTTGAGCTCTAGACTCCACGACGTTCATCATGCAAATACGAAGAACTACTCAAGGAACTGGTGGAACTTCATCAACTAAAAGGTATGTGGAGACTTGAACTTATCTATCACTCAAAATTCTATCTACGTTATCTCCTATCTTGAGACAAAAGTCGTATTTCTATATAGACTTCGATTATACACATTTGCTATTTCAAGCTGAGTTTATCTCGCTTATCTATTTCTTGAAATATGTGTTGGTAAGCTTTCGCTTTGGCCAAGTTCATCTTTACTAGTGACGGAAGTCATAATGATTATTTCAATTACTTGAAAATCGCTTTTACGAAAAATAGTTTGTGAATAACAACTATATAACGTCCTCTAAGAATGTTTCAATGATTGAAATGAGAGTTTAGAATATATAACCATGTTTGGATATAAACATGAATGTGAATTCATACTTCTGTAAGTCCAAAATCCTTGAACCAAAGTATGCGTACTTTACTGCTCAGGATAACCGGAGCTAAGTCCGCGTACTATCGGAAGTTCACATCCCATGAATTTCTGCTGGAGTTTGTGAACTGAAAGCAAGCTCAGTCCGGGTACTTAGGTATGCGTACTTAAGTGGGTTATTTTCTAAAAACAGTTTAATTCGTGAACTAAGACATTTATAAATTAAGGAATGCAATCTTTGCAAACTGTGGCTATAATGTTCATGAATCGATTCGAGTGAATCAAAACTGTTTTTTCTTCGATTGTGTCTTTTATATTTCTATTAGATCTAAGCAATTGAACAACTCTCTAACTAGTTCTTTTGAGTCATTTGAACTAGTTATTGTGAAGATGAATAAGGTTGATATGAAAGTGCTCATATGGATAACCATTGGTTAACTACCGTTTAACCAACGACTTGTACACATTTAGGTATGGTTACTCAAACCTAAATGAAGTTACATTTCATGTGTGTATAACAAGCTAAGTTCGATCTGACGGTTGAAAGATATTAGCTTGAATCTAATCAGGTTTTCATCTAACGGTGAATATTGAATGCTTTGTTACCAAGGTAACTTAGATTGCAAACCCTGATTTGGAGACTATATAAAGGAGAACTCTAGCAACTGGGAAACCTAATCCCCACACCTCATGTGTGATACTAGTTGTGTAAACTAGAGTCGATTCTCCTTTAACCTTAGGTTTCTATCGAGACCATGTAGGTTAACGACTTGAAGACTTCATTGGGATTGTGAAGCCAGACCCAACTATTTTCTCTGTGGTTGCGTGATCTGATCTTGCTGTTTCTATCGTTATTGAGTACAATCGCAAGATTGGCTTGAGATTAATTTCTCTGATAGGAAATATAGAAAAGTAGTCACAAACATCTTCGTCTCATCGTTTGTGATTCTACAATATCTTGTTTCGCTATTCGATTAAGATTGTTGTGAGGTGATTGATATTTCTAGGCTGTTCTTCGGGAATATAAGTCTGGTATATCAATTGGTTCATGTTCACCTTGATTTATCAAAAGACGGAACAAAACTCGAAGGTATTTCTGTGGGAGACAGATTTATTTATTCCTGTAGACTTTTATGTGTGATATAGATTTGTTTATTAAAGTCTTCTACTTTGGGTCGTAACAACTCTTAGTTGTGGGTGAGATCAGCTAAGGGTATCAAGTGCGTAGTATCCTGCTGGGATCAGAGACATAAGGAGCGCAACTGTACCTTGGATCAGTGTGAGATTGATTGGGGTTCAACTGCAGTCCAGACCGAAGTTAGTTTGTAGTAGGCTAGTGTCTGTAGTGGCTTAATACAGTGTGTGTTCAATCTGGACTAGGTCCCGGGGTTTTTCTGCATTTGCGGTTTCCTCGTTAACAAAACTTCTGTTGTCTGTGTTATTTCTTTTACGCATTATATTTTGTTATATAATTGAAATATCACAGGTTGTGTGTTAAGATCAATCAATTAGATAATCCAACCTTTGGTTGTTGATTTAAATTGATTGACACTTGAACATTGGTCTTTGGTACCGTTCAAGTTATTTCTCTTGTATTCAATCAGGCTCGCAGATTTCTATTTGTTTGAGTAAGGATTGAATCGAGAAATTGAGATATAACTCTTTGATATACTTTTTGTTAAGATTGAGTCTGACTGTCTAGTTGATTCTCTTAAAAGTATATTGGACTTAGTCCATACAGATTGCTAAGCGAAATATTGGATGAGGTTGTTGTACCCCCACTTTTTCAGATAGCGTTACAACTGGGAATTAAAAAGAAGAATTCAATCATATCATTGTTAAAATGGATGTTCAAATTTCTTAACATTCTTAATCGGGTGAATTTTTGTCCTTTGGAGAATTACAACACAGATTTTGCAAATCAGAAAATTATTGAAAAAAATTCTCAAAGCTAATTTCAAATTTGTCTGGGAAAATACATGTGCACAGTTTAGCTCACTATATTGGTGGCTAGTTAACCCTCCTTCACATCTTGCGACTCTCTTGTCTGAGAATCATTCCTCCTAACTCGCTTGTTTTTTTTTCGTCCTAGCAATAATAAAATAAAAGCTCCGTTCCAAATATCTAGCATGGCTAATTTGGGGCCTGTTACTAGATGACAAAAAAGGTCATTAGAAATAACTTTCACACCACCCCTCATCCAACAATTATCTTAGTACATATTTTACCCCTAATTAATTAGCATTAATTAATCATATTAGGTGTTAATTATGTTTTAGATGTGAGATCAACTAATGTTAAAGTGTTCTTCAAAACATCAAACAACTTAAATTTTTTGATTTTTTTTTCTCGTAATCAGTACCCAGAATCGGTTTACGTTCATGCACTTGTAACCCGATTCTGGGTTGGTGTTTCCAAAATTAACAGAGGACTTCCATAATCGGTTGACGTTGGTATATATATAATCTGATTATCGAAATCGGGGTTTTATGTGACATATATAAACCGATTGTTGTTTTTCATAATTTTTTTTTCCATTCATTTCCTTATCGTAGGAATCACGGATGCATTTCGCACATGCATCAAGCCTTTAAAACCCTAGGCGACCCTAGTGGACGAGTTATAGTCTCGTGAGGGTTTACATAGAGATCTACCCACAAAACCTACACAAAAACTTCTAAAACCATCAATCTTCGTCGGAGGAATCCGAGTCCGATTCACCCACCATCATCACCTCCGGGGCATACTCCGGAATTTTGGATACCATGAAGTGATAACTTGCATAAAATGCGAATGCTTCCCCCTTTTCCTCCAAGTAGTGCGCTTTCACGACGTGGTGCTACAAAAACACGACACAAACTTACTTTGTTAGTGGTGTTTAATTGGAAGATCAAACCACATGGATTACGTAAAATAAACCACAAAAACACTTACAAATTGTTCAATGGATAAGCTAAAGTGGCTAGCGTTCAAAATCCAATGTTGGATAACTAAATAAGCAAGTATCGCATTTTCGATGACTTGGTGCCTATCATTGACTTGTTGAACACTTCTTCCATTAGGATTCCCAAAATCTTGCCTATATTTTTTATGCACCTTTGTCCAAAAGGTTTCGGCATCTACCCTTACGGATGACTGATTTTTAATTCGAGTTTCGGCGTACCATGCTTTGGTGATTGCCAAATCTTCGGCAGAGTCAAACGATGCCATTGTGGAGGTATGAAATGAGTAGTTGTGGAGTATATGGAGTGAGAGGGAATAAAATGAGCAATTTTGGGGCAAATGGGGGTCCAAGGATGAGGTTTTTGTATATAGAGAAAGTCCCTAACGACTATATTTTTTTTGAAAAAAGTTAAATAATTTGGAATAATCAGTCTTCTCGATGGTCCGTAAAATCCGATTGTGTTTTTATGCCACCAAGAATCGGTCTATCTTGTGACCAACATAAACCGATTAAAGACATGTAAAAAATTTGGATTTTTCACTGACACTAATCGGTGTATATAGATGCATATGTGATCCGATTGTAGCTTGAAAAACATATAGAAAAAACAGTACTTCTAAGGCATGAAGAATCGGATTATAGTTACCCCACACATAAACCTATTCCTTTATGGACCCTAGACAATCGGTTTATGTTGACATATCGAGTAGCCCGATTGTTGGCATGTGTTCAAGCAACAAAATTATTGAACATGCATAAACTTGTTTGATACACATAATTATAATTAAAACTTGAAGTGCATTAAGTTCAACACCACATGATCATCCAAAATATAAACCTTAACCATCCGAAATCTAAAGTTTTAAAAGCCAAAAACTTAAACAACCAAGTCTTAATAAACTTAAACAACCAAGTCTTAAAAACTTGAACAACCAAATCTTAAAAACT
Source organism: Papaver armeniacum (assembly GCA_023531295.1). Classification (NCBI taxonomy): domain Eukaryota; kingdom Viridiplantae; phylum Streptophyta; class Magnoliopsida; order Ranunculales; family Papaveraceae; genus Papaver; species Papaver armeniacum. Next base: position 347,660 of record JAJJWW010001499.1, on the reverse strand, counting down.
TATAAATCATGGAGCACCAAAGATCGGGAGTAGAACACTGAGAGCATTTGCGGCGAGTTGCAAGAATAACTTCGCTTCAAAGAATGGCTTGAACTTCAGCCATTTCTTCAAACATTTCTTCCAAATATCTGTGGCGATATCTCTCAGCTGAAATAAAACCCCTCCTTCTCCTCGCGAATATGATGACCTCATAGAGTTCTTCCAGTGCAAGCTTGTCTACCAGTGTGAGTGCTTTCTCCAGACGGGTTTCACCCCCATATACAAACTTGTAAAGGCTTCTTTCTGGCACGGGTTGTGGTGCCATGTGAATATCCTCATGGGTGAGATCTCGAGAGTAAAATGCTAGGTGGCCGAAGTCCATATCTACAAAAAAAAAAACAAGTTAACAATCGGTACATAACTAAACATATATAATCTGATTCTCAACAACAAAACACACAGGAAGGTCAAACATAAACAATCAGTTTATGTGATACATATATAAAAACCGATTATGGAATGGAATTTGAATAGACAATTTCTTAATCGGTATATTAACAAGCAAATAAAACCCGATTATGGGATCGCAAAGTTTTAAAAAAAAATAGTACCAAGAATCGGATTATGCTAATGCACATATAAACCGATTCTGGTGACGTCTTTTCATATTTCGTTTCTAAACCTAGAATCAGTCGATGTTAATCATCATATAAACCGATTACTTTGCATGCTCTTCATGACTGAAGACAAAACCCAGAATCGGTTTATTCGTTATGTCAACATAAACCGATTCTGGGTAAGATCAGAGAATTTGGTTTTCAAAAATCCAAGATTTAAACATGTAAATCAATGAAGAAATGAGAAAACTAGAACGGGTTGATGGAGATTTACCTTTTTCTTGGTTGGATCGAAGATCGTTGGATAAGAAGATCAAAAAAAAATTGATAAGGGTTTTGAGAATTTGGAAAGATTAGGATGAAAATAGAAAGTTTTTGAGGTTTAGGTTTTTCATGTTTTTGGATTTGCTGAAAATGGAAAGATTAGTATTTATATGAGATAGTTTTAGGAATTAATTTGGGAGTAAATTAGTATTTTTGAGAAGTTTGATAGCCCATAGCCATTTGGTGGAGTGGGAAGGGAAATTTGATAGGCCCCAATTTAGCAAAGATATTTAGGCTTTCTCCGTTACAAACATTCCCCAAAAAAAAAAACAAAAAAAAAAATTGAACATCAAGATAATGCTTTCTAATTTCTATTTTTTCCCTATTTCATGCCATCATGCCCATGCTCTCGGTTACTTTGGTGCGCCATGCACAGCAGAGATACGATATTTGAAACATTTAGATTTCAAAATCTTTCCCCATGCGGTTTGAGAGTTTGTAAGCTCTCTCTTTCGGACAGCATGGCTCTAGAAGAATCCAAAAGGAAAAACCTTGAACGCGGCGAAGTAGGGTTTATGCTTATAACAAATCGGGTGGTTCACGAGAATTCTTCTTTCGAAAAATATTCGTGGCATGCAATTAAAATGGTAGCAGTAGTGACCACACATCTTACTGGCAGCCTGCCACTTTGGCTCGGAAGAATACAACACAACAGTATATGAGACGTTCCTTCTATTGCCACTTGTATCTGATACATTTACAACTGGCACTCTTTCTGCAGTCGGTATTCACAAACGTGTACATCTAGTCTTTCAAATTTTCACCTTGTTGTGTCTTGATGATGAGGAAGATCTTTTTGATCCAAGAAAAGTTGGGGTAAAGTGAAAATCTTGAAGGGATGATTGATCGATATGGAGAAGTGTTGATGGCCAACCAAGGCTTTTCTACCGGGAGTGCACCTCCCTATATGTAACAAATTTCGACGATATTTGAAACATTTAGATTTCAAAATCTTTCCCCATGCGGTTTGAGAGTTTGTAAGCTCTCTCTTTCGGACAGATGGCTCTAGAAGAATCCAAAAGGAAAAACCTTGAACGCGGCGAAGTAGGGTTTATGCTTATAACAAATCGGGTGGTTCACGAGAATTCTTCTTTCGAAAAATATTCGTGGCATGCAATTAAAATGGTAGCAGTAGTGACCACACATCTTACTGGCAGCCTGCCACTTTGGCTCGGAAGAATACAACACAACAGTATATGAGACGTTCCTTCTATTGCCACTTGTATCTGATACATTTACAACTGGCACTCTTTCTGCAGTCGGTATTCACAAACGTGTACATCTAGTCTTTCAAATTTTCACCTTGTTTTACGATATTGTCCATGTGGTTTTCCTATATTTACGGCCATCCGAATAAACTCTGATTCTGCCGCTATTATCCGTTTCATTCCTCGTGTTTCCTTCTAGTAAATTGTTCTCGAGATTCCCTATGAGATACCCCTTGAGTTACCACTCGTGAGTTGAGTAATTAGCTCTTTGTTAATTGTGATATATTACAGCTAGACTTCTTATCTTCTGAGTACAAACTAGAAAGACCTCTCGAACGAATCATTTGTGCTTTTAAACTGTTTGTAGGGTAAATTTTGATTTTTATATGCAGCAGCTGCTGACGAACACGGAAAGTATGATTGATCATGATTAAAGTCATTAAACACAAGTTTGATTTGAATTTTCTATATTCTGGATAAAGGTGGAACAACCACTCATAAAATGCGCCCGCAGAGTCCAACTACTACGGGCTTCACCGATCAGTAGTTGTGCGACTTGTGTCCCCCAGGACCCAAAGTCCAAGCTCGAATCCAAAATCAAGTAAAACCATACATTATTTTAGTAGTGAAGATACCCCTGCGCTAATTAAACAAATCAACCACAATAATTATAGAGCAGCTCTTTAGTTAGGTTCCCTTCATTTAAGAGGAAAGCAGCTAATTAATTATCTCGCTTCCCTAGTTAGCAGTAGTAGAAGTAGGTGAATGAGCCCCAGCCAGTATTAGTCCTCTTAAACCAATCGTTTTAAACACAATCGTCTCATTTAAAGACGAGCAGTGTTGTTCGGTACTGTTTTACGGGAAGCTATCCCGCTTACTGTTCTCAAGTGGCTTATTTAATGTTAGATCTAAAACCCAGATCCAAAAGATTTGAACCTTTAGGGAAAATGGTGGTTTTTTCCTGAAAATGGTGGGCCTTTCCTGAATGCGAATCCAACCGTTAATTTGAACATCTAACGGTGAAGAAGTCGCTTGAACTGGATAATTTCCCACAAAATGATGCGGGATAGCATTCGTCTTTAAAGACTGAAAGATTTTTAAATATGGGCAAAGTGTAACGACAATTGATATTATAGGCCTTACTAGCCAGCATCCATCCAAATATAATGCAGTTTTTGTTCTTTCTTCTTTTTCATCGTCTACGTCTAGACTCAATTCATCCAAAAGCTCAACCAGAAGCAGATTCCTCCTAATCATCTCTCACCCACCCACCCCTTCAATTTAAACGTTCTTCCGTGTTTTTGTTTCTTTTTCATCTGAAAGAAAACCCCAAAATCTCTGCTTTCTAAACATAAATTTTCTATTTTGGTTGTCATGGCAATTTCTTCTTTAGTACTGTCATCATGTATCTTGTTTACTGTACTAGGGATACTATCACTTACTCTGAACTTCACTTTTGTTCTTTCATCGTCGTCTCAAATGGTTTTCCCTCTTACACACTCTCTTTCGACAACTGGATTCAATAACACACACCATCTCCTCAAATCAACCTCTGTTCGTTCCGCCACAAGGTTCCATCATCATCATCGCCACCGTCACAACCACCACCGCCACCATAATCATCGACAACGACAAATTTCACTTCCTCTGTCTCCAGGAAGTGATTATACGCTCTCTTTATCTCTAGGTTCTAAACCAACTCAACAGATTTCTCTGTACATGGATACTGGTAGTGACCTTGTCTGGTTTCCTTGTGCTCCGTTTGATTGTATTATGTGCGAAGGCAAATACGATCCTAAAGTTCCTTATATTAAACCTCTCAATTATAACAACTCCGCTGATTTCATTCCTTGTGATTCTCCACTCTGTTCTGCAGTTCATTCGTCTCTACCGTCATCTGATATCTGCGCCATCTCTAATTGTCCATTAGAGTCAATAGAAATGTCAGAGTGTTCATCTTTTGTTTGCCCGTCTTTTTACTATGCTTATGCTGATGGTAGTTTTGTCGCTCGTCTTTATCGCGATAATCTGTCATTGGAACCTATGTCTTCTTCTTCAACAACAACCCAACAACAAAAATCACTTCATCTAAAGAATTTCACATTTGGTTGTGCTAATACCGCTTTAGCTGAACCAATTGGTGTTGCTGGTTTTGGTGGTGGAAGTCTATCTTTACCTGCTCAACTCGCTACTTTCTCACCTGAACTCGGTAATCGATTCTCCTACTGTTTAATCTCTCATTCCTTCAAATTCGACCGAATCCGAAAACCGAGTCCTCTAATTCTCGGCCGGTACGACGATGAAAAAGAAAAGAAGATTAGTGATCATCGCGGAGCGGCGAGTGAATTCATTTACACACCCATGCTTGATAATCCGAAACGTCCTTACTATTACTGTGTTGGGCTAGAAGCAATTCAAATTGGTACGACCAAAATCGACACACCAATGAGTTTAAAGAGAGTTAACTCCAAAGGCAACGGTGGAACTGTGGTTGATTCTGGTACCACATTTACGATGTTGCCATCGGTGGTTTTCGAAGCCGTAGCTAATGAGTTTGGAAACCGAGTAGGAAAAATGTATAAAAGAGCCGTCGAAACCGAGGATCGGACGGGACTCAGACCGTGTTTTTATTATAACAACAAGAATAATAAGCGTGGTAACTGGAGAGTGCCAAAGATGGTTTTACATTTTACTGGGAATGTAAGTATTAGTTTACCACAAGCGAATTACTTTTTTGAATTTAACGGTGATGATGATGAAGAGGGGAAAAAGAAGAAGAGGAAGGGGGAGAAGGTTGGTTGTCTGATGTTGGGTAATGCGGGTGAAGAAGAGGAAGGGGAATCAAGTGGTCCAGCGGCTGCTTTAGGTAATTACCAGCAACAAGGGTTTGAAGTGGTTTATGATTTGGGACAAAGGAAAATTGGATTTGCCAAGAAGAAATGCTCATCTTTATGGGACAATCTAAACTCTTAGCTGGCTAGATAGGTTTTTGTGCAGCAGTTTTACATGCGTAAGGTTGACTAGTGTACACGTGTGGGTATTAAAAACTATGGGCCGTACGAGGGAGAACTCCTGTGGATTACTGTTTGCTGTCGACTTATGATGTACGGAGTAACTTCTAAGTATGAGTATGGACTAGGGACTGAATATAGACAACATGTTAGGAGTCGAGACAAATAATGAAGTATGGCACTTCAAAGTTGCAAAGAAAACGTGTTAATATAAAAATCGGTTTGGTAGTGATACTGTAAATTTTAGAAGTTTCTAAAATTGTATTATTCTTGCGAATAAGTAGTGATTGATACATTTCTATTCGGTAATGTGATGTAAATGTTCGTAAGTTCAAAAGGAAAAATAAGAAAACAAAACTCATAAGTATGAACTCACATAAAGGTTAGGAACTTAGGATTTATTTGTAGTTGAAATTGAGACCTCAATTCAGACATTAAAGCAAAAATCGTCTCTTCTTCTTTTTTCCAAAAAAGAGGTGAACTATGCAATAACCCTTCGATTTAAAATTGGGAACGCTTACAGGACTGACCAAATTTTTTTAAAAATTATAGGAATTTTAAACAAGCGACAAACATAATCACATAATAATACAGTTACAAAACGAAAACCGATGCAGAATCCTAATCGTTTCAGACAGTTTTTCTGAGTATCAAGAACAAGCTTAAATGGCCTGATTTAGATTAAAAGTAACTCATCCAAATCATATAGTAAATCTACAATTAGTTGAGATGTTAGGATTCAAAGATCCTACCATTTTTCAAGGCTAACATATGTCTTTGTTTTTTTAGAGGTCCATTAATATACCAGCAGTTGTTGCATGACTCTATGTCGGTCACCCTTCAAGCAAATTTGGAGAGAAAATTACGCCTCTGACGTCTAGCCATACATGCTGAAACTTCCTAATGTGCCACTCTTAACGCAGTAACCGGGTGTTAAAACTTCACTTCTCCCCAGAAAAATGCACGCCCAATCGCCATTACAAGTATGTTTTGCTAGCATGATGCCTTAAACTTAGCTTTCACAATGTTCGAACTTACCCTTGTTCTGTGAAGGGTGCAAGGCCATAAAGGCTAATAATGATGCATATTTCGCGCATAACTGGAATCCGCGTCCTGTCCAGGCATAAGGCATATGCCTTGGATTTGCACATAGGCAATTGCAAGCCTATTCCGCACTTCCTTACTTCGCTTCGTCATGGAGCTCAAAGCATGTATTGGTCTTCCTCGTGCCAATGGTGCATCAGTCAGGCTCATGCCGTACTTGTCTTGCATCATCCTTGTGATGCAAATGCAAGCGCCCCTAACTTGCGTATCTCTGTCTTTCCTGGCCATGCCCAATGCGTTATTGGTGCATGCCAACGTCAAATGATTTAATATGAAGTATGAGCATCCAATGAAATGGATTGCGACTTACTTCATTAAGTATGACAACAATCATCTCTTGCACCGCATTGCCGAGCCAAATGATATGAGTTACCATATTCTCGGAATCAACTCGTGATTAGATGATATGAGTGATAAGGTGATTGACCATAAATGTTGCAACTCATTTTGCGGCCGTCTATGTACCCTTATCCATATCTTGAAGGGATCAAGAACGGATCGCAATTCATCAACGCCGGGAACAACAACTAAAGTCAACTCGTGTTGCAAAGTCAAATCCAAGTAAAGCCTAGTCTGTATAGGCCACAGTTAATATTTGCAAATGATGCGCAAGAGTGCGCATCGTTGGTATTTCCTTCGTTTTGTACCATGGTGGCATTATCAGTTTTGCAACGCTGCAACGGTGATGCCTAAGCATCATAAAGCTCTCTCGAGTAAGCAACACGCCATAATTATATATGCTTTACCGCCTAAGCTTTTGAAGCTTTATGGTGCATCTCCGCTATATGCACATTCAACCAACATCGATTCATATAAATGTTTTATTGACATTTTTAAGAGCAGAAATGTTTTATTGACATTTTTAAGAGTAGAAAAAGGGAAGAAGATGGACATGTACCGAGTTCACCTGCTATCGCGACGACGAGTTCCGAAAATAGCACTATAGTGGTGCATAACCAGTTCTGGCCTGCTACCCAACTTGAGTATTGCACCATAGTGGTGTAATATCGCTCTTGGCCAACCTCCCACTGGCGTGATGCAACATTGTGGTGCTAATAGCACTTGGCCAGCCTACTACTGGCGTGATGCGCTATCGTGGTGTTAATCGCACTTGGCCAGCCTCTCACTGGCGTGATGCACCATGACGGTGCAACTTCCCTCCTAGGCCAACATGCCCTTAATGCGCAACACAAGCTTTTTAGATGAAGCTTCATCTCATTCAATGACGCACCTTTGAGTATGTGTCATACGAAAAGTGCAGGGTGTTATAGTTTTGTTTTTTATTTATTTAAATGTAAAAGGGAGTGATGAATGACATGCTTTTACTTGCTAGTTCATCGAGTCCATTGGTTATATGCCATTGTCATTCTTCATATTTGAATAATTGGATGCTCCTAGTCGCAAATGGACTCCTAGTATGCTATCCGGGAAGACTAATATTGGTGAAACTACTGATATTACTATTTTTAGTAAAGAAGAACAACAATTTAACGAAAAGTAAATAACATGTATAAATCTTTTACATCTTATTTTCTGAAGTTAATATAGTATCCCGTTTTGGATTATTAATATTTCTCTTTTAGTTTTATTCTTTTATTTTAAAAAAAATTAAGAATTTTTACGCTAAACAATCCTAACAAGAATCACGTCTAAAAAGGATAAGGCAGTCAACTAAGGAAGTAATAAAGCAATCTTGATCGGTGAACAACTGTGTAACCGCTGAATACCAACAAGTGTGGCGTGTGTATTGATGTGGAGGAAAAAGGTGATTACTCCTCTTAACCACGTCATATAATAGAAAACATAAATCTTGAAAAATCTTTTAAAGAAACTTTATTTTACTCTTCCACTGGACCGGATAACTATTTCATTAGAAGTTACAAAACATTTTCTAATGGAGGATTTTCCATCTTTTCCCAATGATTAGAAGGATCATTATGGTTGGATTTCGGGGTGTTCAAGAACCAACTACAATAACTTTATTTGGGTCAAGTCTGATAAGTTTTTATCATGTAAAATTGAGAGAGAGTTTTTAAAATTAAGGATGTGGAATATTTGCTTTAGATTAATGTGAATTTTGATTGTTTTAAGTAAAAAAATCAATCATGATGCATGGAAGAAAGTAGAGAATTTTAAGAAAATGCCACACTTTCATTATCCGGATTAATAAAGTGTCACCGTTTTTTTTCAATATTAATTAAATGCCACAACCGTTATCTTTCCCGTCAGGACCCACACATTTGGTCTTTTTCGTTGACTCGGTCAAAAGAATCTGTCGCAGTTTATATATTTACCCTTGCAAACCCTATTATACTAATTAAGGATTCACAATCTTTATCACCGATTAAAAAAAAAAAAAAACTGCCTCTCTTCCGGTGCTGCTTCCCTATAGGTTCTCCATGAATGAATTTAGAAGATTGGGAGTGTTAAGAGGGGAAAATTGATTGAGTGATGAATTAAGGAGACGAATTCGGTGATTGGGTTTAACTAAGATTTCTATTGTTGTTTCAATTTGATTGATGGAACTGGTGATTGCTGTTAGGGTTCTTAAATCGAAAACAAGATCCTTATTACAGAAGCAAATCCAGGGTTAGGTAATTGTTGGTGGTCATGGTAAGCTTTCAATTGGGTATTTGCTAACATGAATGGTATTTGTTATTGTAATTATTATTGTAGAGACTAAACATAATCAACTTTAAATGAATAATGGAATGCTCATTTGATTGTGTTTTTCGATTGGGTTATGTAAGTGTGAGTCTCTATTTGTTCTTGTGTTATCAACTAGGGTTTATAATTGGGGAAGAGGACGACTTAGGGGTAATTTAATTTTGGTTCTTCACTGTCATGGTTTTACTGGTGGATAAAGGGTTTGAATGTTTGTTGTTGAGTTTGTTTTACTTTGAAAAGAACTCCTGGTGAGAATAAATACAAGGGATTCAAAGTTAAAATATGGGTTGATTTTGAAAGCTAGAAATCTGGAGAGAAAAAAAAGTGATGTTGATGCAGTTCTTTAAGTAGATCAATTGGGAAGAAGACGATTGGGAGGCCTGCCTTTCTTTTTCTCTTCTGGTGTTGCTACCCGTATAGGCTCTTGATCAGTTTCATTGTTTTCCACATTTTATCTATCTTTTGCTTTAGTTCCACTGAAACTTTGGGAATGCTTTAGTTCTACCAAAATTTTGATGTATATCTTTATATTCATTTTTGTTTCTTGTAGAATCAATTGAGCTTATATGGCATCATTACACAGTCCATTCAGTAACATATATTGACTTCATCTGATTTCGGATTTGATGTCTGCTTAATTGTGATTCAGGTACTATCTCAAAAGGTACAACTTTGTTACATGGAAACAACAGCAGTTGACACCCCTTCATCACCAGAAACGTGCTTGGAAGGTGTTCGACATAATTCCCAATTCAAAATTGTCTTCACCATCACAAATCCTAACAAGACTATTCAAGGATTTTATTGTCCTTTACTATGGTGGAATAACTGTAATGTATGTATTAACAGCCGTCGACTGCTTTTTTGAAAACAACTAGACGAAAAAGTCAAACTGATGGCATTTTATTAATTCTGAAAATAACGGTGACACTTTCTTAAATATGAAATTGGAAGTGTGGCACTTTAGTAAAATCCCCAAGAAAGTAAAATTCCACTTGATTAATAGTTGTTAACGATCCTTAGATTTTTGTTGATTTGGCAAAACATGGGAAGTAGTAGAAGCGGTAGATAATGGTATGAGTAAATCCTCATATCCGTGAATCAGGGTGATCATGATGAGAAGCAGTAGAAGCAATAGAAGCAATAGATAGAGTTTTAAAAATTAAGGATTTTTGCTGATACTATAACTAAGAACTATGTATCAGCAAATGGTGTAATAAATACAAGGCAGGTGTAGGTTATTGATGAGGTGGATAAACCAAAAAATATCATCTTTCCTCCACATCATTTACCACGTTAAATCAATTGTTATTTAGTTGTTATAGGACTTGCCAAATAGCATTTTCGGTAAAAGCTTGTAATTAGTTTTTAACCGTTTTTGAAATAAAAAAGGTTTTATAATTGTGAGGTGTCAACTATCTTGAACGAAAATCATTCAAAGTATAAAGCCTTTATCTATAATAGCTGGTCGACTGTATAAAAAGGATAGTTAAGCCTTAAAAAGAAACAGAAAAAATAATTCAATATAATTGGCCTCTCGATGTAATTTCTTAATAATTTAGGGGTGCCCCTAAAGTTGTAAGATGATGAGTTTTATAGCGGAAAAAGGGAAGAGAAAAAAGTTTCATAGTAGTTTTCACAATATAGATTCTGCCAACTACAATCTAACCTCGATAGATGCATATCACGACAAAAAAAAAAAAAACCATTTAGCGAGGTTACTTATCATTAATAAATTTATTTATGGGAATTTTACAAAATGGTCACCCTCTTCTGATTGGTTTGACGAAATTACCACACCTTTAATTGGGGTTTATAAAAGGGAATTTTTCCGTTCGAGTTAACTTTTTTTGGAAAAAGTATTCTTATTTTTGTCCTAAATACCCCTCCTCAGTTATCGAGGAGATGGTGGTGAAGTGGTGATGGTGGCGGTGGCTATACCCAAGAGAGGAAGAGGTGAAACCTTCTACAAAATGTGATGTAACGATCCTCAAATCATGCTGATCCGGAGATTTCTGAAGTTCCATCGGTGCCATGTAACCCTATACGATCTCGAACGCGTTCTATTTCACCCACACCCAACAACTCCTACAGCCCATCTCTACTCTCTAGTTCACGTAGAAGCAACAACAACAACACCACCACTTCATCACGCACATGCCCGGGTTAGCCAAAGATCAATTAGGTTTAATTTGTGTTCTGTGTTATTTTTATTATGTTCTAATTTAATTGCTAGGTTTCACCGAAACCCTAATTCCCAATTGTGTTTAAACCGTGTCAAATGTTCTTGAGAACAACAACAACACTGAAAAGACGAGGGTACCCAAATACACCACAATCTTTAATTTATCCACCTATAAGTCCTCTTACCGAAAGTGATTGTCTATGGAAAAAGTTGAGGCAATACTACAAATAGGTATTCACACTTTGTGTGATTTTCTATGGATACGAGATCGAGATAATACGACTACCAAAGTGTGATTACTTGATAATAGGTTCGGACTTAACCAAACTCTATAGGATCACTATCAAGTAAAGCGGAGTTAAGGTTTGTGTATTTTAATTTTAATTATAATAAAACAATTATAATTGCGAAAATAGAAAAGTAAAAGACACAACAATATTTTGTTAACGAGGAAAACTGCAAATGCAGAAAAACACCGGGACCAAGTCCAGAATTGAATACTCTCAGAATTATGCCGTTATACAAAATCTAAACCAACTTCGTATAGTTGAGACCAAGCAATAACTACCCCTAGTTCACTTAGTTTCCTTAGTATCCTTGCGCTTCCGACTTCGATGAGTGCACGCACTGGAATAATTCCTTTAGATCGTATTCCAAACATTAAAGGAACAACAAACTTGTTTGGTAACAACTCTATTGATTCTTTCCAGATAAAGATATCTCAAGTCATATGCAAAGGCTCTTCTGTTTAATTTAATAAACTCCTTTGCCTGGTTAGATCAATCTATCCAATAACTACCGAAGTAGCCAAGTTTTGATTCACACTCAATCCAAATAAATCTCAAAGAGATATATTGTGAATGTCGATCTCACGCAACTAATCAATCGAATAAATCCGATTCTAGTTGGATTCCAGCCGATCAAGGTTTGTGCAACACAAAGATATGAGAAACCAATAAGTTCTTCGTCTTCAAATCTTCTTTAATCTTCAATTAAAACCTTCACAACACCACTTGAATCTCTTGTGATCAATCACGCACAGAACGGAGTATGTTAAAAATGGATTATCACAAGATGTCTTTAGATCTACAAATAGTTCTAAAGATCCCGTCGATACTTCGATCTAGTTTGATTGAATCTTATATCAGAAGAGAAGATTCTCAAGAATAAACAAACTAGGTGCAATCAAAGTTTCAATAACCGTTAGTCAATCAAATCAATCGAAAACTAATAACACTGCAATTATCTAGTTATCCACCAACGGTACTCGTAGAGATTCTTGATCCCACAGAAGTTTTTAAACGAGCTGTCGTAAGAGACTTTGCATAATTAGGGTACTTTCCTCACCGGTTAGACGACTCCACCAGAAACAACAAAAATATGAAGTTTGCCTGGCTCTTAGGATAGTTTGCTAGAAATGCAAACTTAGGTATTTATAGACCAAGGATATTTGGACACCAAGGAATTTCCAAAACTGAAAATATTCTCAAGATATGCAATGAATATAGGGCTGCACAGGAACCGTCCGTCCCGTGGAACCATCCCGGAACCGAGGTCAGATGGGACAGGTACAAGTACCAAAAACCGGTATCGGGCCTAGAATAGGTACAAGTAACGGTCCTAGTCTATTCCCGCCCCGTCCCGTCCCGTAGTACCACATATCTATATCCGTCGATATTAGGGATTAAATCTAGGCCGTTGATAGTAGGGGTTATACCCTTTTCTATCGTATTCTCCATTTCTCCTCCGTTTCTTTTCTCCTCATTTCCTTCTTCTTCTTCCCTCTTAGCCCCTCTCAGACTTTCCTCTCAGAGAAGAGAAGAGAGGCCATCGTCATTCACCATCTTCTGAGCCACCACACCACCATCTTCTAATCAAAGAGTAGTAGTGTAAAATTAAACAAGAAACTCAAAATTAGTGAAAAAGTTAGGTTATCTGTCATATACCTGCATAAGAGAAGAGGGTGTCCCTTATCATAGTCCTAGTGTTAGTTAGTCTTTAATATTATTTATTGATTAGTAGTTTAATTATAGTTAATTAGTAGTGTAATAGATGGTCGAGATGTAACCATCTCGGGTGGCTTGTGATCGTTAGATCGTGTTGAGTAAGCATAGATTTATAAGGCTAGTATCTCTTTACAGCTGGAGTGTGGTTTCAGTCATGAGATTGCAGTTCATTCTTTCGGATTATTGGTAGTCACTCGGATTCGTTTAGGGAGTTTGGACTGTATCTATGAGTCTATATTGTTCAATACCGTAATCATACTTCACCACTGGTTCTTATATCCGCGACCTTGGGTCTTCCTTCATGTTGCACCGTGGTTTCCTGAGTCTCAGGGTAATTGGTTTGACTAGATTGATCGAACTTGTCCATTGGTTAGACAGGTATATGCGCAGCTGATTCAGTTTCACAGTTCATCTGGGTGTTTTTTCTTATGAGAATTTGATTTTTCTGTTGAGCTTTGGGTACCACTCAGACTTTTCGGGTATACAGTTGATTATTCCTTTATATATTCATGATGATACAATTGTTGTTGAGAGGGATCTGACTGCTACAATGGCTGCGAGAAATGTAATTTTGGGTCAACTAGCTGAGGCTGTAGTGGGGAGGTTCAGTAGTGGTGATGCGACTATTCTCGTAGAAATTCGATGTGATGTGCTTACTGCTACAACATTCATACTTGCTGGCTTGTTGGAGGTTAGTGCAGGTGCACATGGGCACAAGAAAAGGTTGCCAACACATAGAGACTATAAAAGTTTTGATGTTTGTGAGACGCCTTTGCATTCTCATTGGATTTATTTGAAACCATTTCACTGCATTCCTTGTCTGACTTCTGGTTACAACCAAGTGGTGGGATTTATGAAGGTTTATCTGCTATCAGGGAACTATGTGAAGTGGAAGTTCAAGTTCTACAGGCCTATGGGATATGTGTCACAATAATACTCGCAAACAGTTTACGATGGCAACCTCGGATTATTGCTTGTTTAGTATAAACACTTTTAAGGATAATCGACATTTTACTTCTTATTACAATCGATTGTTGGATTTATTTTATCGGCTCAAAGGGATTATATAGGGGTGGATACTCTATATTATACCATTACATACACGTTCAAGACTGAATATTCCAAACATAACTGTATACCGGTGAGAATGTTTACTCAGTTTAGAAATTTTGTTGCATGTGCACCAATGTCATTTCTCAAGGTACCTTCTGCTTCCACTCTTCATTGAGTGCCCACAAGTGAAGTCAAGATGGATTTTGAAGTCTGCAAGGGTATCACATGGATAATTATTGGCCTTGCTAAATTTCTGGAGTTTTCTAGTTCGTTTGTGTTTGATAGAGGAAAAGTTTTTCCAAGTCATGTGTGGGGTTCATGGTACCAACTAAGAATGGATTATAGCTTGATTCTTGTGACGCTAGTAAGTGTTCATCTTATAAATATTGAATCTCATTTTTCTGATCAGGATGAAAGTTTAAATGGGTCTAATCCAAGATCAGTTCTCACTGAAATTTTCGCTCCCACTTTTCTCCTAATAATCATATGGGTACCGAGGACCTGTACTGAAGTGCTTATGCAGCTAAGGGATGTATACTCTATTTTTGAAGTTCATACACTGGAAGGCAGTGGAGTTTTAGCCAATATTGAAGTTTCAAGGGGTGTTGCTATGATTACATATCAAACTGGAAGTTGTGCATCTTATGGGATAAAGTTGTTGCGTACAACTGAAATCCATCAACAATTGGAAGCAATTCTCATGAGGAGACAAGGATGGAACCTGAGCACTGCAACTAGAGTTTTGGGAGCAGTTACGGAGCTCCAGTATCTTGCTTACTGGGTAGAAAAAACTGTACGGGTCAAGGGCGTGGTACGACAAGGAAAGAAATTCAAGAATCTTTTTTCTGGTTTGATTTGCAAAGAGAGTCACACTTTTTATACGGGACGGCCATACAAGAACTGTTATCTACCAATGGTTTATCATTCATATCACAAATCCGGGCTCCACTAAAAGTTTCCACCAGTCCTGGCACACCATTTCTAGAGCAAGCAACCGCTGTATATTCCATTTCCTCCACAAAGGTCTATGGCTACAAACTGTACCTGCGAGTACCATTGCCGAGGAAGAGCCATCTGCTGGCAGTCATGCGAGACTTTTTCCATTATTGGGCCAACCACTTACGGGGACTGGCAGTTCTGAAGCTTCTAGCCGTGGTCAGTGGTGGATGCCAAGCACAAGCGAGTTCAGTCCAAATATTGACCTTATTGGCTCTTGGGAGTTTTCGCATACCGTTGACCCAGATTTTTTTTTTTTTTTTTTCCGTCCATTGCTGCTCTTGTAGTTGCAACCTCAGATGACTCCTGGCCCAGATTTGCACAGTTCACATCCTTGAGGACAAGGATGTTCTCAAGGGGAAGGGATTGTCATATACCTGCATAAGAGAAGAGGGTGTCCCTTATCATAGTCCTGGTGTTAGTTAGTCTTTAATATTAATTATTGATTAGTAGTTTAATTATAGTTAATTAGTAGTGTAATAGATGGTTGAGATGTAACCATCTGGGTCGCTTGTGATCGTTAGATCGTGTTGAGTAAGCAAGGCTAGTATCTCTGTACTGAAACTCTTAAGAAAATTATAATCAATTGAATCGTTTAATCGATTTTGGTCGTGTTCTTCAGAACCGATAGGCTTGATTCGTGAGA
Source organism: Papaver armeniacum (assembly GCA_023531295.1). Taxonomy (NCBI): domain Eukaryota; kingdom Viridiplantae; phylum Streptophyta; class Magnoliopsida; order Ranunculales; family Papaveraceae; genus Papaver; species Papaver armeniacum. The sequence continues at coordinate 331,864 of JAJJWW010001499.1, read as the reverse complement.
ATTGAGATATTATCAGTGTTTATGATCCAAACCATGTTATTGTACATCTCGGTACATAACATTATCATTACTAGAAGGGGATAGTGTATCTGTATCAGGTGTTTTGATGAAATTTGATGCAATCAGAAGAAGGCTTCTAAAGATTGGAAATGATGAAACCAATCAACGACCGGATTTGGAAGTACGATAATGATGAGTAATGGGTTCAGAACGAATACGAGGAAGAGGATTGGGAGTGTTCTGGGAATTGATGTTGGAGATATTTTCTATTTCAGGATTGAATCATGCTTGGTTTGATTACATACTCCAATTATAGCTAGAATTATTTGGTTCCTAAAAAGGCTGAAGAACCTCTCGCGGTAAGCATTATTTCGTCCGGAGGGTATGAAGATGATGTTGGTGATGGGAAAGTGCTTATTTATATTGGGCAAGATGGGAATGTCTCTACTGATCAAAAACTTGAGAGGGGAAATCTCGCATTGGAGAAAAGTTTGCACCAGGGAAATGAAGTTAGGGTTATTTGGGGTGTCAAGGATCTTGAGAATCCAAATTGTAAAGTGTATATGCTACAGGTAAAGAACCGGTCCCGTCCCGTCCCGTACCGAGTTAAACGGGTACAGGTCCCGTCCCGTCTCGTACTTCACAGGAACAGGTACCGACCATAGGGAGGTACATGTACTGAGCCAAGCAAAACCCCGTACCATCACGTCCCATGTGCAGCCCTAAATGAATGACAAGATTCAGTTTTCATAATTCCAGTAAATGCTTGTCCAATATTTTCGAAATCTCTCAATAGAAAACCTCCAATTAGTAAATGCACATTACTAATCTTTATTCTCTAGAGATATGCATTTAATTGCTGGTCATTAAAAGCATATATAAGCAAAAACCTTAATTAAAAGATTCTCAATTAATTTCGGTACAGGATCTCCTTGAGTACTAAGGAATATCTTTGAACAATAAATAATAAGAGTTACTGTCCATGTTCAAAGTATGTTGACATCTTTTCTCTGTAAATCATCTTTTATATTTACATTCTTGGAATCGGTTTTACCACACATCCAAACAAGTTTAGAATTGGTTCACCTGTATTCCAAGACTACTATGTGATTGATCAAATACATGGGTTCAATAGGTTCTACCAATCACTAGGATCGGTTATACCTTCATAAACACTTGTGATCGGTCACGCAAGTTACCAGGATCGGTTGCATCAGTTACCATGATCGGTTACATCAATTACCAGGACCAGTTACCATATACTCATGGCATTGCTTGTGATCGGTCACACCAGTCACTAGGATCGGTTACACCAATTACCAGGACCGGTTACACCAATTACAAGGATCGATTACACAACACTCTGTGATCAGTCACACCAATTACTAGGATCGGTCACACCAATTACAAATATCGATCATACCATCTCAGGTGATTACCTAGGATCGATTACATTAATTAATAAAAACCAGTCATACCAAATCAAAAGTCAGGCATTGTGATGAGTTGTACCAAGATACATAACAAAGTTACGATCGGTTTTACCATCTCACACATATTGGTAATCCAAAAATTTATAATGAATAGCCGTACCAATAAGCCTAGCGATTTCCCTTTCGATTCATAAAAAAAGTTCATGAATGTACTTCCTTTAAACAAATGTAAAACATTGTTTCCTATGATGAAATCTTCACCATTACCCATTCACATAATCATAACAACATTCATAAGATTATGTCGATGTCATATCTAAGAAGTTCAAAAGATAAGTGTTATACTTCGTAGTCTAATTCCCTAATACTATGATCATGTGATCATGTCTCGCTACTAGAGTAATATATCCAATACACAACTTTGCAGTTATGTTTTCAATATAGCACGACTTGAAAGATACGTTAGAAATGAAACAGTTCAAGTCAATATTACTAACCTCAAGAGGAAGGATGATGTCGTCGTTGTAGTTCGTTACTTCTTCACGTTCTTCAGGTCTTTGAGAAATACTTGTATGTCTCAACATTCATAGACTTTCTAGTCTAACCTAAACGAAGTTGTCTCTAGTACATAATCAAGCGACTCCTAGATGAGTTTTGACACACTAAAATATGACAACCAAAATTGACATACCAATGCTTGGTGGGTTCAACCGAGCTATGCTCTAACAATCTCCCCCTTTGTCAATTTTAGTGACAAAACTCTTAATACATATGGATAAACAAATTACAAGAATTCATTTTACATACGCTTGATTCCAAGTTTCAACAACACAATAACTTGCATATATTCAATCAATAAATGCCGCTGTTGACATTTGAATAACAAAGCTTATACTCCCCCTAAAGGTAATATAGGTATATATTCAATCTGAACATATTTTTTATTTCCCATTTTGTAGCCAAAATAACGACAACAACAATATGATATGTTTCTCCCCCTTAGTCAATACTTTACTCTTCGTTAGATATAACGTTTAAGCACAATTGTCCTTTCCTTAGTGATTGCAAATCACTTGTTTACTTTATATATTTCTCCCCCTTTTTGTCACAAAATGACAAAGGTTCGAGCAAATAAAGGACAAACCGAAGGGATCTTACAAATCTAAAAGAGTTGTAAACAACCTATAAGAGTTAAGCACGAAGGTTTCACATACCACTTTAGATAACCAATATTAAAACCGAAACTACAAGTAATTTAGTTTTAATATGTTATCAAGGAAAACTATCTCCCGAAGCAATTTTCCCCAATAGTTTAAAAAATTGACTAAGAAACTTAGTTCCCTTGTTAAACCGATTGTAAACATACAATCGCTTATTTCGATAAGACCAAAATAAAGATCAAAATTAACTTTATTTCTCTCATCAGACTCTAATTATTCAGAAAATAACTTAGACCTTTCTCTTTAGACAAGAAAAACACTAGGTTAGTTAACTAGTTTTTCTACATTTGATAAGACTTGAATAACTGAATCCTTCAATTTGATAAGTCTAACTAAGATCAGAATTAACTTAGTTTCTCTTATCCGGAATCGAATTGGACTAAATAAATGATCCCGTATTTTGTTAAGCCATAAACAATACATACAAACCAAAACAAATTTACTTGTACAATTATTTTCTTAACCGGAAGTAATTGAAACAAACATAGACATTATAACACCGCAATTGCACCGAAATTTCGTTAAGCAAAAACACTTGATACCCAATCAATAAAGAAGATACCAAACAATAAGCCAAATAAATTGACACAGTTTTTCTTAACCGGAACAAGGTTTTTAAATCGTAAATCGAAACGTGAATCATTTTTTCATTTTCTAGAATCGAATCGTATGTTGAATCGTGAATCGTAGATTCATAGTTCATTTTTGAAGCGTATATTTACTTACATAAAAATGAATGTTTATAAATAAAATGAGTAACTGATATTGTGGGAAATGTACAAATATATTATAAACTCGTAGATTTCACAAACCAGGTCATAGCTCAGTGGTTACAACTAGACTTGTGTGGGCGATAGAACATGAGTTCGAAACTCACTGGATTTAGTTTTTAGAATTCAGTAGAATTGGATTTAGTTTTTAGAATTCAGTAGAATTTGACTGGTCAAAACGCTCAGTCAAAGTCAATAATCGCATCAGATATGGTATCTAACACGATTTTAGTGTAGATACGATTCATAGTAACGAGTTGCAACAAAATGAGATTATTTGAAGCGACTCGTACGAGTTTAAAAACCTTGACCGGAAACAATTGAATCACACACACAGACACATCCATACACATCATAATGGAATATATCAATTGTACCGAAATTTTGTTAAGCAAAAGCAAAATATATGCAATATAAACAGGCTTTTCTTAAACATGAAAACGATTAACTAACAAATTCGTTACCTCAGATTCTACATCCTCTTCTCCCCAGAAAGATATATCATTAAATGCAAGTTCAAATAAGAACTCTCCCCCAGTATGTTGTCATCCTATCGCAAGAACAAAAGAACAACAACATAGGCAACCTTTACCAGAGAAAGGTTGAATCGGTTTTAACTAATGCATGTCAATAGCAAAAGTTGAAAACCCGAAACACATATGTTATGATAAACACAACTCATGTAAACACAAATTGATTCAACATATTGTGACTTTTCACATATGAGTTTCAATCGGAACACCTTATGATCCTTTGATAAAGCCTACCAACATGGGCTAGAACTTAATCCTGCTAAATAAAAAATCCACACAAACCATAAGGGTTCACATCATATGAGATCGCATATTAAGGTTAAAAAACCGAAATCAGACATCTCATAAACCGGAAACACATAGCAAAAATATAGACATTCAAGCACATGCTATGTAATCGGAAACTATCACAAGATTTTTTTTTATAAAATAATAATTTTATTCATAAATAATGATAGTTTTATTCAAAAATAGACCTTATACAATAATCGAAATAAATCAAAAACTGATGTCTATTTTTCTTGGATTAAGTATTACAACATAACTTAATCCCTAGAAGTGCTCTGATTATTCACCGAAGTTTCTTCAGCGTTCAAGTTCTTGAGTCTTCTTTTTTCTTTCAGATGATTGAGTATCCTCTTCAAAAGATTCATCTCCGCAAGCAACTTCAAAAGATTCGACTCGAGCCACTCATCATTCTTTACAGAAGCTTCCAATTGTTCATGAGCAATCTCAACATCTCTTATTAAAAATAACATAAGCTCAAGTGATATTTGATTCCTCTTGTGTTCCCTTGAGAAGTAGCACTTAATCTCAGTGGGAAGACATGTTTCAAGCTTCTGTAATTGTGAATCAATATCAATAGTATTTTCACCCATCTTGAACCGCAGACTAGTGTGGAGAAAGGAATCAGTTCTAAAAATATTTTTTATATCTCAAATAAAACTTGGTTTCCAAGTTTTAAAACACCTAACAAGGTGTTTTATTTGAATAAAAATTGAGAAAATATACAAGTTCGGAAATAAAAATATGAAGGATTTTTCCGAATATATCTTGTACAATTTTATCATGAACTTTCCTAAGATCGAAAGTATTCTTCTAAAATAGAACATAATTCCAAACTTAGAAAAAAATACTTAAGTTGTTCATGATATAGATAGATCAAGTATAGTTTCATACTTTTCACATGTTCCAGTGCTCTTTTAAGAACTTCCCATTTATTTAAATCGAGCATAAAGTTGGGAAATTCCGATCAACAAACTTAGTTGTTGAAGTGAGCACTTGATGGCTCATCTTTGTTTGTGGAACAAGATCTATCTTGATGTTTTCAAACATCTTCTTTCTTAGAACAATTCCAAGAATAGGTTTCACACATCAGTGAGTCACAATCGTAAGTGTGACTAGAAACCTTTTAAGTCATGAGTTGAGCAGAACTCTTATATCGACTCAGATATTCCTTGGAATATGACAACATCTTTGGATGAGATTGTTTTCTTGATTATGATTTGGACAGAAGATCATTAACAAAACAACATGATTTGAAATCATTTGTTTGTGTGCATTTAAGCTGATCTTTGTCCCTTTCAGAGAGATAATCCTTGTCACTATAAATGAATGTTTTTCTTGACTGGATATTAGTCACAGGATTATCCTTTGAAACACATCATTGTGATTCTTGCAAGTGGTTAAACTATTAGAATCCAGATTTTGTTTATTAGTTAAGAGATTCTGAGAGATAGAATCACATATCCTTGTCTTAACTAATAAATCTTTTCTGACTTTAGGATCATCGTCAGAATTTTAAGATTCAGTTTCAAGAGAAAATAAGACTGTTTTTTCATCTTGACATAGACTAGATGTGATTATCATCATGTCAAGAGGTTCATGAAATTCAAGATTTTCTTGAGACACAGCTTCTTCATGAGACCTGGTTTTTATCAAAGATTCATTGATAATTCTCTTGACACATGGATAATATATATTATCTTTTAGATTATATTTTTCAGCAAGCTTTATGAAAAATTTAATCTCATCTCTGTCATCTGAATCTGACTTGTGTGTTGCAAGAGTATGTTTTCTTATTAACAGATCGTGGTTTATATTTCCTGAGTTGTGTTCAACCAGTGAACTAACAATATTGAGTTGATTATCAGGACCTGAAAACAAATTGGGTTTATGAAGTATATCATCTTCTTGCTCTTTGTTAACTGAATCAGTCATTAGATTCAATTGTTATAGGTTGGATCGCACCAAACACAAATTGTTAGATCTTTTCGTGTTTGCCTGCTCTGATACCAATAGAAAAGACGAGGGTACCCAAATACACCACAATCTTTAATTTATACACCTATAAGTCCTCTTACCGAAAGTGATTGTCTATGGACAAAGTCGAGACAATACTACAAATCGGTATTCACACTTTGTGTGATTGTCTATGGATACGAGATCGAGACAATACGACTACCAAAGTGTGATTACTTGATAATAGGTTCGTACTTAACCAAACTCTATAGGATCACTATCAACTAAAGCGGAGTTAACATTTGTGTATTTTACTTTTAATTATAATAAACCAATTATAATTGCGAAAATATAAAAGTAAAATACACAACAAGATTTTGTTAACGAGGAAAACTGCAAATGCAGAAAAATCCCGGGACCAAGTCCAGAATTGAATACTCTCATAATTAAGCCGTTATACAAAATATAAACCAACTTCGTATAGTTGAAACCAATCAACTACCCCTAGTTCACTTAGTTTCCTCAGTATCCCTGCGCTTCCGAATTCGATGAGTGCACGCACTAGAACAATTCCTTTGGATCGCATTCCAAACAGTAAAGGAGCAACAAATCTGTTTGGTAACAACTCTATTGATTCTTCCAGATAAAGATATCTCAAGTCATATGAAAAGGCTCTTCCGTTTAAGCTAATAAACTCCTTTGCCTGGTTAGATCAATCTATCCAATAACTACCGAAGTAGCCAAATTTAGATTCGCACTCAATCCAAATAAATCTCAAAGAGATATATTGTGAATGCCGATCTCACGTAACTAATCAATCAAATAAATATGATTCTAGTTGGATCCCAGCTGATCAAGGTTTGTGCAACACAAAGATATGAGAAACCAATAAGAAATCTTCTTCGTATTCAAATCTTCTTTAATCTTCAATTAAAACCTATACAACACCACTTGAATCTCTTGTGATCAATCACACACAAAACAGAGTATGTTAACAATAGATTATCACAGGATGTCTTTAGATCTACAAACAGTTCTAAAGATCCCGTCGATACTTCGATCTAGTTTGAGTGAATTTTATATCAGAAGAGAAGATTCTCAAGAATAAACAAACTAGGTGCAATCAAAGTTTCAATAACCGTTAGTCAATCAAATCAATCGAAAGCTAATAACACTGCAATTATCTAGTTATCCACCAACGGTACTCGTAGAGCTTCTTGATCCCACAGAATCTTTAAACGAGCGGTCGTAAGAGACTTTGCATAATTAGGGTACTTTCCTCACCGGTTAGACGACTCCACCAGAAATAACAAAAAGATGAAGTTTGCCTGGCTCTTAGGATAGTTTGCTAGAAATGCAAACTTAGGTATTTATAGGCTAAGGATTTTTGGACACCAAGGAATTTCCAAAACCGAAAATATTCTCAAGATATGCAATGAATAGCAAGATTCTGTTTTCATAATTCCAGTAAATGCTTGTCCAATATTTCTGAAATATCTCAATGGAATATCTTCAATTAGTAAATGCACATTACTAATTTTTATTTTCTGGAGATATGCATTTAATTGCTGGTCATTAAAAGCATATATAACCAAAAACCTTAATTAAAATATTCTCAATTAATTTCGGTACAGGATCTCCTTGAGTACTAAGGAATATCTTTGAACAATAAATGATAAGAGTTATTGTCCGTGTTCAAAGTATGTTGACATCTTTTCTCTGTAAATCATCTTTCATATTTACATTCTTGGAATCGATTTTACCACACTTCCAAACAAGTTTAAAACTGGGTCACCTGTATTCCAAGACTACTATGTGATTGATCAAATATCAAATCACATACATGGAATCAATCGGTTCTACCAATCACTAGGATCGGTTATACCTTCATATGGAAACACTTGTGATCGGTCATACAAGTTACCAGGACCGGTTACATCAGTTACCAGGATCGGTGACATCAATTACCAGGACCGGTTACCATATACTCATAGTATTGCTTGTGATCGGTCACACCAGTCACTAGGATCAGTTACACCAATTACCAGGATCGGTTACACCAATTACAAGGATCGATTACACAACACCCTGTGATCGGTCACACCAATTCCTAGGATCGGTCACACCAATTACAAATATCGATCATACCATCTCAGGTGATTACTTAGGATCGGTTACATTAATTAATAAAAACCAGTCATACCAAATCATAAGTCAGGCATTGTGATTAGTTGTACCAAGATACATAGCAAAATTACGATCGGATCTACCATCTCACACATATTGGTAATCCAAAGATTTGCAATGAATAGCTGTACCAATAAGCCTATCGATTTCCCTTTCGATTCATAAAACAAGTTCATGAATGTACTTCCTTTAAACAAATGTAAAACATTGTTTCCTATGATGAAATCTTCACCATTACCCATTCACATAATCATAACAACATTCATAAAATTATGTCGATGTCATATCTACGAAGTTCAAAAGATAAGCGTTATATTTCGTAGTCTAATTCCCTAATACTATGATCATGTGATCATGTCTCACTACTAGAGTAATATCCAATACACAGCTTCGCAGTTATGTTTTCAATATAGGACAACTTGAAAGATACGTTAGGAATGAAACAGTTCAAGTCAATATTACTAACCTCAAGAGGAAGGATGATGTTGTCGTTGTAGTTCGTTGCTTCTTCACATTCTTCAGGTCTTCTAGTAATACTTGTATGTCTCCACATTCCTAGACTTTCTAGTCTAACCTAGACGAAGTTGTCTCTAGTACATAATCAAGCGACTCTTAGATGAGTTTTGACACACTAAAATATGACAACCAAATTTGACATACCAACGCTTGGTGGGTTCAACCGAGCTATGCTCTAACAAGCACCACCACCACCATCAGCAACACCCTTTATCCCACTTTGTTGAGGGGCAATTACGTACTTCCATGGTCTGATTTAACTCTGACCGGTGATATAAGTCCCCAGTTAGTGGTTTAATGACTATATTGCAAATAGTCTGTAACACTGTGACGTTTTTGTGAACCGGCATAAGGAAGTGGTACTGTTTTTGATAATACTCTTTATTTGTGGATTTAGAGGATATTTTTATATCTAAGAAAGTTTTTATGGACCATAAAGTTAGTCGAATAGAAGGAAATATTCGAGGATTAACTGATGCCTTTTCTAATCCACGTTGTAGAAATGTCATGGATATCGAACATATTTTGAACTATCTTAACAAAAATGATGCAAATACGAAATTACGCACAAACAAAGAATTTATCGAACCGGATGATAGTAGCGTCATACTAAATATGTCATCAAAAATGGCCTTTCAAGCAGTAGTTACCATAAAATTTATTGTTACAACACGGTAAAGAAAATCAAGAATTTTTGCGTGCATTAGAAAATATTAAGGATGCGATGCATTTCGGATTAGGTACTAGGGGGAAATAATCATTAAATGCATATTAAGAAGAAATTACCTTTTCAACGAACATTGTTTGGTTTATTAACATAATGTGTGTATGTCATTTAGTGGCTTTATGGGGTCTTTAAGGACTCGTAATTTTTATTGGTCATTACATTTAGAGGGGTTACTACTATTCAACTTTGAAATATTGTTCGTTTCATTACATTTCTTTCTTTCTTATCTTGAGATGTAAAAACAATCTGGTTATAAAACTCAAGAGAATCAATCCCACTTTAATGACAATAAATTTTGAAAATACTTTAACTTTCCGTCCAAAATATAATTGTAAATTAATGAAATTAATTAAGAATATTAAGTTGACAAAAACGGTTTTGGAAATCAAATAAAAAAAAAAAACATTTTGAAATCAAAGCAGACCTCCCAAGACCCCCAAGGCCCCGCTCTCCGGTTTTATTAAGTATATATAAATATATAAATATGCCTATTCAAATGCATGGGGTGAGACTTGAACCCAAGTCTATAGTGTGGGAGCAACATTAAAATTCCAATTTGCATCAAATCCTTCAAGGACCTACCTTTGATAGTGTAATCCTAGGTTTGTGGTTCTTTTCGATACCGCATAACCCTCTCATGACAGATCCCAAAGTTTCAAACTAGGATTACTTGGTAAACCTGCACAACTCCCACTCGCATACGCAATGTCAGTACAATCACCTTGAACAGACGCCTATTATACTAGCATATTCGGATTGTCTAACACTTTCTCCGGTGTTCCTTAACAATTTCACGGTAGGATCAAAAGGAGTACAAACAGGTTTATAATCAAAATATTCATACTTCTTTAGGATTTTTTCAATGTAGTGAGATTGATCCAAACAAATACCACTATTAGTTCTAGTTATTTTGATTCCCAAGATTACACTAGCTTCACCCAAATCTTTCATGTCAAAATTCGAACTAAGCATGCTTTTGGTTTCATTGACAACAGATAAACTGAACCAAATATTAGCAAATCATCCACATACAAGCAAACAATCACATATACATCATTCTCAGATTTATAATAGATGCATTTGTCACCCTCATTTATTCTCAAGTTACTTGAAATCATTAAATTATCAAATTTCTCATGCCATTGTTTAGGAGCTTGTTTCAAACCATAAAGAGATTTTTCTAGCTTACATACTTTATGTTCTTGTCCAGGAATTACAAAACCTTCAAAGTTGTTCCATGTAAATTTCTTCTTCTAGTTCACCATTCAAAAAAGCGGTTTTAACATCCATTTGATGAATAACAAGATTATGAGTAGCAGCATTATAGATGTTAATCTAGTAACAGGAGAATAAGTATCAAAAAAGTCTACGTTCTCTCACGCCTATAACCTTTGGCAACCAGTCTAGCCTTATGCTTATCTATTGTTCCATCAGTTTGAGTTTCCTTTTCAAGACCCATTTGCAACCTATTGGCTTACAACCGGAGGTAAATCTACATAACTCCAAGTTCCATTAGACATGTGAGAATCCCATTCATTATCTACAAATTCTTGCCGTAAACTAGACTCTGTAACTAAACGCCTCTTGTAAATTAGAAGGTTCTTCTTCTATAGCGTAAAATTCAAAATCGGGATTTTTATCTTTTGTCTCGATCCTCCCAGCTCTTTTCTTGGATCTAGGTTCAAATTCGAGTGATCATATTAAGAAGAAATTACCTTTTCAACGAACATTGTTTGGTTTATTTACATAATGTGTGTATGTCATTTAGTGGCTTTATGGGGTCTTTAAGGACTCGTAATTTTTATTGGTCATTACATTTAGAGGGGTTACTACTATTCAACTTTGTCCAAGTCCAATGTCAATATAGTACAATCAAACTTTCAAGAGAAAATTCTTTAGTCTTGTAAAATAGTCATTACAGAAACTTGAAATTGTTCATGATACCTTCGGCCACAATTTCGTAAAATTTTTGAAGTTCATCCGAGTTCCAAACTCAAATACCGTTTGCATTTTTTACAAATTCTTTATCAATTAAAGAAAAAGAAAAGCAACTTTATCCAAGTTGGAAGCGTAAAATATTAGTGGGAATTAAATAAATACCCCTCCTTTTCATGAGTCTTCACAAACACCCTTAAGAACTTCATAAATACCCCTAAAAGGTATATTTAAGTTTTTAGGGTATAGTTTTTTTTGAGTAAATACACATCTAAGGTTATATTAAATTAATGAAATCAATTCAACCTCCCAAGACCCCCAAGGCCCCGCCTCCCGGAGTATATATAAATATATAAATATGAGGTCTATAGTGTGGGAGCCCAAAATAATACCACCACACTATCTCTCTAAGTTTGGTATAATATTACAAAACAATGTTTTTAAATATATATCCTAACAAGAACTTCATAAATACCCCTAAAAGGTATATTTAAGTTTTTAGGGTATAGTTTTTGGCACATCTAAGGTTATATTAAGTCAATTCAACCTCCGTAGGAGGTTGGGTTGACGTTTTCACGCGTCAAGAACATACTAGTTCATTTTCATTATCCAAAAAAGTACTAGTTCATTTTCATTATCCACTTAAAAAAAACCCTTAGGGGTATTTGTGAAGTTCTTAAGGGTATTTGTGAAGACCTTGAAAATGAGGGGTATTTAATTAATGTTCCCAAAATATTAACACCAAAATCTTTACCAACTAAAGAAAAAGAAAAACAACCTGTTGAAAATGAAAAAAAATTAACACCGATTTTTTTTATCAATAAAGAAAAAAAACAACTTTATCCAAGTTGGAATCGGAAAAAATTAGCACCAAATTCTTTATCAGTTAAAGAAAAATAAAAACAACTTTATCCAAATTAAAATCGGAAATAATTATTTATTTGGCGAGATTATTCACTCATCGAGATTAAACTACGACCTGTTAGATAAAATGTAAGTTAGAAAAAGTCGGAACAAATGTAGGACACTGGTAAATGGTGTATAAATCCTTTTTGTAAGTGAATTGAATACCCAAGAAGTCACTGATACATAGCTTAATTGAAACAATGTATTCCTCGGCTGAACCACCATGATATCTAACAAGAATGATTGCTAAAATAAATCGGAGATGCGCAGAGTTCCGTATTGCGCTATTCAATACAATTATATAGAAGGTAACCAAGCGGCGGAAGGACTAACAAACTACGCGGCGGATGGAAATCAATCAGGGTGCCTCTCAACAACAATATGGGACCAGGCAATCCCATCTTATCTTAGACAAATTTTATTAAATGACTATATGAATACCACATATCCATGTGTAATATCCTTCTAGCTTTCTAATATATTGCATGCTTCAAAAAAAAAAAAAAACATTAGAACAAAGGTGCAGAACGCTGGTGAATGGTGTATAATCCTTTTTTTTTTAAATGAATTGAATACCTAATAGGTCATAGAAATATGGCTTAACAAAAATCGTACATATAGCGGGCCTCCTAACACGCAAATAATTGGGGAAGCGAAAGCAGACAACTTACATGTAGCTAGTGAAACAACACACGAAAGTGGTTTAACTCGTTCCAAGGTCATACTTGGTTGGGGTGCTACAGGGAAGCCAAGGCAGGCAACTTACATGTAGCTAGGGAAACAATATATGAAAGAAGTTTAACTCGTTCCAAGGTCCTACTTGGTTAGGGAGCTTATAGCAATGAGTTCGTTTTGGAACTCGACTAAACTCGTCCTACTGCTCAGATGAACTCTTAGAGGCTTAGAGTCCCGTTGATCATATATATATATATATATATATAAATTGGTTTAAAATCAGAATTTTAACATTATCACATATTGGTTTAGCAACACCAATAAAACTAAAACTGTATTTAAGTTCAACATTAAAGTAATTAAAAAAAAATCGATTTACGGAAACAGCTAAAAAATCACCTAAAATCGGCTTTGGAGTATTTAGTCACCGAACTCCGATTCAGCTTGGAACCGGAAATCACCAAGGTCATTTAGCGAGTAGCTATTAATCGCTTGAAAGTCGGCTTTGGATACCTTGTTAAACTACTCTGCTACATATTAAGCTATTAATGTTTTGCAATCGAAAAACCAGGGTGTAACCAAAAACACAGTTGCATAGAATACTAATGGTGCCAAAGGATATGAGAAAATAGATCAGATTTTTTTTTTTTTGTGATTAACGGGTAAGTAATCATACGTCCCTGTAGAGTGATTTATATCCATTGGATATGTATGCGATATGTTTGTTAAAGTCAGAAATTTTATTCAAGATTACTAATAGGGGTACCAATTCGCTTGGAGGTGTACAAAAATTCATATAAGACAAAACATTTATTGGTAAGTGATTGGTATACCCAAAGTAAATAAATTGGTACCCATATTGGCAGCCTTGCCTTTAGCGATTTCTCATATCATATGCATACCGTTTCAAATGACAAACATTTGTAAAATAATTTTATTTACTAAAACAATTTAAATATCCACCATAAAATGGTTGAATTAGCTTAGCATTTTTAGGGGCCACTCAAAAGGAATTAGGGGCCAACAATAAAACAAAATAGGGTCACCCAAACCTAAATTGAGTTCACCCCTTATCTCGTATATTTCTTAATGGCAAAATTGCCCTTATATAATCAGGAGATAAGTGCACAATCGGACGTTTCACCTCCTTTCGTAAAAAAAGAAATTTTAGGAAGAAGTGTGAGTAGCATTCGGGAGATAAACTTACAATCGGAGGACTTGAAATAATCGGAAGTTTTAGTAGTTAACCAGACTTCCGAATATAGAGTGGCTCAAAAATCAGATTTTGGAAAAAAGTGAAATTTTTCGAATTTTGGACTTGACATAATCGGAAGTTTTAGTAGTTAACCAGACTTCCGAATAGAGAGTGGCTCAAAAATCAGATTTTGGAAAAAAATGAAAATTTTCGAATTTTGTACTAGTCATAATCGGAAGACCAAGTAATTCATTTGACTTCCGAATATGTGTTGGCTCCCGAATAAGAACCACCATGAGCCTTGGCATATAGGGCTTTGGAACCACCATGAGCCTCGGCATATAGAGCCTTGGCACTACTATATTCGGAGGTTTATATTGTTACTCGAACCTCCGAATATAGAGTGGCCCAAAAATTAGATTTTGGGAAAAAACTCAAATTTTCGAGTTTTGTACTTGACATAATCGGAAGACCAAGTAATTCATTTGACTTCCGAATACGTGTTGGCTCCCAAATGAGAACCACCATGAGCCTTGGCATATAGAGCTTTGGAACTACCATGAGCCTCGGCATATAGAGCCTTGGCACTACTATATTCAGAGGTTTATTTTATTACTCTAACCTCCGAATATAAAGTGGCCCAAAAATCAGATTTTTGGGAAAAAACTCAAATTTTCGAGTTTTGTACTTGACATAATCGGAAGACCAAGTAATTCATTTGACTTCCGAATACGTGTTGGCTCCCAAATGAGAACTACCATGAGCCTTGGCATATAGAGCTTTGGAACCACCAAGAGCCTCGGCATATAGAGCCTTGACACTACTATATTCGGAGGTTTATATTGTTACTCTAACCTACGAATATAGAGTGGCACAAAAATCAAATTTTGGGAAAAAACTCAAATTTTCGAGTTTTGTACTTGACATAATCAGTAGACCAAGTAATTCATTTGACTTTCGAATACGTATTGGCTCCCAAATGAGAACCACCATGAGCCTTGGCATATAGAGCTTTGGAACCACCATGAGCCTCGGCATATAGAGCTTTGGAACCACCATGAGCCTCGGCATATAGAGCCTTGGCACTATTATATTCGGAGGTTTATATTGTTACTCTAACCTCCGAATATAGAGTGGCCCAAAAAATCAGATTTTGGGAAAAACTCAAATTTTCGAGTTTTGTACTTGACATAATCGGAAGACCAAGTAATTCATTTGACTTCCGAATACGTGTTGGCTCCCAAATGAGAACCACCATGAGCATTGGCATATAGAGCTTTGGAACCACCATGAGCCTCGACATATAAAGCCTTGGCACTACTATATTCGGAGGTTTATATTGTTACTCTAACCTCCGAATATAGAGTGGCCCAAAAATCAGATTTTGGGAAAAAACTCAAATTTTCGAGTTTTGTACTTGACATAATCGGAAGACCAAGTAATTCATTTGACTTCTCAATACGTGTTGGCTCCCAAATGAGAACCACCATGAGCCTTGACATATAGGGCTTTGGAACCACCATGAGCCTCGGCATATAAAGCCTTGGCACTACTATATTCGGAGGTTTATATTGTTAATCGAACCTCCGAATATAGAGTGGCCCAAAAATCAGATTTTGGGAAAAAACTCAAATTTTCGAGTTTTGTATTAGTCATAATCGGTAGTAAATTGTGTTACGTTAACTTCTGAATATATTCGATTTTCGAATTTTGGTACTACTATAATCGGTAGTAAATTATGTTCATTATCTACCGATTGTGTTTAATTTTTAGTACAGAAAATTTGAAGCAGTAGCAAGAACATAATCGGTAGATAACAATCAATTTACCTACCGATTATGATTGATGTTCTTTAGAAATGAAGAACATCAACCATAATGTAGTTAACAATCAATGTACCTACCGATTATGGTTGATGATCTTTAGAAATGAAGAACATCAACCATAATCGGTAGGTAAAATATATTATTATCTACCGATTATGTTTCTGCTACTGTAAATCCTAGAAAAAATTCTGATCAAATTTTTGATTTCAACCAATAAAATCCTAATTTTGGATCACAACTATACTATCATCTATCCGTTTTGTTTGTTTAACTAGTTTTTTTTTTTTATGTTCTAAGTTTCAACTTTAAGGTCAATGAATTTTGGGTTTTAATTTTAAACAATCAATCACAAAATTTGTTTGATCGACGATCTTTGGTTTCAATCAAAATTCAAGCGATTAAAAAAAAAAATCAATGGTTGAAAAGAGAAGAAGAAGAGGAATGATATGATTATGAAAATAAAGGATATAGGTTTAGATTTAGTATAAAGGTGAAGGACAATATAGACTATTTCTACTTTTTAAGACACCCCTTAACCCCCTTCAATGGATGGGAATAAAAAAGTGGCCCCTAATTTTTTTTTGAGTGGTCCCTAAAAATGCTAGGTAAATTAGATGGCACTAGGGAATCCTTCAAAAAAAAAAAAAAAGGAAAAAAAATTCTTGACTCCCGTTTGTCAGTCGTAGGAAATACCATATGGTCATAGGAATAATATATTAAGATGAGTCTAGTCCAATTGACCCAGTCAATTGTCTGTTTGGTCCTTTTAGTGAAAATAAATTATAGTTTGGTCTTACAAATTATTGTTTGGTCCTAGGATGATGTCATGGATGATGTAAATGTCATCATGTAGTGGCAGAAATACCCTTTTGGATAAGGACCATATATATAGTCAATTGGTAAGAGAAAAAAATCATTTCTCAGATTTACATTCTCTCTCCTCTACGGTTTCTTCTCTTCTCTCTGGTTTCTAGGGTTTTTTTTTTGCCTCCACTGATGAAGACGACAGAGAAGGTTTGAAGATGAAGATGAGTTCATCTGCTGCTGTTTTTGTTCGTGAAGATTAAGAAAATCTAACACCTCATTTAGTCCTTCATTTCTAGCGCTATGGCCTCACGTTTGTTTCGCTTGACTGTCTTTCTCCCTGGACCCCTCTCATATTCTTCTTCATAAAATGGATTTCTTCGTGTCGCATTAGAAGATTCATTAGAAGATTCATTAGAAGATTCACCGGCGGTAGCTTGTGAACCTTGTAATATTGTATCATTATCATCTAGCACGCTTGCTGGCTGGGTTTGTGGAGTTACTGTTTCACGATCAAAAATCTACGGATTAAATTCTGCCAAGCCATATCATGTCTCAATTTTTTTTTCCATTTTCCCGTTCCTCTTCGTATCCCACTCCCACCACTTCACCCTTCGCGAGTCAAATTAGAAGAGCTTCTCGACCCATTTTTATATGGACTTCATTTCTGGAATGAAGTCTGTTTTTTTCATGTTTTTATATGGACTTCATTTCTGGAATGAAGTCTGTTTTTTAGGCTTTTTATATGGACTTCATTTCTGGAATGAAGTCTGTTTTTTTTCAGGTTTTTATATGGACTTCATTCCAGAAATGAAGTATGTTTGTATATGTTTTATATGGACTTCATTCCAGAAATGAAGTCTGTTTTTTTAGGCTTCATTCCAGAAATGAAGTCTGTTTTTTTAGGCTTTTTATATGGACTTCATTCCAGAAATAAAGTATGTTTTTTAGGTTTTATATGGACTTCATTTCTGGAATGAAGTCTGTTTTTTAGGCTTTTATATGGACTTCATTTTCTGGAATGAAGTCTGTGTTTTTAGGCTTTTATATGGACTTCATTTATGTTTATTTATGTTTTTATATGGACTTCATTTTCTGGAATGAACTGCTACAAGAAAATAAGTAAAAATTAACACGGAAGGATATTTTTGTCTGTTTTATATTTTTAAATAATTATGGACCAAACAGTAAAGGCGTTTGACCAAAGGACTAAACAGACATGGGCCCACCTAAAAAAAGACCAAACGATATTTTTCCCTTGTCAGTCCCCAGCCACGAACGAAAAAGTAAGGCCCAAGGGAATTCGCTAATCTAATTGAGAGTGTCAGAATGCAAACGAATACGTGCCCCTCGAGTGGATGAAAAGGAAGCGCAAGTTTACACTACCCTACTACCGTGATAACCAATTACCCCTCGAATCCAATAGAGGGGCTTTATTATTGGGGCGTCACAATTCAATAAACGGACTTCACCTAATAGGACAAACGGATCATTCATAAGTAATTTCAAAAACCACTTATCTAAAATAATTTTATAATGACTAAACAACCCTTAGGTGATTAGTGTTAATAATCTAATTAACTAATAATTAGATTGATAAGATTTTTTATATAATTAGTGATAAAAAATTATATGAAGTGATTTTGGTGGGAAGAAAAGTTGAAAAAAATGAGAAACTTTGGAGATTTTTTTCTAAATAAAACCCTAGATTTTAAATCACCCAACCAATGTTCTTTTTATTTCTCAAAATTGATGAAAATAAGTAAAAAAATTGAATTTTTTAGCTTTTCAGAGCGGTTTACGGTTGGGTTTTTCCTTCGTAGCCAACCGTAAGACAAATTTACGGTTAGGTGATGATGAACTCCTAACCGTAAATAGGTAAAATTAGGAAAACCCAATTTTAAACCAGTTACGGCTGGGTTTTTTTGGTCGAAACCCAACTGTAAATCAGTTACGACTATTTTTTTTTGTTGAACCCAACAGTAAAACAATTACGGCTGGGTTTTTTTTGAGTAAAACCCAACCGTAACTCGTTCTGAAACCTATTTTTTTTTATACGGTTTCAATCAATCTAACCATTTCAGATGCAATTGGTTTGTTGATTACCATCACTTCTATCAATATGCTTCTTCCGCACCTTTAATAGAGAATTCAATTGACGATTATAAGTTTTTCGAACCTTTGATTGATCGAAGATAGTGAAATGATTTTGATTGGAAAAAAAAAGGAGGGAATGATTTATGGTTGATGAAGGAGAGGAAGTTAAGAAGAAGAAGAAGAGGAGGAGGAGGAGCAGATTTTTGAATGAGAATTAGGTCTCGATTTTAGTTTTAGTTTTTAGGTTTTGATTTTAATTGAAGGTTATTTCAGAATGAAGATTGAAGACTGGCCATGCAATTTTCCAATTTTTTGTGGTTCTCTCGGAGCAACGCGATGACCATGACTTCTAAAAACCGAGAACAACCTTAAACAACTTACATAATTTTGGTTATGAAGAAGAGCAGAATTATGTTTTGGAAAGATGCTTGGCGTCACCGCAAACATACTTGTTTTTTCTTTCGGACACCGCCATTATGCAACTTTGTCTTCACTTGATTTTGGGTTTGTTGTTATATTTTTATTTTGTTCGCATGTATGTATTGGGATGGGGTATACTCAATCATAAGTTGGGTACATTAATTATATACCCCTACTTTTAACACCCAACAAATATACCTCGATTAATTGGGGTATACCCATTTTGTTCCCAACCATAATAGTGGTTAAGGGGTGTCTAATGTGTAAAGTTATCTAATTACCCTTTCCCTAATAATAACCAAAACTACCCCTTTTTGGTTTTAGATCAAAAACTTATTAATTTCTTTCCTTCTCCTTCATCATCAATCTAATCAATTCCTTTCTCCTTCTCTATATTTCATCGTTTTCAAATGAAAAAATATCATGTTAAGTCCTCGGTTTTCCAGGGATCAGGTGGGTGCATAGAGTAGTTGATACTAATTCTAAAGTTTTGTTAGGAGATGGTAGAGATACTTCGCTTTATTTCGATATTTGGTATGGAAATACTTGTCATGCAGATATTATTGGTCCTGATGGACTAGACAGATCTGCTCGGGTAAGTGACTTAATTCAGAATGGTGTTTGGGTTTGGCCGGACACTCATCTTCAGAGCTTAATTCAAGCTGGAGTCAATTTTGAGATTTTACCAAGTATAAGTAACGGGCCTGACAGGAGGGTGTGGATGCCTGACTTGAAAGGAAAATTTTCGGTCTCGTCGGCAAGAGAACTTGTTCGTACTAAGTACCCAGTTATGGATGGTGCGAAACTGATTTGGCGGGGAGCTGTGCATCCTTCTTTGGCAGCACAAAATTGGAAGTTTATGCGAGGGGCTTGTGCTACTCTTGACAAGGTACTTAGCAGGTTCAAAATTCCTCTTCCTTGTGTGTGTAAAAAGACGGAGGAATCTTTAGAACATGTACTGTGGTCGTGTGATTTTGCTGTCAGAACTTGGAATTGGGTTTCAGGCGTTTTTCCTTTGAAACCTGATGTGAATCCAATTACTTCATATAGAGTTGCGTCAGGTAGAAGTCATATGGTGAAGGATCTCTGGTTGATTGCGAATTTAGTGATTCGAGCTGAACTTTGGTACAATAGAAACAAAATAACGTTTGAGAAGAAAGTTATGAACTGGCACTTGTTTATGCAGCGTGTTTTTAAGCAAATAAGTGACTATTCTTGTCGCTTGAAGGGAGATATGCATAATACAGTGGAAGATGTTCGTGTGCTTGATTTCTTTAGGGTTAGGCACAGGAAGGTTAAGCACGTGGAACCAGTGGCTTGTTTTTGGTCTCCACCAAATTCAAATGAGCTGCTCCTTTGCTGCGATGGCGCGTCGAGAGGCAACCCAGGGTTGTCTGGAGCGGGTATGATAGCAAGGGATGCAAACAGTGGCGTGGTAGGAGCTATGTGTATTGGGCTTGGTTTTGCTTCTAACTATTTAGCAGAGTTATATGGTATTCTTTTGGGCTTAGAATGGGCAGTGCAATGGGGATATTCCAAAATTCTTATACGTTGCAGATTCAACAAGTGTGGTTCGGGATTTGGAAGATTTTTCTTTGCCATGGTTTGCTCAGCAAAGGTGGATGGAAGTAAGAAGTATGTATGAAGCAATAAGGTTTGTTCACACTTATCGTGAAGCAAACTTTTTTGCTGATAAATTGGCGAAGCATGGTTGTTTGTTGGCTAATGGAGTGAGAATTGCCTATGTTGGTCGACCTGATTTTTTGAGTTCAATTGAGCTACCAAATGTATCTTACTTTCGATTTAAATAGCTTTGTGAGTTTTTGGGGTCGCTGTGACCTCTTTTCTCATAAACTATCTTGTCAATATTCTCTTTATTAATATATTTTTTGGACTTAACAAAAAAAAATCAAATGAAAAAATCTCGTCGATTATACTTTTTTTTTATTGTCGATTAATCCTTTCAAACTCATTCTAGTACTTTGTTTTGTTATTTGAATGACAAATTAGATCAGAAAATTTGAAATTGTTGAATTGCAGTTACATATTCGTCATGGTATTTTTTTTGTCGAGCATGCCGACTTTTGATATTTATTTTTAGTCGCCAAGGTTATAGGATGAATAGCATGCCGACTTTTCAAAGAGTTTTGTTTCTGAAAGTAGTATTTACAGGGTCGTCACGGTATTCATCCTTATACCTTGCCGACTAGTGTTGCAGTAATTAAGGTCGGCGTTTTTTGAAAATTTGAACCTTGCCGACCAAGAACTTGAACCTTGCCGACTATAGTTTAGTCGGCAAGGTTATATGATGAATAGCATACCGACTTTTCATATTTATTTTTAGTCGGAAAGGTTATAAGATGAATAACATGCCGACTTTTCAAAGAGTTTTGTTTCTGAAAGTAGTATTTACAGGGTCGTCACGGTATTCATCCTTATACCTTGCCGACTAAGAACTTGAAAATTTGAACTTTGCTGACTATAGTTTAGTCGACAAGGTTATGAAATTAAAACCTTTCCGCAGGGTATTTTTTTGTCGACCTTGCCGACTTTTAATACTTTCAGAATTGAAAGTGTTGATTTCTTCTATAATTTTGAGTATAAAATCACTTAGCAGCTTTGCAATCCCCTTTGTAGAAGTGTTTGGCGAGTGTAGTTTCATTTCCATTACAAAAAAAAATCTCAAAAAAAAAAAAAAATTCCTCAAAAACCATAACACATAATCCATGAGTTCAATCCAAAAAATACCTAATTTTAGAATTTTAATTCAACTAATTAACTAACTAAATTAATTAACCTAAACATATTATTAATGTTAATTAAGTAGGGGTAATTTAGCCATTTAGAAAATACATGGTTAAGGGGTGTCCTGTTTTACTTCAAAATGACCCGGGTTTTGTCTTATTAGGTATACCCAAATTAATCTAGGTATACCCCAATTTGGCCAGGATTTAAAAACCTTATCCATATATAAATAGATTACTTTAATACCCTCACTCATATAATATTTTTCTTTATTTCAAAATATAATAAATTTTTTTCTCTATCACCTCAGTGTCGTTACTAGCACCACCACATATCTACCACCACCACCAACATTCCACCACCACCACCACCGCTAAACGACCACCACCTACCAACCACCACCATCACTAATATTCCACCACCACCACCACCGCTCAACGACCACCACCTACCAATCGCCACCATCACTAATATTCCACCACCACCACCACCATCGTTGCCGCTGCCTCCGGTCCACCGCCGCCGCCGCCACCACCACCACTGTCGGGATCAACAATCGAAGTTGATCCCCAAAACAAAATTTAATAATAATAATAATAATAATAATAACATGGAAGATAGTGTTAATTTGCCCCCTTGTGACACACCACCACTCCCCTTGGGGATCAACAATCGAAGTTGATCCCCAAAACAAAATTTAATAATAATAATAATAATAATAATAAGGTGTCAACAATCGAAGTTGACATCATAATATAGTGTCAACAACCGAAGTTGATCCCAAAAACAAAAACCAGAAAATAAGAAGAAAAAAACATGGCGTCAACAACCGAAGTTGGCATCATAATATGGTATCAACAACCGAAGTTGATCCCCAAAACAAAAATAAAAATAAAAATAAAAATAAATTAATTAATATGGTATCAACAACTGAAGTTGATCCCCGAAATTAAAAATTCAGAAAAAATTCAGATTATGTATGGTGCCAACAACCAAAGTTGATCCCAAAATTTGGTGTCAACAACCCAAGTTGATGCAAAATTAAAATTCAGAATATGTTCAAATCATGTATGGTGTCAACAACCAAAGTTGATCCCAAAATATGGTATCAACAACCAAAGTTGACCCCAAAATCTAGTATCAACAACCACAGTTGACCCCAAAATTGATGTACTAAGATTAGTGAACCCGACGTGAATCGAACACGCATCTTCTGACTGGAGTCAGTAGTGATACCATTACACCACAGGTTCGTCTAACATTTAAAAAACAAAAAACAGACCAACCATTTCTTTCCTTGCAAAATTTAATACCTATGCCGGTCACATCTGCTAATCCATGAATGAACACCCGGAATAATATCATCACTATATGCGAACCTGCATAAAAACAGTAACATAGTGTCAGGTAACATAAAGACAGTAACATATTGTTTCGAAAAGTTGAAATAATATCATCGTTATACGCTCAGCTTAAAAAAACCTCTACCAACCTAATCACTGATCTCTCTGTACTTTTTCAGATTCAAAATTAAACCTGTTAAACTTAAAACAACCCTCACAAATCAGCAAAAATCCCCATTTAAAAGCACATATTAGCTTAAATTAGCTTCAAATGATTTCATTTGCAGTACAACAAGCACACTCAAAGTTCTAATCATACAAGTAAAAGTGAAGAAATATAAGCACATATTAGTTTAAAAAATTTGCTTTAAATTTAAACTGCAATATAATTCAAAAAATAACTTAACACAATTAATACAGAGGGCATATGTATGGTCAACGCTAGTGCAATTAAACCATATACATCCTTTACCTAGAACATAGAGTAAATCCAACACAAAGTAAATTAATAAGAGCCAAAGCCTCCTTTACACCCTGAACTTAAGAAGTAGAACCATAAATTTCAACTGCAATCTCATTGCTTCAGTGCTTTAACCACTACACATCAAGTTACAATTGGGCTTCAAAGGCATCAGGAGCTCTTTATGCATACACCAACTTTTCTTACTTTACACATAATCAACAGTACAATCAAATCTCAGTGAACTCAATGAATTAGGCTTAGGCATATGCAAACAAAAGGAGCATCACCGACACAAACAAGAAGTAAGAATATAATACGCTAACAATATTTTACATACCCGCACCACGAGTGTCTCCACTGTAAAGACCCTCAAGCTCGTCAACGCTATTAGACTAGTCAGGAGACGACTTAGACGATAATAACTCGATTAGTTTAACACGAACGTTAATTAATAGGAATTAATCTAACAACGATATAGATACAAAACTAGTATCATTGAATAGATCTCGAAAAGTTACACAGGATGGGACTACTCGAACATGCCAATCGGATACCGGAAAAAGAAGATATCATCGGATAAGTATGAAGGGAAAATTAGTGATTCTCTTTAGTTACGACTTGGTTGCCCTTATCCAAGTTGTGGGCGCCTCAGTATTTTCCGCCAGCCTTATTCACACCGAACCGAGAAGATAAGTTCATTTCTTTATTTCTTCTTCTTTCTTTTCCTTCTCCTCTGTTCTTCTCGTTTCTTTTTCTCTTCTTCTCCGTTGCCGTTCGAGAGGTGAAATTGAGGGTTTAAGTTGTGTGACTGATGCATAAGAAGATACGTAACTAGATGAATCAAAGAAAGTGTTGTTGTTAGAGTTGTTCAAATTTTGGAAGAATACTTGGGAGTTGAGTTAAGTTTTCTATAATTGAATTCGAGAATTCGATTAAGGGTGAATAAGGAGAAGTTAGAAGATGGGTTCGTTCTTATTTGATGATTGATGGAAGTTGTGGTGTCGTTTGATGATTGAATCCGTGAATTAGGGTTTGTAAGGTGAAGTCAGGGAAGAGGAAATTAAAGGTTTAGAAGATGGAGATGATGGTCTAAGAGATTCGTTATGAAATAGGATTTAAGGGATAAGGTTGTAGAACAACATGAAAACAGCAGTTAGGGTTTGAGATTGTGAAATTAGAAGTTCAATTTGAAGATGAAATTAAGAGTTTAAGGGAAGATTTGAGATGGGTTTTGATAAGGTGTGAAGTACAATTGTTGGTATAAGTTTAATTTTGATTTCATATGAATTAGAGTTCTATATTTGAAACTCAGATGGATGATGAAGTTATTATGAGTATTGTACGGGTTGGTGCTTGAGCAAAAGGGTCTGAGGTAGTTGTGTTGAGATTTGAGTTACAGGAATGAATGTGTCATGTTGGTGATGATGGTACGAACTGAGTTTGAGTACAAGCAGTGGAGATGATTCTGGTGGTCGAATTGATTGGAAGAAGAAAATTCTGAGAAGAATGATTGTTGCAGCTGAAGTTAAGATGATTGCAGGTAAAGCTAAGCTAGTAAATATTGATTTTAGTAATGAAGGTTATAGCTATGAATTGGTAAAATTACGAATGGTAAATGAGTTTGTTAATTGAACTAAGAATTAAAATGGATTTGTGTGTGTGGAGTGAACCTGAAGTTTTGAGAGTAACTGGTGGTGTTTCTTTGAATGCGTTTGTGTTGCTAGTAATGAGATTGAGCTACAATGTAGGATTGAACTGAATGGGATTAGATAATGGAACTGAATTGCATATGAGTTTGAGATGAATCTGAACTTAGGTTCAATGACATGAAGGTTTTGTTGAGAGATGTAATTGCAGATAATTTGTACTGTCATGTTTGAGTGACAGACGAACTGAGATGCATGGATAGTTCTGTTCAATGAATGCGACATAAGTTGTAGGTGGTGCAGGTTTATTCAAGTTCATAGTTTAGAGTCGCAATTGTTTGAGTTTGACTTGGTTGTAAACTGAAATGGTAATTGCAGGTGAGAGTATAATTGAGGATAAGGAAGAGGTTATAGTAGTGAAGGCGCTGAGCTGAACTCTGTTGAAGTAGTTGGGATTTGTGTGGAACTCTTGGAGTTTGTGTTTGTATAGGCCGAGTTGGTTTGTACATTTTGAGATTGATTTGAAATTGGGAATGAAGGTCAGATGAAGAGGTGTTGAGTGAATCTTTAAGGGAAAGCTTGTTACTGCTTTTGCAGGTAAGCTTACTTTTCAGTTGTATTGAATTGTATAATTCCGTTATAATGAATTGTTTCTGTAATGTTCAAATGAATAGAATTAGCTTGGTTGTGTTCTTGTAGCCACATTGGTTTAGACCTATTAGTCATCCCAGTCAGTTTAGCTGACTCAGTGTAGCTGACTCAGTTAACTAGGATTGACCAGACCTGACTCAGTGAATCTTGACTGAGTTGAGTAGTTGACCTGACTTTGACCCATTGACCGGGACTTGACCATTGGCCCTGGACTTTGACCCGACGTTGACTGTTAGCTTGACCCCTTTGACCGTCAGTTTGACCGTTAGTTGACCCTGATGAATTGGGCCTTGGATTAACGGGTCGGTTTAGTAGAATTGGGTTTAGGTCATTAGATAGTTCATTTAGCCTATAACTAGAGACTTGTATGAGATTTTGAATTGAGCCTTGTATGAGCCTTTTTGCTAGATTCTTAGAGTTCTTCTGTGATTAACAGTTAGTCTATATTAACAACGATCGATTCAAGGATGAACCAGTGGATCGTGGATCTCGAGGTAGGCGAGGCTTGTCATCAAAAGAGGTGGGAATTTATATTTAGCTCTTCTGTGATTATTGTTGTTTTCTTTCACAAAAGTTTATGTTTAACAAATTCATGCATAGTCTGATTGTGATTCCATGCATTGTTTTATTTTAAACTCCGAAAGTACGGTTGATTCTTTTAACCTTTCCATTGTTTGGAAAGGAATTGTATTGCCTTGTTTGTCTTTATGAATTGTTTGGGAAATAAGAATTTCCATTTGATTGTTTGGAAATGAGAATTTCCATCTGTGGTATTGTTGATGGTGGATTTTCGTTTAAGGTTAAATTTGTAAAAAACTTGAAAAATCATGCGCTGACATCTTGTAAAAGATAAAGCCATTTATAAGTGTTGGATACTCCCTCACTTAATTCACCAAGAATGGAGCATGTAGCAACAATCCCATTCTGTGAATACATGAAATTCCTCCAGGTTGAAGCATGTAGCAACAATCCCCTCCGTGAATTTCATATCGGCCTTGTATTTCCAAAGTACTCATTATCGGTGTGGCATGACGACCGAGTGTTACTCTTACAGAGTAACACGAACCTCCAAGCACTATAATGAAACCATGTACGAAATACCCGTACAGCCGATTCTCGGTGTGTTATACTAGCCCGAGCCCTCTCGGTGTGTTATACTAGCCCGATTGAGCCCCTCTCGGTGTGTTATACTAGCCCGATTGAGCATCCGGACTGACCGTA
Source organism: Papaver armeniacum (assembly GCA_023531295.1). Lineage (NCBI taxonomy): Eukaryota > Viridiplantae > Streptophyta > Magnoliopsida > Ranunculales > Papaveraceae > Papaver > Papaver armeniacum. The sequence goes on along the minus strand of JAJJWW010001499.1, from coordinate 304,310 downwards.
TCAGTCCGGATATGATCTGATCGCAGTCATCCAACTCCATAAGCATGATTGGATGACCCCAGATCAATTCCATCATCCCCAAGCAGGTATGGAATGCCCACGGCCGACCCCGCATGGTCGGCCATTGGCCTTTGCTTGCCAAAAGACGTTCATACCAAGCATTATGGACGGAAAACCCTAAATAAGGGTTTGCGGCATATTACATGTGTCGCAAAACAATCTCAACCATCCATCTTCGCAGGTATAGATGGAGGGTGTAGATGTAGACTCAAAGGGCCCAGAGCATGTCAACACGATCACCGTGGGCCCGCCTACACACTTGACCAATCGGTCAAGACCAACAATGTTTGGCCGTGACAAAATCATCACCCAAACAAGGAGTGGCGCACGGCTTTTGAAAGCCAAAATTAGGGTTTCAAATCATCACGTGCGTCCATCTTCTCCTAAGCACGAATGGAGGGTCACGATTAGATTAAGCAAGGGCCGGTCATACCAAAGATGACCACCGTGGGCTTATCTACCTCCTCATGCGATCGTCCAAGGCATCCCATGCCCGGCTAATCCAAAACGCTGATAGGTGTAGAATACACCGTATTTAATATCTAGTATTTATGCTTTCTTTGCGAGTTTTCTTGTAAATTTTGTATCTTATGTGTGCTTTTGAGTTTATTAGGTTCAATGGAGTCATTTGGAGCAAAAAGACCAATTGGAACTCGTTCATTGTGTAGAGGACGAGAAGATGAAGACAATGCCGAAAGAATGGAGTCATTCCGAGTTCGTATGAAGAAGTTATGGGCAAAAGAAGAACTCGAAAGACTAAAAGGTCAAAATGGTCATTTTCTAGGCCAAGTGCTATTGCCACCCCACCGTACGTTAAGGGGCAATCATTCTGTTAAGGGGTAGCCAGATGTTGGATAAAAGAGAAGTGCTAAAAGCACCCTTGGGTGTTGATAGCCATCCCATTCATTTTGACCTAGATAGGTCGAGAAGAATCGGCTCCTTCTCCATTTTTGGCAAAGAATGTGTAAGAAAAGATAGGGTGATTTTGATTGAAGAAATGAAGGCGATTCAAAGGGGTTTGTGGTGCCGCTGTAATTGAATCGATTAGATGAACGTCATGGTGAATTTCCGCCCGAGAAATTAGCATAGAGAGGTTGTCGTTCTTGGGATCTATGGTGTTTTTGAGGAAGATGAAACAATGGAGAATTGAGAAACTGAATTAGGGTTTGAGCTAAATTCTCGGGCAAAGAACGACATGGGTTGAGTATGAATTATGCTTGTGTGGTTTTATGAGAAGATGGAGCTGCTTGTGCTGATGGTGATGCTAATTTTAGCCGGAGGTCGATTGATTCAGAATGGGTGGTTTTGGTCAAGATGGAATTAGAAGGAGAAGATGAATCTGGTGGGATTTTGGTAGATAGACATGGCTTGAGATTGAGCTGAAGCTGATGCAATGGAGGCCTCAGAGAGGATGTTGCTGCCATCAGGTCATGGTAATGGAAGGTGCAAGATGAGATTACATTTGTGGGGTTGGTTATTTTGATTGTGGTTCTATTACTATTGAAGGCTCAAGGGAGGCTGGAAAATGAGCTGGTGCAGGTGCAAATTGGGTCTGGTGATTATGATGTGGTGGATAGAAAATGCAGGCATGGATTAGAGTTGGTAATGGCGATCCGGTGTTGTGTACAAATGCTCGAGATGCTATGCAATAGCGCACAATGAAGCTGTTGGTGGTCTCGGATGCGCTTGTTGGGTATATTGCAATGGCTTATGGTTGAATTGGTCGTGCCAATGGTGTTGTGCAACTGCGAAATGGAAGCTGTTGCCATGGCTCGATTGTTGGGATTATGAAGATGAACTGCAGTTGGAGATGGCCTGGCTTATGATGATTAATGATGCTCAATGGTGGAGATTCAGATGTGTTGTGGTGGTATATTAAGAATTGTGTGCCACTCAAAGTTGCAGCTGGTAATGACAGGTAGAGTAAGTGGTAAATGCATGTGGAGATAATGGTTACAGTGAAGTTATGGGTGGCTCAGCAAGGTTTACTGGGATTTGTCTGAGCTACAGATTGAACTCGGTGATGAATTGAATCTCTGAAGAACTGAGGATGCTGATGTGCTATGAGGCTGAGCTGCATGAAATGGAGCCGAAATGTCGTGTGTGTTGGAATGCATGAAATACAGGGAAGAATGCAAAGGGTGGAATGTTTGAAATGAGCATGGAATTGCGTAATATGGGTCCGTAAGTCGACTTGCTTGAGCCGTTGGTAGTATTTAGTACAAGTTGCAGGAGAAGCTGCAATGGTGATTCAAGGAGGTGGTCTCAGTGTGCAGTCAGGTGGTGCAATGGATGGTCTGAACTTAAAGTTGTGGTTGCAGAGCTGAAGACTTTGTCGTAAGCTCAGTACTGGTAGTGTGCAAGGAGGAAAAGAGGATGCCGCAAGGATGGGTACGAGTACTGTTGGTACTTAAACTGGATGGGCAGGCTGATGGAAATGGCTGGGTTCAGGGCAGATAGCAATGGAGATGCAAATGAGATGGGAGCAGCAGCTGGCATTGGTGGTGTTGCAGTGGTGCAGCTGGGGTTGAAACTGAACTGAAATTATAGAAATATGAGCTAATGGTTGGTGGTTATGAATTCAGGGAAATGGAGTTTATTGGAGTTGTATATGCTGTTGTCTCAGGTGGCTTGCGATGGAATGAATTGGCAGTATTTGGTAGCAACAGAAGAAGTCAGAGATTGAGTTGAACCGTGGTGTGGCTGAATGCTACGAAGGAACATGATTTGCAGGGTTGCATAGCCAAGATGGCTGGCCAAAGAGTGCTTGATGCACAATGATAGTGCAAAGACCCCGACATGTGCAATAGACCTAGGCCAAGGCCACTCAAATTTTCAAACAAGGTCCGACTACCACCGACATGAACCCGACTCATCCGGGTAACCCCGACTCGTCACCGACTCCAACCGACCAGCTTGACTCGGTATGACTAGCTTCGGCTTGACTCACCGCCTTGACCCGAGTTGACTCGGCCGTCCCCGACCGCTGACCCTGTGGCTTTTGACTTGGTGGCCACCCGAGATGCTATTTCCCAAGAACTTCCTATGGGATTCCGCCACAATCCCGCCCCCATGAGCGTTTTTGGGACATAATTTCTACACGGGTTTCTCTCCATGGTGGGCCGGGTGAATTTCCAACTAATGGACTTTGAAGACAAAACCTAATTTTGGAAGGAGTATCCTTTATGGAAATTGAGGAATATATAAAAGAGAGGACTTCTATCTTTTTGAGGATGATCTACCACATCTTATTATCTCTACTTATTCTAGGGTTTAGAACCATGAAGTCTTTTCTCTTTCTTCTTGTTATGAACTCCTTGAATATGAGTACCTAAGTTTATTATTGGTTATGGAATAGTTGGATTTCACATAATATGATTCTTTGATTCAATATATTAGTTTTGTCTCATATCTATCGTTTGCAATTCTCTGAAAATATTGTTTTATGATTGATTGATTGTTTTGTCAAGTTGCAAATTGGTAGAACTTCTAATCACATCTATTGCTAGTTTAGGGTTTATTATACGCAAAAGTGATATTCCTTGAATACAAGTAGCATAATATGATTATGGTTTGTAGTGATATATTCTTATGATCATATGTGAATCGTAACCTTTGTTAAATTGAATTAGTGCGCTTTCCACGTTCAATTGCTTTGATTGGCCTGATTTCATAGAACTTAACGCATCTAGGGAATTAAACTTGATTAGTGCTTTTACACGTTAGGTTGTTCTTTAGGTAGAATTCATATTCGCATCTTTTAATGTGTTTGTTGATGAAAAGAGGAGATTTGCGGGATATTCTTGCGATCAAGGTATTCTAGGGTCTTTGATAAAAGTTGAGATTAAATATCAATTCTAGTTATTGTGAAAAGCATGTTAGTGAATGAAAACGAAATCCTTAACCAATATCTCTTCTATCTTATTTATTTACTTTTGTTTATTTGCTTTTTGTTTATTTTTATTTACACAATCGAAATTCTTTCTATGTGTTTTATATAGGAAACCATAACAATTTGACAACCTAGACCTCTCTGTGGGATCGATCCTTTCTTGCCCTTGCTATATTTATATTTTGAGTAGTAAGAAAGTGTAATTATATTTGTGTCGCTTACGACAGCGATCAAACGCCCGCCCAAACATGCGTGGTTACACTTCCCAAATTGCAAACTGATCTCGACCACTCAACTTCACCGGATGATTTGAATGGCTTAGATCACGTTTTCATGGAATAGTCGGTATAGGTGTGAACACCACCTACCACCTACACACTTTGGTATGATCGACCAAGACCGACCAAGATGGGTCGTCTTGAAACGCGTGCGGAATGTCATGCGATCTCCAACTCCTTTGCGGCAAGGATTTACGCAAACCGATCTCAACCACTCCTCTTTGCCGGTCAAATTGAGTGGCCTAGATCGCACCTTCATGGGACGGTAAGACATGGACGTGTACACCAAAGATGCCATCTACATACACGTCCGGTCGGTCCTCTCCAAAATTCTTCCATTACTTGGTTTCGACCAAGTCAAGAGTCATGCTTGCGCTCCTCTTCAAAAACCCTAATATTCATTAACGGTCGCAGATGAGTGTCTCAAAGATCATCTCATCCGTCCAACTTCACCATCTTGGTTATACAACCCCAGTCGGGAGTTATTTGGTTAGTGAGGCGTCATTACCCATCACTTTACCACACCATAATGCGACTGCACATAAAATACACATGATACTTCACAAGTATCGACTTTCTCGAATAACACAATTATTCAATTCAAGATTACATGCTATCTTTCGTGGATCCACGATCCACACATTCCGACATCAATCATGTCACAAACTGGGGATACATACTGGGGTATTGGTCTCGGCGGTTTACAACGTGCGGCGTGCAACGCGCCATCACAAGAACGTGTCGGGAAGTCATGGACGGTTAGAGATGAACAGGAGAAGTGGGCAAGACTGGTCGACGCACAACTCCACTACTCCATCACTCCACTTCCTCCATTTCCCACGAGAGACGTGAATGAGGCTCAATGACTTGTATAAATAGGTTCTCCGCCCTATTTCAAACAACAACACAAGTTCGGACGAGACAAAAACCAAGTGTTAATACAAAAACGTATTCAAACACCCGTGAGCTTGCTTGCATCAATCACAAGCCCGCTCACCTTTCATTACAAGTCATAAGTAAGCCAACACCTTCACAATCTCAACACCTTCTTCGCTTCCCTCCCTAAGATCAACCCCATCTCCTTCACTTTGTGACCGAAACAAGTCCGGAATGGCCATTTCTTGGTTTAGGCCGGACTTGCACAGATTGATCTCTCGAATCTACAAGCACTCACCGCGCAGTGCATTTGTTTAAGGTTTAAATTCATTCCTCATCCACACCCCAAATTACCAAATTATACAGGAGTAGTTTTCACCCATAAACAGGTATATAGGGTATTGCTCCTTCATTTACTGGTGCGGGACGAGTCACCATATTATTATCTAGGTGCGGGACGAGTCACCATATTATTCATTGTTTAGAAGGAGTTAGTTCCATATACATGATTGTTTACCTCTGTGAATTGGTTGCATTTTAGTGTTTAGGGAAAACATGAATTGTTTTCAAATCATTTTTTAATAATCACTTGAAAGTTAAACGTTATTCCTACTGGGCACCCCTTTTAGGGATGATGTGCTCACCCATTCCCACTTTCAGTTTCAGAGACAGATCTGAGTTGCGCAGCGAAAGCTTCGAGGAGTTGACTCTGTTAATTAGTTATCTTCTACTATGTTTATTATGTTGTTTATATTTGTAAAATAATGACTATTGTATATGTATCATCTGAGAGAAGTTCTTGGATATATATATTTCTGAGCGGGGCTAGTTTTTGGGTTAAATTTTGTAGCAGATTTCTTAATTGAATGCTTAAGTATATGATTTCGTTTCTTAGTGCCTCTGTATTTAGTTTATCTCTTGGATTAGTCAGCTGCTAGCTTAGGGGGGCGCTACAAGTTGGTATCAGAGCTCACTATTAGATCTTATATGGGAATTAATAGGAATAGCCAGTGCCAGTTAGTGAACTAGATTAGTTTAGAACTGGGTTGGGTTGTGAGATAAATCTTAATTACTAAAAGCTATTAATAATTAAAAGAATTGTATGATTGATTTATTTGTTTGTTTGGTTGTTTGTATGTAATGAAGTAAAAATTGTAGGGTACACCAGTACTTTAGCTAATAATAATTTGAGAATAATTGATCTAAAAAGTACGAACATGTAGACAATCTAATGCCATAAAAATAGTGAGATTAGTATTATTGATAAATCTTGAAAGTCACATAAACTTATTGAGCACCTTAACTTATATGTATAATCAACAGTTTATATATAATTACATAAATGTTAATAATATTTTTGGGACTCGATAATAATTGTAAGAGTAGTTAGAATAATAATTCAACCATCAATGTTATAATAAAAATAAAATAAAAATAATAGTAATTATAGATGATAATAAAAGTAATAATAATTTTAATAAAGTAATGTTAGCGCTTATCAATTAGTATCATATTGAACTTAAATTAACTAAAATCTTATTAAAGATATATAACGATAAAAATAATAATTATGGTTTAATAGTTATTGAAAATTAATAACACTTGTTTACGGTTAAGTCTTGTAAATTAAACTAATTATAAACTAGAGAAATATGTTTTGTGTCTAAACTAGTAATGCTTATTAGCGTTAGACTTAAGAAAACGGGGATATAATATATAAAATGGAAAGACTCAATTTGTTAACCGAAATTATCTTTAATCTAATAAATGATCCAATAAATCTGTAAAATGAAACAAATATACATGAATTAGTAATAATAGTATTCAGGTGCTTAGTGTAATATTAGAATTAAAATAAAATATTTATACCAAACAACTATGAAAAATTGTTAGTAGTTATTTACTTGCATCAAATCACATAATGAAATAAACAGATAGATACATTGAAAATAATTATAGTAACATTAGGAGAATGCCTATAACATTAAGTTATTCTTAAATAGTTCATGAATCTAAAAATTATATATATAGCATTACAACAAACTTAAAAATATCAGATATTATAAATTGACGTAAAATCAATTTGGGATTACTTATATTGATAAAATAAAATAAATTTTAATGATTAAATTGCTTAAAATGAGGTGAACTATTTATATATTTAACAAAGTAAAATTTTAAGTTACACCAGTTACAATAAAAGTTTAGAAACTAATTATTCTTAATAAATTAATAAATAGATAATCCAGCACTGGGGAATAGTGAAGGTTGTGTTTTCTCTGTTCGTAGGAAGGCATTGTTGGGACTGGCAAACCTTGACAGGGCAACTGCATTCAGAGATGACCTATCATAGAAGTTAGTATCATTCTTTAGGAAACCAACAGTTATAAATTCACTTAGAAAGATTTGTAGGAATCTCCCTTGTAATTAGAGACAGGTATCTTAAAGAATAGAAATTAGTGTAGAGGTCTTAAAGACTAAAATGTATAGTTCTCCATTATAGAAATTCGAGTAAGAAACTTAGACTTCCCTATATTTGATAGAAAGAACTTAAAATCAATATAGATGAACCTAGGGCTACAAATTTTTAAATGTTAGATGTAGAAAGACATATAGGGTTGTGTTTGATTTCTTGTTTCTTCGAACTCTTTTGAAATGAGTTGGTTTTCGCGTCGTTTATAAGTATGTGCAGTGCTTGCATTTAGACGAGAGATAATGTTATCTCTATAAGGTGGGGAGTTTTTGAAGACCAGAAGGATAGTTTGATTTTCGAGGACGAAAATGTACAAGGTGGGGAGAATGTAAAGACCCTCAAGCTCGTCAACGCTATTAGACTAGTCAGGAGACGACTTAGACGATAATAACTCGATTAGTTTAACACGAACGTTAATTAATAGGAATTAATCTAACAACGATATAGATACAAAACTAGTATCATTGAATAGATCTCGAAAAGTTACACAAGATGGGACTACTCGAACGTGCCAATCGGATACCGGACGAAGAAGATATCATCGGATAAGTATGAAGGGAAAATTAGTGATTCTCTTTAGAACCGACTTGGTTGCCCTTATCCAAGTTGTGGGTGCCTCAGTATTTTCCGCCGGCCTTATTCGCACCGAACCGAGAAGATAAGTTCATTTCTTTATTTCTTCTTCTTTCTTTTCCTTCTCCTCTGTTCTTCTCGTTTCTTTTTCTCTTCTTCTCTGTTGCCGTTCGAGAGGTGAAATTGAGGGTTTAAGTTGTGTGACTGATGCATAAGAAGATACGTAACTAGATGAATCAAAGAAAGTGTTGTTGTTAGAGTTGTTCAAATTTTGTAAGAATACTTGGGAGTTGAGTTAAGGTTTCTATAATTGAATTCGAGAATTCGATTAAGGGTGAATAAGGAGAAGTTAGAAGATGGGTTCGTTCTTATTTGATGATTGATGGAAGCTGTGGTGTCGTTTGATGATTGAATCCATGAATTAGGGTTTGTAAGGTGAAGTCAGGGAAGAGGAAATTAAAGGTTTAGAAGATGGAGATGATGGTCTAAGAGATTCGTTATGAAATAGGATTTAAGGGATAAGGTTGTAGAACAACATGAAAACATCAGTTAGGGTTTGAGGTTGTGAAATTAGAAGTTCAATTTGAAGATGAAATTAAGAGTTTAAGGGAAGATTTGAGATGGGTTTTGATAAGGTGTGAAGTACAATTGTTGGTATAAGTTTAATTTTGATTTCATATGAATTAGAGTTCTGTATTTGAAAATCAGATGGATGATGAAGTTATTATGAGTATTGTACGGGTTAGTGCTTGAGCAAAAGGGTCTGAGGTAGTTGTGTTGAGATTTGAGTTACAGGAATGAATGTGTCATGTTGGTGATGATGGTACGAACTGAGTTTGAGTACAAGCAGTGGAGATGATTCTGGTGGTCGAATTGATTGGAAGAAGAAAATTCTGAGAAGAATGATTGTTGCAGCTGAAGTTAAGATGATTGCAGGTAAAGCTAAACTAGTAAATATTGATTTTAGTAATGAAGGTTCTAGCTATGAATTGGTAAAAGTACGAATGGTAAATGAGTTTGTTAATTGAAATAAGAATTGAAATGGATTTGTGTGTGTGGAGCGAACCTGGAGTTTTGAGAGTAACTGGTGGTGTTTCTTTGACTGCGTTTGTGTTCTAGTAATGAGATTGAGCTACAAAGTAGGATTGAACTGAATGGGATTAGATAATGTGATGCGTGTCGTAGGTGCAATCAAATTAATTCAAAATTTCCACTCGAATCAAAATAAAAATAAACAAAGCAATTAATTGCAATGGGATTAGATAATGAACCTTTGTTGGTTTAGAATTGCATATGAGTTTGAGATGAATCTGAACTTAGGTTCAATGACATGAAGGTTTTGTTGAGAGATGTAATTGTTCAAAGTGAGATAATTTGTAAATAGTTCACTGGTCATGTTTGAGGATGAACCATTACGAAGAGGTTATTTCAAGCTCCATTTCGGTTTCAGTAACCGAGATGCATGGATAGTTTGGAGTTTGTTCAATGAATGCGACATAAGTTGTAGGTGGTGCGAAGAGTTTGTTTCAAGTTCATAGTTTAGAGTCGCAATTGTTTGAGTTTGACTTGGTTGTAAACCGAAATGGTAATTGCGTAGTGAGTATAATTGAGGATAAGGAAGAGGTTATAGTAGTGAAGGCGCTGAGCTGAACTCTGTTGAAGTAGTTGGGATTTGTGTGGAACTCTTGGAGTTTGTGTTTGTATAGGCCGAGTTGGTTTGTACATTTTGAGATTGATTTGAAATTGGGAATGAAGGTCAGATGAAGAGGTGTTGAGTGAATCTTTAAGGGAAAGCTTGTTACTGCTTTTGCAGGTAAGCTTACTTTTCAGTTGTATTAAATTGTATAATTCCGTTATAATGAATTGTTTCTGTAATGTTCAAATGAATAGAATTAGCTTGGTTGCGTTCTTGTAGCCACATTGGTTTAGACCTATTAGTCATCCCAGTCAGTTTAGCTGATTCAGTTAACTAGGCTTGACCAGACCTGACTCAGTGAATCTTGACTGAGTTGAGTAGTTGACCTGACTTTGACCCATTGACCGGGACTTGACCATTGGCCCTGGACTTTGACCCGACGTTGACTGTTAGCTTGACCCCTTTGACCGTCAGTTTGACCGTTAGTTGACCCTGATGAATTGGGCCTTGGATTAACGGGTCGGTTTAGTAGAATTGGGTTTAGGTCATTAGATAGTTCATTTAGCCTATAACTAGAGACTTGTATGAGATTTTGAATTGAGCCTTGTATGAGCCTTTTTGCTAGATTCTTAGAGTTCTTGTGTGATTAACAGTTAGTCTATATTAACAACGATCGATTCAAGGATGAACCAGTGGATCGTGGATCTCGAGGTAGGCGAGGCTTGTCATCAAAAGAGGTGGGAATTTATATTTAGCTCTTCTGTGATTATTGTTATTTTCTTTCACAAAAGTTTATGTTTAACAAATTCATGCATAGTCTGATTGTGATTCCATGCATTGTTTTATTTTAAACTCCGAAAGTACGGTTGATTCTTTTAACCTTTCCATTGTTTGGAAAGGAATTGTATTGCCTTGTTTGTCTTTATGAATTGTTTGGGAAATAAGAATTTCCATTTGATTGTTTGGAAATGAGAATTTCCATCTGTGGTATATAGGGTATTGCTCCTTCATTTACTGGTACGGGATGAGTCACCATATTATTATCTAGGTGCGGGACGAGTCACCATATTATTAACTAAGTGCGGGACGAGTCAGCATATTATTCATTGTTTAGAAGGAGTTAGTTCCATATACATGATTGTTTACCTCTGTGAATTGGTTGCGTTTTAGTGTTTAGAGAAAACATGAATTGTTTTCAAATCATTTTATAATAATCACTTGAAAGTTAAATGTTATTCCTACTGGGCACCCCTTTTAGGGATGATGTGCTCACCCATTCCCACTTTCAGTTTCAGAGACAGATCAGAGTTGCGCAGCGAAAGCTTCGAGGAGTTGACTCCGTTAATTAGTTATCTTCTACTATGTTTATTATGTTGTTTATATTTGGAAAATAAATGACTATTGTATATGTATCATCTGAGAGAAGTTCTTGTATATATATATTTCTGAGCGGGGCTAGTTTTTGGGTTAAATTTTGTAGCAGATTTCTTAATTGAATGCTTAAGTATATGATTTCGATTCTTAGTGCCTCTGTATTTAGTTTATCTCTTGGATTAGTCAGCTGCTAGTTTAGGGGGGGCTACATCCACCATCAACAACTTTCTCCACTAGAATTAATTATCTTCCTCTGTCGTTGAAGATAACACATGAAAGGTTTATAATCAGTTTGAACTTCCCTTCATGCTACCATGAAGATAATACTGGCGCTAAGTTTCGTGTCTAACCAATATATAACTTGGGATAATTGGTGTTTAGTACCCAGCCCAACACTAGGATTTGGTCTAACATTTGTCCAACGTTAGGGCTTGGTACCTGGACTGGACGTTGACCCATGTTGACTAGTGACTTCTGTTTTGTATTTTCTGGACAGTTTCGCGTTGATATGGTTTTGATGTTCTTAGGCAGTCTTAATGGTGTTAAAATGATTTGAGGTCTTAACAAAATTTGTAGATAAACATCTTATCTTTCATTTTGCTTTAGAATTGCTTGATTTGATAATAAAATGAATTTACCGTGAATATTTTTCTAATATGATGCTATCTGCCCAGTTTTTAGAATGATCATATAAACCGAATATCTTTTGTTTGAGCCGTTGGTTTTGTGTGACTTTTGGGTATGTAATACATGAATGTGTTAAGAATGTTCCTGTAAAATATGAAGATGATCAGACAAAGTTATCACCCGAAACACATAATGTACAATGTATGCAGTTAGTGTGTTTGATTAAATGCTTGAGATAAACGCATAATGTTTGTAGTATGTTATTGAGCCATGGTTGCCTGTATTGTTTGTAAAAATGATTTCAAAAAGTTGAAATGAGTTCATGTTTTACCGTTAGATGAAATATGGTTTCATGCTAACGGCGGGTAATGATTCCCGAAAGTTAAATGGGTAATGATCCCCATGGGAACTTGTGTTTCCCGATCATCGATGGCGGCTGTCCGTGCCGGTAAACGATAGGTGGATGTACGAACCAAGGTTTTCGTACCGTGAATGAAATGGGTAATGATCCCCGATAGCAAATGGGTATGATCCCCACAGGAACTTTTGTTCCTGACCATCGATGGAGGTTGTCCGTGCCGATAAACGATAGGTGGGTGTACGAACCAAGGACATTCGTACCATGAACTCAATTGTTAAAACCTAAATTGGTAGATTTGTCGAAATTATTATTGGTGTTATGAACTCAATTGCGAAATCTAATTGGATGATTTATTGAAAGTAATATTGGTATTATGAACTCACGATTGAATATATATATATAAATTGGATGATTTGTTGATATATTATTGTGAAGTCTTATTTGAAATCTTAATTAAATGATTTGTTAGAAACAATATTTGTATTGTGAATTCATGATTAAAAAAATGTACTTGTGTGGTGATCATGTTGGGTGAGTATCTAAATTAGTGATTTTCTCGAAATTATGTTGTATGCTCATGTTGTATGTTATTTGACTCATTGACATTGTTATGCATGTTTTGAGATTGGGAATGCATTCTATTGAGCTATCATCTCACCCCAATTGACATCCTTGCAGATTTATCAAAGTGGCGCAACGAAAGCTAGGAATGAGTAGCTTAGTGATTGAATTGCTTAATTGTATTGCTTGAAATGTAATTTGAAAGATTATGTTTGGTTGAAATCGTTGTTAAGATAGTAAGCGGATTTATATGCTTCAGTTTATGTTATATAAAGTTTCAACTATGTTTTGTGCAAAAGTAAATTAGAAAGAATATGTATGCATAAGTCTCTTTCCGACCCGTAACGCTTCGAGTTCGGATCTCCATATGGGTTTGACCCTGGTCCGAAACTCGGGGTAAAGGAGAATCCAGGATTGAAATAAATTGAGAATCTTTTAATTAAGGTTTTTAGTTTTATATGCTTTTAATTTCCAGCAATTAAAATGTATATCTTTAGAAAATAAAATTGGTAATGTGCATTTACTAATTGGAGATTTTCTACTGAGATTTCGGTCAATATTTGGACAAAGCATTTCTAGGAATTATGGAAACCGAATTGATGATATATTGCATATCTTGAGAATATTTTCGGTTTTGGAAATTCCTTAGTGTCCAAACTTCCTTGGTCTATAATTATTGAAGTTTGCATTTCAAGCAAACTAATCCTCAGAGCCAGCAAAACTACCTTGTTGTGTTGTTACTGGTGGAGCCGTCTATTCGGAGAGGAAAATAACCTAATTAGGCGAAATCTCTTACGACCGCTCGTTTTAAAGACTTCTTTGGGATTGGGAAGCTCTACGAGTACCGTTGGTGGGAAACTAGATAATTGCAGTTTATTATTAGTTTTCGATTGATTTGATTGACTAACGGTTGTTGAAATTTGATTGCACCTAGTTTGTTTATGCTTGAGAATCTTCTCTTCTGATATAAGATTCACTCAAACTAGATCGAAGTTTCGACGAGGATCTTTAGATTGTTTGTTGATCTAAAGACGTCTTGTGATAATCCATTGTTAACATACTCCATTTTGTGTGTGATTGATCACAAGAGATTCAAGTTGATTGTGTGCAGGAGTTTATTGAAGATCTAAGAAGATTTGAAGACGAAGAAGATTTCTGATTTGGGTTCATAATCTTTGGTGTGCACAAAACTTGATCGGCTGGAAAAGGATCCAACTATAATCGGTTTATTCTTATGATAAAATTGATTGATTAGTTGAGTAGATCGGCATTAATACAATTCTTTGTGATTAAAAGTATTGATTGCATAATCTTAACAATTACTTTGGTAGTTATTGAAAAGATAGATCTAAGGACCTGACAAAGGAGTTTATTGGGATGAACGGAAGAGCCTTTTATCAAACTCATATCACTTGATTGAAAAGAGTTGTTACCAAACAAATTTGTTGTTTCTTTACTATTTCGAATACGAACCAAAGGAATTGTTCCAAGTGCGTGACTTATTGCAAGTTGGAGGCGCAGGGATACAGATGGAACTAGGTGAACTATAGGTTTAGTTGCTTGGTCTCAACTATACGAAGTTGGTTTAGATTTTGTATAGCGGCTTAATCATGAGAGTATTCAATTCTGGACAAGGTTCCGGGGTTTTTCTGCATTTGCGGTTTCCTCGTTAACAAAATCTTGCTGTGTCATTTACTTTTATTTTCCGCAATTATAATTGTTGTTATTATAATTTAAAGTAAATTACACAAACGTTAATTCATATTTACTTGATAGCAATCCTATTGTGTTTGGTTAAGTCCGAACCTAGTATCAAGTAAACATACTTCGTTGTTGTATTGTCTCGATCTTGTATCCATAGTCAATCACACAAGTTATCTTGTTGTCGTATTGTCTCGATCTCGTATCCATAAACGATCACACGAAGTGTGAACCGATTAGTTGTATTGTCTCGACTCAGTCCATAGACAATCACTTTCGGAGAAAGGACTTATAGGTGTTTAGATTGAGGTATATTTGGGTACCCTCGTCTTTTCAGGTATGCATACTAAGTTCTCATACTTTCATTAACCTAACAGTAAGCACACGGGTATGCATACTGTGGTTCCCGGTCTTGGAATAACTTGCAACAGTTAGCATACAAGTACGCATACTGTGTTATATCCAATCATGGTTAATTGTTCTAAACTCTCATTTTAATCATTGAAATATTCTTAGAAGACGGGAATAGCTGTCTCACACAAACTATTAGCTTCAAAGCAATTTTCAAGTGATCGAATGATCAATACGAAACATTCTGAGTCTACATCAAATGACTGTCTCACATAAGGGTGCACAGAACCGAGCGGACCGACGGACCGTCCGGAACCGGTGGAACCGCACTGCTTTTGTACCGAACCGAGGAAGGGGGCACAGTGCCGGTCCAAAAAATAGGAACCAAGGCTAGGGAGGTACAGTTGTACACGGTCCTATCCCGGCCCCGCACCGTCCCGACCGACAGTACTTAGTAGTAATAGCCTTTAGATTTAAGGATTAATCGATGTTAAAGGTCATAAAAAGGCCGTGGCGAAAGATATGGTCAAAGAACTCGAAAAAAGCTTCCAAAGGAAGGAAACAAAAGGTGAGAACATCTTATCCTGTTGCTTGAATTGATATTCATTTGTTTTTAAGTTTATTAGAGTGACTATGTGATGCACACGCATCTTTGCAGTTTACTTGTATTGGTTGTTGTTAACCTTCCTTGGCTCAAAACTAGTTTAGCATATAGCTTACCATGCTTAATTATAATCCAAGTCGACTAGGGGTGAGTCATGTTTGCCATTTCATTCCTTCAACCGAAAAGCTAAGATATAGCACTCGTTTTTTATTTTCCACACCTAATAAGCTAAAAGTTCTAATATTGGCTGCATAGGCTCACACGAGTTGCTAGGAGTTATTGTCTTTCATTTTTACGCCTTTTTTTGTGTGGAGTTATTATGTCCTTGCACCGAGGTGCTTTGCTTATGTGAGTTCGGGTTGCACTTATTTCTTCCTCTCTCGAAGCATAAGCGAGAAACTTTTATAACATGCCAACTGTATGGTCACCCGAAATTCCTATTAAGTAAGATTTGTTGATATTTGACTCATCTTGTGCATGAAATATCAAAGCATGAACCGATCATCTACTTTTTTGCATCACCGATGCCTTGAAAGTACAGCTTATATCATTCCGCACGAACATTTGCGTTGTTATTTAGCAATATAAAAAGTCACAAAACTTGAATGTTCGTTTGTTTCTAAGTCAGCCGTAGTTCATATGCGAGTGATACATTTGCTTGGTACTGGCAGAAAGTACCGATTGGTACCGGTACCGTACCTGGTACCGTACGTGTACCGAATGGTACCGGAACCGAGGTACAAGGTACAGGTACCGGTCCAAAATTTTAGAACCGAGGCTAAAGAGGTACAGGTACTCGGCCTCGGCAAGAACCGAGCCGAACCGTACCGTGTGCACCCTTAGTCTCACACAAATCATGTGAGATGTTACTAGGCGATTTTCACATGATCATCTTTTGAATTTCGTCAAGAATATTAGATGAACTTGGTTAAAGCGAAAGCTTACCAACACATATTTCGAGAAATATGTAATCGAGTTAAACTCAGCTCGAAATATCAAATGTGTATAATCGAAGTCTATATAGCTATACGACTTTTGTCTCAAATAGGAGATAGAGTAGATAGACTTTTGAGTGATAGATGAGTTCAAGTCTCCACATACCTTTTGTTGATGAAGTTTCACAAGCTCCCCTTAGTAGTTCTTCGTCTTCAATCGATGAACGCCGTGAAGTATACAGCTCAACTATACTTTCTATCATAATCCGAGACTTAGCTATAAGTAGACTAGAAATCAAGACTTATAGTTTTGGCAACTAAACTTGACAAACAAGCTTGAGATAGAAACGCTTGCGAGTTCGACCGAGCAGTGCTCTAACAAGAGTGGTTACCAAACAGATTCATTTCCTTGTTGTTTGGAATACGATCCAAAGGAGTAGTTATTCACGTGCGTGACTGTAGAAGTCGAAGGCGCATGGATACTGAGGAAACTAAGTAGCTAGGGGTAGTCTACTTGGTCTCAACTATACGAAGTTGGTATTAGATTTTGTATAGCGGCTTAGTTCTGAGAGTATTCAAAACTACACCAGGTCCCGGGGTTTTTCTGCATTTACGGTTTCCCCGTTAAAAAAATATTGCGTTGTGTTATTTACTTTAATTCCGCATTATAATTGTTTTATATTATAATAAAGTAAATTACACTTGTACGTTAATCCGAATTACTTGACATTGATCCTAATAGTCAATCGATTTTTACTGTAACTATTGTCAAGTAAATATATTGTTGTTGTATTGTCTCGACCTCATCCATAGATAATCACACAAGGTAAGGACTTAAGTTGTATTGTCTCGACTCTATCCATAGACGATCACTTAATTAAGATACCGGACGTATAGGTTGATATTTAAAATATTGTGGTGTATTTGGGTACCCTCGTCTTTTCAGTATTTAATTCATGCATTTATGCAAGCAAGAATAATCTCTACAAACTGCAGACATCTTATATTATGTGTTTCAGGGTGATAACTTAATAAGACTTCTTTTCCTACATCATCAATTTCTTCAAATATAGAACGAAGATACGGGAAGAAAAGTTCATGATCGAATCAAAAATATTAATGGTACCCCTTTATCTGTGTACCCCCACAACTTATCTTCCTAGCCCATCAAATTACTAAAATTTGTATAACCCCAACAACATAGAAGAATCAAAAATATTATGTTCACTACTCTGCTCTCCCCTGGACAGATCTAGAAACTATGGAGATATCACTCCTTTTTTTTTTCCTACTTTATATCCTAAATGATTTCTCTTTGGTGGATTAGAGTTTACAGATCACAACCTTAGTTCGTTTCTTCTTGTTGTCGTTCTTAAAGAAAAACCATAATCTCGTTACCAATCAATCGTCATAAAAACATCGATTTGAAGTGACTGGACATTGGTTTTGTTGATGTTGTTGAAGGTCTTAATATATACATGTTTTTATAAGGAAGGCATGCATTGAGAAACTCACCCCGTATTGGGTTTTAAATGAGACCGATAGATGGATTTCAGAGTTCAAGATGACTCCAATGGAAGCATAAAATAAGGTCACAAAGGATTGTTCAGTAGATTAATGGGATTATTATCGCATATCAGCCCGGATAGTATTTGTCATTTGTTGATTTACTTATTGCATGGCCTGTGAATGAGGTGGGTGATGAGAAAATTGACCTTTTGGAGGATAATGACGATACATTCTAACCTGCGAAAATGGCTCTAGTGCACCAATTTTCTTCTTTTCCCATAATCATTTTTGTTTTCAGACTCAATTTTTAGGTGTATTATTAGTGTACAAACATGAGGAAAATAAACTGGTGCTCGGAAAATAGAAAGCGACATACTTATAAACAAACTCAAATAATCTTAGGATTTTCATCTTAAAAAAACTATAACTAACATAACTAATTGGTATTGTTAGTATTTTTGTGGGTATATACAAGAACGCCCTAAAATTATATCGTCTGCTCTAACCGCTGATACAACACACATATATATTCGAAGGAAAGAAGAAAAAATACCTCTTTAGATTATATTATTTGGAAGCCATGAACATGGCAATTCAAGTACATCAAATAGATACAACATAAAATTACAAAAGAAAAATATTACAACAACGTAAGAATTGTAATACAACAAACGTACATAGTTGTTGATCATGAAAGTAATCGATGTAATTGGAGGGATGGTGTTTTGATTCTGCATTCACCATTTGGAAAATTCTTCTTCTTCATAATTATTATCATATGATAGCCACTGATATGATAACCAATTCCATTTGATAATTGAACTAAACATTATTATCATAACCAATTCCAGTAGCCATTGATCTTGTTTGATTGAATCTTGATTATCGTCACACCGAAATTATCTTCGAAAATATACTTGAATATACCAACTGATTCCAGTTGAAACCCCCGAAAGCTATAGGATATCGCGCTGATGGCAACATGACATAAGACAGCCACGAGATATCAACGGAAAAGTAAAGAAACAAATCCTAAATATCTAAAATCACAAATAATATAATTTTTTTTATTAAAAACATGAAATACTAGTTATAAAACCTTAGTCTATTAGGAAAATATGATATCTTAAATTTGGAGAAAACTTTTGGATAATTTTCTTTTTGGAAAGAACGATTACTTTCGGCCAAGCACTATGGTGTAGAGCATTCCTTCCCTATCCCTCAAATAAAGGGAAGGGATATCATAAGGAAGGCAGCCTCACTATGATGTCATTTTTCCCTTCCATACACGATACGGAAACTGAGTTTCGCCGTATCTTTTTTCCCAGTTTTTTTTTTCCAATAGGAATAGATTTCTCTAGGTAAAAAATATATTTTATAGTAAAAAAAAAAAGATATATAATAAGTAAAAAAAGAGTTTTAATTAAAAAAAAAAAAAGAAGAGTGAAAAAGGAAAATTTTAAGGTAAAACCTTAAAAACTAGAAACGGAAACTTAGCAGCGTGTAAAATGCTACGACAACTGAGTAGCCGTATCAACTTACATACAACTACTGAGTTTCCGTAAAGCGTAAATTTATATGGCTACTGAGTTGCCGTGTGATTTTCCTTCCCTACAAGATAGATCAAATCTGATCTACTTTGCCTTGTAGGAAAAGGATATCCCTACTCCTGTAGGGATATAGGAGATCACGGTGGATGAATTTTTAGCTTTTTCCCTACATACGAGAGATAGGGTAGGGAAAAGGGGCACCATAATGCTTGGCATTAAACGAGGAAGAGAGAGAGGTTGTTGCAGATTTCAATACAACATATATTGACATTACACACTTGTAAAATACAGGTTGCTACTTGGTTTTACCTATTCACCACCCACACTTTTCCTAATTACCAATCATCCTAATTCCCACCCCTAGTTATCCTATTTACCCACTCATACAATTTTGCATATCCCCTAAATACTACCTATTGACTGTTTTATTCACACCCAATATGATAACTAAACACCTTAAAATAACTTTGAGTTCCAAAATAAAAACTAGTTCTTGTTCAACTCTAGCAGCCGACCAGCACTTCCTATACTCCGTGTCCACCAACCCGCCACCACCTTCAATCACTTTTTTTCTTGTTATATCTTGGATTTTTGATGTTGTTGAAAGAGATGTATCATGTGTTTACATATCAACTAGATCAGTTGATAACGGTTCATGGATTAGTTCACTTTTAAAAGTTCTATAATCCATTAATCAGAAGCATTTAGGAGGGCGGAATTTCAAAAAATTGAAAGGTGATTTTTTTTTTTTGGTTAAGACTAGATGATGTGTGGAACGAGGGTTTCAAGGATCGGGGAGAATTAATGAAGTATCTTGTTTGTACTGATGCCAAAATATCAAACTATTAATCATGCTTGGCAGTATAAAAGTTGCCTCTGTTGTTGGGGTTAACACTTGCAGTAAAATTTCTCGTCAGCTTAATGGCCCGCAACACAAACGAAAGCTACTTGTTGGGAATCTATTTTTCCCTAGATTTTCAATTAGAATCTAGGGCAATCCACGGTAATGGATAATGGATTCACCGATCAATTTATCTATTTATCGACAAATTTGTATACCACAATTAAACTATATCCTAATTTGGGGTTATTAATAGTCTTGGTTTTAATGATTTTTTTAATAAAAAGGAAATCATTATTGAAGAAGACAGAATAATTATAGTCAAATTAAATTTGACTTTTATAGGTGGTAAATAGGAAAAATTAGAACCCAAAGTTAGAATTACTTTAGAAATTGTGAGTTAGGTGGTAAATAGGAAAAGTGTGGGTGGTAAATAGGTGAAACCTTGCTACTTTAATCGCTCCCTGTAACTATACTTTGTGGGTGTCCCACTCCCACAGCCCCTTGACTTCGCCAGTAAGCACGTGTACCAAATTAGAAACCTTTACCACATTTCTCAATTGGCAAACACTGTCAAAATTGGAATACCTGCACCCTTGCTTTCCTTTCTAGACGGAGATCTCTAGATACAATCCAACGGTATTCTATTAATGGAAAATAGTCATATGAATAGAATTCATTTACCAGTGATCTTTAAAATCCCTTTCAGAAACTCAAGTTACTAAAAAGGTCATCAAAATCAAATTTCTCTCTCTGAGTGATTCTTTCAAGCTCCTGAGTAGAGGAGCTAAGTTACAGACAGAGAGAGCACTGATACACACCCAGATCTCAATGAAATCTTCTCATCTTGATCTCATCAATCTCTCATCCTAAAAGAAAAAAAAAAAAAAACATTTAAGGTTGTTCTAGATCTTCTCTATTCCTCGATCTTCAATATATTGAGCTCAGAGACTGTAACTAAATTTGTTGGTAAGAACTCAATTTGTTTTTGTCTGTAATTGTCGTACTAGTTGTTGTTGTATGCACTTGCATGTTGTTTCTAGGGTTCATTTCTGATTTCTAAGTTTGAGTAAAAACTAGTAATCGTTGAGTTGAAGATGGAACAAACAGAAGTGGGTTCATCTTCAAGTGGTTATGATAAGTCACAAGTGATAGATGTAAGGCCATTAAGGTGTTTAGTACCTTGGTTTCCAGCTCCGCCATTAGGTTATCAAACTCCACCTCCATTTGTTTATGCACCCCCTTTTGGTCCTTTTCCTCAAGGCTATTCTCCATTTTACCCTTTTTTCAATCCTTCAGAACCTCAAAGAACCTCTGAACAAAATTACCCCCAAAACAACCAGAATAATGGAACTGCAAATCAAGATGGTGGTAGTGGTTTTGGTTACAATAATAATGTTGATAACGGGGCTTCGCCTTCGTATTATACACCTCCTCCTGCACCACGGTATAATGCAGAGAATGGTGATACAGCACGGTCGAGAAAGAGTTCAAGCACTAGAGGTGATTCTGTTGTGGTAATATCAGAATCTGAAGAAGATGGGTATAGTAATAGTAAGAAAAGAACAGCTAATTATTTGAGCAGTATGGATATTCTGGAAAGTGGTAGCAGTCAGAGATCTAGGTCCCGGCCTAAGAAAATAAAGCCTAACCCTGATCTCAAGTTTATGGTACCAGCTAATGGAAATAGAGAGACTGTTAATGACCTTCTATTGAAATTTGATGCACTGAGACGGAAACTTGCCCAGATAGAAGATACAAAAGAAGTAACAGCGGGGATAAAACGGGCGGATTTAAAGGCAGGGACATTAATGTTTAATTATGGGCTTCGGACAAATGCAAAGAAGATAGTAGGAATTGTTCCTGGTGTTGAGATAGGAGACATATACTTTTTTAGGATGGAAATGTGTTTGGTGGGTTTGCATGCTCCTGTTATGGCTGGGATTGATTACATGAGTCTTAAAATTGATCAAGAAGATGAAACTTTGGCTGTGAGTATTGTATCGTCTGGAGGATATGAAGATGATGCTGAGTATGGTGATGTATTAATTTACAGCGGACAAGGTGGTGCAGCTAACAAGAAAGAAGGAAAAGAAGCATCAGATCAGAAGCTCGAAAGGGGAAATCTTGCTTTGGAGAGAAGCTTGCGCAGAGGTAATGACGTAAGGGTTATTCGAGGTATGAAGGATGTGGGAAATGTTTCTGCCAGGATATATGTATATGATGGTCTATATAGACTTCAAGAGTCATGGACGGAGAAAGGGAAGGCGGGGACCAATGTCTTCAAGTATAAATTGGTCAGAGTACCTGGGCAGCCTGAGGCATTTATGCTTTGGAAATCTATACAGCTTTGGAGGGATAATACAGTCTCCAGGCCTGGAGTTATACTGCCAGACTTGACCTCCGGTACAGAAAAGGTACCAGTTTGCCTTGTGAATGATGTGGATGCTGAGAAGGGCCCGGCACATTTTACATATGTTCCTACTATTAAGTATTCAAAACCAATAAACTCGATGCAACCTTCTATTGGATGCAACTGTCGAAGTTCTTGTGCCCCTGGTGATCCAAACTGTTCTTGTGTGATAAAAAACAATGGTGATCTCCCATATATTTCCAACGGGGTTCTTGTGATTAGAAGTCCCTTTGTTCATGAATGTGGTCCCTCGTGCTTGTGCTACCCTAATTGTAAAAACCAAGTGTCTCAAAATGGCTTGAAAATCAAATTGGAGGTATTTAAGACTCAAGGTAAGGGTTGGGGTCTGCGGTCTTGGGATCCTATTCGAGCTGGTACGTTTGTATGTGAATATGCGGGTCAGGTTGTAGAGCTGAGCAGAGTAGATGTGGATGAAGACGATGAGTATATCTTTAGCGCTGCTCGTTCTTTTGACAAGAATTTCAAATGGAATTACTTACCTGAGATACTAGAAGAAGAGAAACCTGCTGATCCAGATGAGGTATCTAGCACCCCATTATCACTAAGAATAAGCTCAAAGAGCTTCGGGAACGTAGCTCGGTTCATAAACCACAGTTGCTCCCCCAACCTATTTTGGCAGCCAGTCTTGTACGACCATAATGATGAAAGTTGTCCGCATATTGTGTTTTATGCGATCAAACACATTCCCCCAATGACAGAGTTGACATTTGATTATGGGCCTGCCTCGGGTAGCAATGGTAATTCTGGTAGGAGAGAATGCTTATGTAAATCACCAAAATGCAGAGGTTTTTTTGGCTAGTAGCTTAGAAACAGAAAGCTGAACCTGTATGGAACTCCAGAGCGACACTACA
Source organism: Papaver armeniacum (assembly GCA_023531295.1). Classification (NCBI taxonomy): domain Eukaryota; kingdom Viridiplantae; phylum Streptophyta; class Magnoliopsida; order Ranunculales; family Papaveraceae; genus Papaver; species Papaver armeniacum. The sequence continues at coordinate 280,823 of JAJJWW010001499.1, read as the reverse complement.
GGGTGAGTGGTATTTACATCTCTCTGTTTGCATCATTGCTTTCTTGCTCATCTTTTTGTGTTGAGTTTCACCATTCCATGCATTATATTATTTAGAATTTCTTTTGTGTTCTATTGAATTTTTAGAAGCTTGTTGGGTCCTTAGAAACTATGATGTAGTAGCTTAACAAAGGTTCGTGATTAGTTATACGCTAGCTCGTAATACGAGTTAAAAGTCGAAAAAACTACTTCTCGTTTGTTTAGTAATGAGGACAACAGTTATCATGGTACACATGGATTTGTTCCCTTCATCTTTAGACTGTTCCAAGGGCTTTCGTAGTCCCACTCGTCCCATGTGTTCCCATTGTCTGCATATCGATTCTCGTTCTCCTTTATTAACTTCATTACTTCTGTAATGAGAAGCTTGGTAGTTCATCTTGAAATTGACTTTACATGTTAAGTTGATATCAGAATGTGGCATTTGTATGTCTAATAGGATGATATGTGACAATTTCCTCTCTTTTTATTCAGTTCTTCATGCTGGAGGACGAGACTTGGACAGGATACAGTGTACCCAGGGCTTTTCTTGTTGTAATATTCCTCTCTTTGCTTTTTTGGTTCTTTTTTGGAGAGTGGGGTACAAATTTTGCAACTACAGACAAGTTATGGAACAACAGTGTAAAGGGTTCCTGTAATAAAACTTGTATGGATCAGTTCAAGGGGTTCTCCTAATGTATTTTGTATCAATCAGTACACGACGGCTTTTTAGTTATCGGATCTTTGATGTGTTTCCTGTTGTTGTATTTGTGTTGTTTTAAGCTTAAGTTGCTTCGTTTTTATTACACTTTTGCTTGATTCTCTATCCAGTGCATGGCCTTTCAGCTTTGCTTATAATCCTCGAAAAGGTAAAGAGGACCGATTCTCGTCATTTATTTGAAAACATGATGGGATTCGTTCTCGATCCACCCTACAGGCTACAACTGACCTCTGAAAAGGGTATATCTTCGTGAAATAGATGGTGGCATTTGTATTAGAACGTAAAAGGTACAGGTGAAATGGTCATACACAAGATGGAAGATGGCTTATGAGGTTAAATTACTCTGGGGTTAATATTAATATGGTTGGATGGAGCTTTTGTGAGTATCCTCTTCTTAGGTTCTCTAGACGAGGCTGCTATAGTGCTCCCCAAGCATGACTGAACTGCGCCCAGCAGTTTTTTGGATTCCACCCTTGGCCATTATCACCCTCATCTTTTCTGCGTTCTCCCATCTATCTGATGCAGCATATATGTTGGATAACATCACATAATGTGCCTCATCGTCAGCACGCTGATTATGATCTAACAAACCGATTTCCTCCACCTTCTCTGCTATCTCAGTATCAGAATGAATTCTACAAGCTCCAAGCAAAGCTCCCCAAACTGCATCATTTGGCTTCACAGGCATGGTCTTGATCAAATCATACGCATCATTTACTCGCCCTGCGCGTCCCAAAAGATCAACCAAGCACCCATAATGTTCAATTCCTGCTTCTAAACCATATTTCTCCTTCATCTTTGAGAAAATTTGTAAACCTTCATCAGTGAATCCCCCACGCGCACAATCTGAGAGCACAGAAAGGAAGGAAACAGAATTTGGATTCTCACTTGATTCCTCCATTTGGCTAAAAAGTTCAAGAGCTTCTCTACTTCGGCCATGGACAGCAAGGCCTGTGATCATTGCATTCCAGCAGACATCATTTCTAGAACTCATCCTCTCAAATATGCGCTTTGCATTACTTATATCTCCACATTTCGCGTACATATCCACTAATCCGTTCACAACAAACTGATTTAACTTGATACGATTTCGGTTAATCAAATCATGAACTCTTTTCCCTAAATCTAACGAACCCAACTGAGCGCAAGCAGACAAGGCACTTGCTACTGAAAATTCATCAGGTTTAAACCCCTCATCCTGCATTCTCTGAAATGCTTTGAGCGCTTCCTCGGAGAACCCATTTTGAGCATACCCAACCAATGCATTCCAAATCACTAAGTTTCGAACAGAAATCTTATCAAAAATAGATTTAGCCTCTTGCATAAGACCTTTCTTACAGTACCCAGATATCATCGATGACCAGACGAAGAAGTTCCTTTCAGGCATTTGTTCAAACAAAGTCCTTGCAGCTTCCATCTCCCCATTACTTACATACCCGTCTACCATTACAGTCCAAGTTACTACACTTCTCATCTCAAGCGGGGTCTGATCAAAGAAACGCCTTGCAGAAACAGTATCGCCATTCTTTGAAAAAACATTAACCATTTCAGACCAAGTAACCGAAGTACGATTTTTCATCTGTTGAAAGAGAAATGAAGCAGAACCCATATCACCATTTCTTGAATATCCACCTATCATGGCATTCAAGTGATTACATTTCGATCAGGCATTCCATCGAAGACTTTACGGGAATCAACTATAACATGACATTTAGAGTACATATTTATCAGTGTAGTTCCTACAAAAACATTAGAATCAATACCATTTTTAATTGATTCAGCATGTAAAGTTTTTCCATGGTGAAGCAAACAGAGGGAAGCACAAGCTTTGAGAAGTAGAGGAATTACTTCTACAAGTTGGTGGGTTTTTTCAGGTCGAATTTTAGAATAGAGGAGAAGGGCTTCTCTGTGTGACCCTTGAGAGATGAAGCTTCTTATGAGTCCAGCCGAAGACGGCATGAGCTGCTGATTCTGCTGATTCTACTGAATTGTTAAACTGTGAAAGTTCAGTCTTTTCTCGGGAATATCTTACTATCAAGTACCCAGTTTTGATCACATTTCCAGCTAATCCTACCAGAATTCGGTTCATTAATGCATAGGTAACGTAACAGGCAAAGGTTCTTTTATTTATAGGACAACCCCCCTCACATTTATAGGACAACCCCCTCACATCACCATGATCAGAATTTTCAAACTAATTTTCAAACTCGGATTTCCGTGTTTGATGTTTGTGGTCAGAAGTTTTGAACAAGTTGGTTGAATGGAGTGGGAACATACCAGATAGCAAATGTGGTTGAATAGATTGATTGGAATAATTGACTTACACTATTCTTGTTGGGCCGACCGAGCGAACCGAGGGAGGACTTTTATATGGCCACTTTTTTTTGTAAATCTAAGTGATCAATTACCACAAAAAGATTGAGAATGGTTAGGGCCGAAAAACCAAAAATGTCCCTCCTTTTAGTCCAATTACTATAACTCTTTTGTATCCTATCTTTTAAGGTGTATAATTGAAAAACAAACTTTAATATATAACATATCTAAAAATCCGTGCCTTAGAATTTTACAAAATTTATCTCGTTGGAAAGGTTATAAAAAACTCTACGCAACAAGTACAAAAAAACAATATCAAATTTAGAGTTTTTAACGAAAAATTCGGAGGTATTTATCAATTTAGGCACAATTTTAGAAAATTAAATATATATATTCATTATGCAAACCACCACAAATGATACATAATACTTTATTTAGCAAAATTTTGGTTTATGCATCAACTAATTTTCCGTTGCAACTAATAAAATGATGCTCCCTCCGTTTCAAGAAAAATGATACTTTAAGTTTAGGCACAATTCTCGAAAATTGAATTCATAGCCATTATGCAAACCACCACAAAGGATGCATAACTCATCATGCAACCATATTTTGGTTTATGGATCGACTAACTTTCGCTCCGTTTTGGGAAAAGTGATACTTTCGCTCCGTTTTGGAAAAAGTGTACTTTTTCTGAAACGGGGCGAAAGTATCACTATTTCAGAAACGGGATGAAAGTATCACCTTTTCTTAAACGGGACGAAAGTAGTCGCAGGCGAACCCCATGTTTAGATTCTTTTTCGGTCGGCCCTCCCACCGTGGCAACGGTTATACTAGTTATAACTAATCACAAATCCACAAGGAAACTCGGAACATACAACCTTTAAATACAAATTGGAGCAAATCTTCTTCTCTTTTTTCTTTGATGGAAAAATTGGAGTTAATCTAGTTCTAATAATAGATGAAAAGGAAAAGCAGAACAAGTGGTGCTCTTGATGGTCTTTAGCTTGAGCCACAATTAGAAGAGAGTTGTGATATTTGCTGCTGGTCGGCATTCACACGTGCACAAGCGCCTTGATTCTTTCACTACGCGCTGTGATCTACGGATATGCAGCTTGATGTTTGAAATCTTACCAGCAAGCTGCACAGGCAAAGATGATAAATGTAAGCATCTCAGAAGTAGATTTAAGAAGACCTTTAAGATAATAAGAATCTCAAAGAAGAACTTCTCCTGGTATTTTATATTATTACAGAAATAAGCAGATAGATGAACTGTTTTTTTCCCTGACAGAAAGCAACGAACAAAAAGAGAAGCATTAGTGCAAAAAACATCGCAAAGACTAATCTGCTTGATGCATCAGGAGGACACTTAACAACTCAAGCCATGATCTGAGGGTAAGTAATTAAACTGGCCCTTAGTACGAGTGATTTACTGTAGACAAAAGATTTGTATCCTACGAGGCTCCAACACCATGAACCAAATGGAATCTAAGGTAGACAGCCAACCAGCCTAGAAGTTTGGAACTTGAATAAGCAAAACTTAAAGTTAAGACTACATTCTATTTGATATTCATAGTGAAGAACAACCCAAAAGCCTATACCTCAACATCAACTTCAGTGAAGTGAGATTAGGTGGATTTATCAAATTTAAGTCTGGAATGTAATGTGATTACAAGAAGAACACTAATTATATCAGTTAAAATCAAAGAAATAAAATAAATTGGTTCCTGCAGGAGAAGAGAATCACACACCATTCTCCATGTTAAATCCTCTGGGCCCAAAGGTTGAGCGGGATGGGAATACAGGAAATGCTTCATGTGCTGCGAATTTGAGACAGTAACAAGTTAATATTTAGATAAATGGAAATCCCAAGTTTGGTCCTAGGACTATAGCTCTTTCAGGGAATACATAATCTGCTTTTGCATAATACGAGAAACCGTCAGAATGCAAAAACAGCAACTTCAAGCCAAATGAAAAACCCAAGTTTAATCAATAGTATTCTTTGAAGAATAGAGTCAGAATGCAAAACAGCAACTTTAAGACGGTACAAGTGAGTTTATGGACTCAGCTAATGCATAAAAAAAGGGATATATTTTATTAATCAAAATTCATGGCCAATTCATATGATGCGTGCAGTACGATAAGCGGTGACACAAGCTTGTGGCAGTACGAACCTTGGCAATATTAATACGCATCTCTTTGATTTTACTAGGCTTGATACTTTTTAGGAATGTTATCAGCCACCCTGGTTGAATAGCATCGCTTGATGACACAAATAAAGCTATCTGCAAGTGGAAAAAAGAGTTTCAGAAATCAAGTTACAATTTTTACACAGACCATCTATGACTTCTGATGCAGGGGCATTTCACGCGTATTTGCTATGTTTAGAATTTATTAGTTCCATTCTATAGAAGGGCGTTTTCGGTCCTAAATTATTAGTATAGTGTTTTTTTTCAATTCGTGTGGTTTTCTGTTTCAATTCGTGGGGTTTTCTGTTCTAGTATATAAGCAGCTCTTTGAGTCTGTTTTTAGGTAGACTTTTATTATTGATTAAGAAAAATAATTGGCAGATTGCCAAAGGGTACTTTTGCTTCATGCCATAAACTCAAATTGTCAACATCTAGTTTGATTTTCTACTGTTCTGTTTTCTGTTAGTTTATTCCTTTATGCTACCTTGGAAATACCATTAACTTCACTTCCTGCTAAACCTGCAAATAAGCTTTACAAAATATAGAATCTAAAAAAGTACAGATAGAAGTACTAATATAAAGTTATAATGAACCTATAAAGTATTAACATATCGATTACGTGAAAGCAATCCTGGATATTTACGGTGTTCTATCAAGCCAAATATTTGACTGAAAGTCTGAAACTATGTAGGATAATATCCACAAATAACCCGAATTTACTCACTGCACTGCATTTAACTATTTCGAGAACATGGATAAATACAAACAAAGAATGTTACTTAAAAATAGCTACCTTTCGATAATCAAGTAGTCCTTCAAACGGAAGCTCCAACTCGTCACTAATTACCAGAGGTATACATCCACTGACAATAGCATCAAACAATCTAGCAGAAGATGGAGTATCTCCAGCAGGGCTTAGACAAAAGATAGACCTGAAGTCCAACAAAGAAACACGTCACTTGGTTTTCAAAAAATCTCCTCAAGAAGCAACAATAGGAAATAAATATAAAAAACAATCCTTCTATGTTATTTCATGGCTTACCTCCGCATACCCTCCTGAGCTGCTTTCTTCCCTGAATCTCCAGCTGTGCCCTCCTCTATAACGACACCTTCAACACCACTGAGTTCTGCTCCTAGTTTGGCTCGAATTTTTCCTCCCTGACATTAGACATCTTACTGTTACAGAACTAGAAATATGGATAGAACAGAATCAGTTCTTCTTAGTTGCATCATCACCAAATCAACAAAAAAGTAAATCGAAAAATATGTGGCTTAACCCCTGGATTGAAGGATAGTAGAAAGTCGATCCCTTTGAGTACTAAAGCAGCAAGGAACTAATTCAACTATCCAGGCCCATCTCTAGAAGGAGGCCTTCCCATTCAACAATTTACATACGAACAACAGCATGGTCAACTTTTTTCCGTCTGTGCCTTTCTTACAAGTAAATGAGTGGAAACAAACGAGAAAAAGTAAGATTTTTTGCATTGTTCGATCACTAGTAAGCCAGCTATTAGGGAGATATAAAAGGAGCTAGTCAATCCTGTTTGCCAATGGCAACACTAATACCAAAGGAGATTGGAGTATATGCCTAAAGTGCAAGCTTGTGAAAGCAAGACTACCAGTCCTTCCCTTTTACTTGAGAGGAGAACATTTGAAGGAAAGGGACCAGTGCAAACTCATCTACCAGCTTTATCAGCAAATAAGACACTTAAGCCTTCCAGATGTGACAGACCAACTACTCTATTTCATTTTGCCATAGGTAATGGAGAATTAGGGTGCTAACGAATTTTGAACTCAGGTCATGGGTATCAACACCCAACAACTTTACCACTCTATTGGATAGGCATCTGCAGCAGCTTTAACCGCTCTCGATAAAGAAGTTCAGCTAATTGGCAGCTTAGAATTCGTAAACTAGTGTAGAAGCCATAGTAGACTGGTAAAGTTGTCGGGATGCTGACACCAACTACAACCTGAGTTCAAAACTCATCAGCATCCTATATCAACACTCGCACTACAGTTCCAGGAGCTACCAGAATACTAAGTAAAATACATGTGAAGTGGAATCAAACGGATCTAAGAAACAGAACACGAGGCAAAACACCATCTAGCATGATACATGAGGCATAAACTGCAGAGGATAATAAAAACCGGTTCAAAATATCTAATGACCTATGTCAATATAGCCTGATTTCTAAACAGATATTCATAGGCCCAAAGCTCTATACAAAAAATATATAAAATCCAATCCTCTTTTCTATTTAGGCCTGGATTATTCTCTTCATTAAGGTGATTGTCCATCAGACCGGGAAAAGAAAACTTCACCCACTCTAATATCTAAGCTTGTGGCTGATTCAGTCATAGGATCATACCAGATGGATTTCAGCCTAAAGATACAAGATCTAGATGGGGTCCCACCACATGGATGTGTGTGCTCCAGAGTAACAAATTCGTATCTGAAGTGCCTATGAGTAAATAATTATTGAAGGGTGTTCAAAATTAAAATTACATGCAACCATCAGCGTAACTGCCCTGTCCCTATGCAGTTGAGCTGCATAGTGTAAAATCAAAAGACATAGTTTTTCCTTCCAAAATATAATATTATTGTAGAAAACACTGCAAAAGAAACTTATGAGGTAGGTACCAAGGAGTATTCTTACCGCGTTTCTTTTGAGCCTCCCACGGAAAAATAGTAGAGTATTCCTCGTTTTTTCGGTCTCTGACATACATTTATCATCACATACTTCAACATTTGGAACATAAGGAAGAATAAGGTCCTTTTCCAGCCAAACTTGACCAGGCTTGTACCTATGATATCACGAGTAGTTTTTTCAACAGCAATGACAAAGCTGCCTACACGCTTTCTCCGCATAAAAGAAGAAGGAGAACAAAAAAAGAAAAAAAAAAACTCCCAAGCGTTTATGCATGATTCTTATGGCAGGGTTGTTACCAATTCCCAGTAGAATCCATGTCGGGTAGAATCCAAATTGCCTTCTTCACAGATTTCCGAACTGACTTGAAAGACCAAGGATGATGAATTGGAAGGATGTGGTCTCTTCCTTCAGATCTATTCCAAGCAGGCTGATCAGTTATCCACTTCAACGCGTCCTACATCAATAAGAAGCTGGAGGTAAGATCTTTAAATCATACCTGGGAATAGATTATGTAAGGAAATAAACAAAGAGCAACAGAAAGACCAACAAATACCTACTAGAATGTTAGAACTAACAACCCCAACGAAATCATATCTAAGCGGCTAAACTATGCTCTAATCTTCCATTGCAATCCTAATTACTAGTAGATAAACAAGTGAAATTTTAAATTTCAGTCTACATGCTAAATTCATTCCATAAATCAAGTATTCATCTTATTGTATTCATGCTTACTCACTTCACTAGTTGCTTATAGTTACGATAGTATATGGTCTTTTCTTGCAATGAACAGTATTCATATACTACGCTAATCAACAATTTGCGCACCCATATGTATGAACTACTCAACAAACTATTGTAATTGATCATTTTCTGCATCGTTGAGTTTCGTTTCTAATTGCAGTAACTTAGGATTTCAAATGACTTCATACAAACATTTTAAACATGGCAATAGTTTTACATGGCAAGGCTTCTATAAAATCACACAACTTAATCGAAAAACCTTGAAAACGCGCCCACACCCTATAAAGTGCTTTGCATTCCTGTTTCTCCAGTAAGAAGTAGCTGATAGTTGTGAAGAATGGAATGTAGAACAGGTCTGCCTCTTCTTGCCGATAAACCCTAACAACACTTTTCAACCGCCTCTCTGATTCTGGGGCAATCAAATCAGCCCATAGCCAATAATCTATAGAATGCTGCATCAACATTAGGCACTACAAATCAGTATCAAATCTCATAAATTTTCAAAAAAGAAAGAAAAAAACTATTATCCAACTTGGTATCAGATAAATCCTTACTTGCTCGATTAAACGATGCACAGGACTTCCATTAGAAGTGAGATTTGAAGTATCTTTATAAGTATTTCTAAACAACCATAGTAGATCATAAGTGAATTTGGCTGGCATTTCATATACATAAACTTTCAGAACATTTGATATTGAAGAAGCCGAATCAAACTGATCTTCATGCACTCTCTCCATTTCATTCTTCCAAATCAACTCATCTAATTTTTTAACAGATTCTTCTTTAGCAACAGCAGTATCGTCATGTAGATTTTTAGCTCGAGATCTGGAAGTGAGAAATTTCTCAAGAGAAGTCACGAAGGAGAGTTCAGGTTTAATTTCAGGGTTCTCAAAAACAGGTAAAGTGGTTCGATTAAAACTTGTTTGAGACGAAGAGGAAGAAGAGAAGAAAAAGAATAGAGAAACTATAACGACAAGAGAGATAATTGATATGAAAATTGTCGAAGAAGAAGAAAATGGAGATGAGGATCTCTCCCTTTGATACTTCCCAGCCATTAACAAGTACGAGATTCACTGGAAAACTCTCTTTCTCACTTTAAGAACCTGGGTTGATTGGGGTATAATCAAACTAATAGGGGTATACCCAATTTTAAAGGGACTCTTTTTTAAGAGCAAAGGGGGAGGTCAATGGGTAAAGTTACAAAATTACCCTTTCCCATTGTAACTCTAATTACTACCTAAATCAATTTTCATTCTCTTCATTTCATCTTCTTCTCTTCTTCTTCTCCTCCACAACCTTACCGGCTCCATCACCCCTCCCCCCCAACCACCAAAACTCGTCGATCAATTCGTTAAAATCGTCGATTCGAAAACTCCGATTAATCTTCATCAATGGATCCACCACGGAAGAAGGCAACTCGTATGAAAGAAACTAATCGAAAACCCAATGAATATAACCCTGGAATTGCAAGTTTGGTTGCTAAGAAAGTGAAGAAAAAACGGTTGAAGAAGAAGAAATTGAACCCACAAACACGTGAAATGGTGCGCTTAAGAAAGTAAGGGCTTGTTTAAACTCACTCTAGTACTTCGATTTCATGTTTGCATGTCAAATTAGGTCGAAAATTCGAATTTGTGAATTGGCGATTTGCGACGCCTTGCAAGGTTTTTTTATCGACCTTTCCGGGATTTCATAGTAAGTGTTTGGCCGGGAGGGTATAAGGTTGAAGTACTTGCCGGCTGTATAGTTATTGTAACTGCTACTAGCAGGGACGGAAGGTTATTCATCTGTATACCATTCCGGCGTCTTTTGTTTTTTAATGAAGCCGGCATCTTATTATTGTTTACCCTTCCGGCTACTTGTTTAGAATGTTTCCTGATGCCTAGAATTTTTGAGTCCGGAAGGGTATTTATATAAAACCATTCCGGCTGTTTGTCAGCCGGCGATGTGTGGGAAATGGACCTTTCCGACCAGTTTAGTGAAAAATGCCATATTTTTTTTTTGTGCGGGAAGGCTATTTTGATGATACACTGCCGACTTTGTCTTAGCCGCACTCATCTTTTGGTCGACCTTTCCGGCCATTGTTCACGGCATGTTGTATATGTCTAACTCCGCCCACTTTGTAATGTTTTTTTTTCTTTTGAATTGTTCTTGTTCGATTGCGAATGGCAAAGAAGAAAGCAGCTCTTAGTCCTCCTTCAAACCCTCCTCGTGTTGGTGATAAACTCTTGTCTTCAAAACATCGAGGGGTATATGTTGTGTTGGGAACGACAAAGGTCTTAGAACCACTATCTCGAACCCAATGATTCGACGAGACTCCGGATGAAGACCAATCAATTCCATCCGGTAGAAGAGGTGATGATGATGATGATGATGAAACCAATCCTAATTCTTTGGAGGAGGTAACAATGATGATGGTGATCAAGACATGCCCGAGGTGGAGGAGGTAATGATGATGGTGATGATGATGATGGTAATGGAGATAAAGGTAAGAATATCATCGAAGATGAAATTGTTGAAGAGGAAGAGGAACAAGAAGAAGAAGGAGATGGAGATGGAGAAGGAGAACAAACTCTAGCTATTGTTCAAGCCACCGAAGCTTCGGCTTCAACTTCAACCGGAACGAAGAAGAGTGTGATCACTAAACCTACCGATTCTCACATGCCTTCCAAACACTTGATGGTTGCACTGAAAGAAGGTGAGCCTCCAAAAGGGACCCCAACAGATGGTGGAGCTGTTCTTTTTGGATACAAACACTCATGGGCATGTACGATCCATAATACTATCGTAAGTAATCTTAATCCGTCTTTGTTATTTATTCAAGTGTGTAACTATCTTAATTAAATTTGCTTCAAGTGTTTGTATTTCTTTTCATTTTTTTTTTTTTGGTATTTAGGATCACAAGCATGCCATCCGTATCATGAGGCGCCAAGCTTCGTGTTCAGTGATGCATACTTGGAATCTTGACTTGGAATGTGAGGAGGTGAAAGTGATTGTGAGGAACTCCGGGTTGTTGCCTGCGGTAGAGAGTTCGAATATTTATCATGATAAAGTTACCATCTCTGCATTCTGTGAGAGGTTCTACGGAGAGACTGATATTATGTTATTCCCATTCGGTGAGATGGCGATAACTCCCGACGATGCTCAACAAATTCTAGGCCTCGAGGTTGATGGAAAAGCAGTCACTGAGGGATTCGATAATGCCATTTCTTTCGGGAAGATTTACGAATTGAGCAAGAAATTGTTCGGTTGGAGTCAGGTTCAGACGGGTGATGTCCTTGACAAGAAGGATGGTCGACTAACCAAGAAGTTTAATGTGAAGAAGTTGGGGGACGGATTATGGAAGACTCAGGAAATCCTTGATAGGGAAGGAATGGTGCACCCGGTGCAAATCAATGCTACCGCGGCCGCTTATTTGCTATACACCCCAGGCGGATGTATCTTCCCGACGATTCAGAAACCAAGTCGAGGCCAGTTACTTGCAACTATTGGATCCCTTACATGAGATGCGTGGGTATTCTTGGGGTACTGCGGTGGTCGCCTTCTTGAACAATGAGTTGACAAAATCTTCTAGGGCACTCACTAAGAAAGTTAACGGAAACACATGTCTCTTCCAGGTAATTTTATTGTCTAAAACATTTATATTCGCAAAATTCTCGTAAGATAAGGTTCTTACTAAACTTTTTTTCTTTTTGCATAGGTTTGGATATATGAACGCTTCCCTTCTTTGTTCAAAGACAACTCTTACGTCAAAGTGGATAACAGTTTTCCGGTTCATTTGCCAAGAGCGCAAAGGTACGTTTTAAGGGTACTCGGGATAAGGAAATGCCGCAAAATCTTATGAAACTCCGAGCCGCCATCGACAATTTGATCGCGAAAGAGGTGATATTTGATCTCAGATCGAGAGGATAGAAATCAAGGTTTAATCCCAAGGAGAAATGAAGTTGTTGCATTATACTATGGACCCTTGATGACTGTGTTTGAAGGATTTTCAATGTACGATCCACATCGGGTAATGCGACAATTGGGTTACGTACAAGAAGAACCTCATTTCGATGCAGCAAATCCGGCCTTTACTGTGGATATGTGTGATTGCACCACCTCCCAAAAAGGTATGAACGTCTCTTACCTTCCAAAGACCAACTCAAGAACATTGGGCTGATAGGCGTCGCGGTCAAATCGATGTGAGTCTTTTGGACGAGGTGACCACCGGTCATGAAGCTACTGAGAAATACATGGCGTGGTACTTGGGTTGGGCTCGTCCTACTGTGATTAGGCCAATGACTACTGAAGAACTGGCTCGTAAGAAGAAGATCGAATCGAAAGACCCAACAACATTGCTTAAGATATTTGTAAGTATTTTAGAGTTGCTCTTACTATTTTAAGATTGATTGCATTACCGAATCATTCTATTAATTGTTGTTGTTTAATTGAATATAGAAGGATCAGTTGAAGACCTTTGTGAGGGTGTTGTGTTGCGCAAAAGACAGAGGAGAACCTGTGCAAAGCAAGCACATTGACTATGCTTGCAATGTTGACAATGAGGATGCCCAGCTATTGTTCAAGCAACTTCAGGCTAAAGTAAAGGCGGAAGAAAAAGCTACTAAGGATGCACAAGACAAGATAAAGGCTGATAAAAAGAGGACTCGTAGTGCTCGTGGTGGTGAAGGTAGCAGCAGTGGTCCTGGTGGTGAAGGTAGCAGCAGTGGTCGTGGTGGTGAAGGTAGTGTTCCAAAATGGGGCCGTGGTCGTCGTGGTCGTGGTCGTGGCCAATGAATGCTTTCCTAGTTCATTTCTTTATGTTGTGGTGGACAAATGTTTAAGTTAATGGTGTGGACAAATGTTTTTTTACGGTTTATGGGACATGTTTCGTATTTTGGACAAAAAATGTTGGATTTCTAGTTGTTGAATGAATGGTTTGTTTAGCTATATAAAGTGTCGTATTACCTTGACGGCATGCTTTTTTTTAAGCTACCCTGTCGGCTGTCCCAGGGCCGGCAAGGTTGTGAAATGTCAGACTGCCGGCCTTGTCAACCAAAAATTGTGTAGTTACCAGGGCCGGCAAGGTTGTGAAATGTCAGACTGCCGGCCCTGTCAACAAAAGTTGTTTAGTTACCGTATCTGGCAAGGTAATACGATTCCTACTAAGCTTGGCGTTTTGTAGCCTGGAAGGGTACGAAAATAGAGACCCTGCCGGCCATATCTTGAAGAAAAAAAACATTCTTCTGATGCCTAAAATCATGCAAGGTCGGGAGGGAAACAAAACAAGAAAATGCCGGCGGTATTTTGGCCGGCATGCTATTGAACCCATACATTTCCGGCCGTTTTACGACCCTGGCATTTTAGCAAATTTACGACCCCGCCGGCGGGTTCAAAATTCAAATTTTTGCAAGTACAATTGCATTGATTCACTTGTACTTGGACACTATAACGGCCAAATTTGGGCACCATCTATAAATGCACTACTTATCTCCACAAAACAACACACAACTATTTTCATATACTCTCCAAAGCTCTTATCATCACACACTCCATCTAACTCACCCAATAGCTCTCTACACACAAGAAATGGCTTCATTTGATTCTAATGAAGATTTGGCAATCACCAAAGCTTGGTATGCAGACTAGAGTTCAAGGCGGTCCTCCGTAAGGGTGGATTCCACAACCTTTTGGGCTAGGGTTCACAACACTTTTAGCCAAGAGTGTGGGAATCCTAACTCAAGAAGTGTTCAACAAGTGCACGATAGGCACATAGTCATTGAAAATGCGATACTTGCTTATTTAGCTATCCAAAAACCAATTTTCAACGCTCCCCACTTTAACTTGTCCATTGAACAATTTGTAAGTATTTTTGTGGTTTATTTTACGTGATCCATGTTGTTTGATCTTCCAACTTAAACCGCACTAACAAAGTAAGTTTGTGTTTTGTTTTTGTAGCATGAAGTCGCCAAAGCGCGCTACTCGGAGGAAAAGGGGGAAGCATTCGCATTCGATGCAAGCTATCAATTCATGGAATTCAAAATCCCGGAGTATGCCCCGGAGATGATGGAGGGTGTATCGTTTTCGGAGGAGGAAGATTGATGGCTTTAGAAGTTTTTGTATAGGTTTTGTGGGTAGACCTCTATGTAAACCCTCGCGAGACTATAACTCGTCCAATAGGGTCGCCTAGGGGTTCAAAGGCTTGATGCACATGCTAAGTGCATTCGTTTTTTCGTCGACAAGGATTAGGTTTTATGTTTCAATCAATGTAGTAACCAAAATTGAATGAATAAAGTAAATTACATCTTCCATATTATGTCACCAAGAATGTTGTATATTTTTTTTGCATGCCGACTTTAAGATAGCCGGAAGGGTAGGAAATATTTACATGCCGACCGTATGATTGCTGCCCAAGATAGTCGGCGTGTTCTTCATCCGAGGACCATTCCTACGAATATCCTGGTCGGCCTTATTCAAAGTTGACACCTGCCGGCGGAAGAGCGATCGGCACCTTATTCAAAGTTGACCATTCCTATGGATGTTTGGTCTAAGCTTATTCAAACCACGACCTTGCCGGCTTTATGCATTTTCAAAACCAAAATTTTTGGATCGAAATCGAACTCATAAGACGGAGCAAAAGGTTAATCTACTGAATTCATAATTTGAAAATTTTAATCTAAACTCAATTAATTAACCTAATCAGAATTTTAGTGTTAATTAACCAAGGGCATATTAGCCATTTAGAAAAAAAAAAGGTTAAGGGGTGGCTTGGTTTTACTTCATAATGACCAGATTTTGTCTTATTGGGTATACCCCAATTAGTTTGAGTATACCCCAATCAAGCCAGGTAAAATGCCCTGAGATTTGTCAATTTACTTTGCTTCTCTTCTCTCTCTCAATTTTTGTGATATAACCCGTTTACCCGAATCTATTTTATGAGCCTACATTCGTCAAAGATTGAACCCAAGCAAATATTATTACTATTTTTTTGGTGAATTTCTTATCTGACTGAATTCACCTGATTTGTTTGGATCTGAATCAATAAGTTTATTTTCTTGAGTCAGACCTGACTCATCCAGTTCAAAAATATGTGAGTCGGGACATTTTATTCTTTGACTCAAATGGGTCCAAGTCGGGGATTGGGTCTCAGTCAAGTGGCGAGTCAGATTTGATTCAAACTAAAAAATAAACGGTCTGACATTTGACTCGGGCCGAGTCAGATCCAGACGCTGAGTCATAAAAAAACAAACACCCTGAAAGTCTCGGTTTCTCTTGAACGGTGTTTGTCCTTGAAAATGCTTTTGTTTTGAATTTTCCAAGAATTGGCGGTGATCGTTGTCCATCTTTCTTAACACATGTTGTTTTATTCCTAGAACTTCTTCTCACTTCAAGTTTGAGGCTTTTTGGTGTAAATATCATGATTTTCTTTCCAAAGTTTCTAACCTTTGGTCTAAATTTCCTAATTTTGATTTTCAAAATAGCCTTAAAATTTTCAGTTCATCTCTTTCTTTTTTTGGAGTAAGAGAAAAATAACTTATATATATATATCAAAGAAACGTATTAGGAAACGTAAGAAAGAAATTGAAAAGGGAGAGGTACCTAGCACACCACCGACATTTTGTTCGGACATATAAGACAAAATCTAATATTATCAACAAGTAGACCTTTAGAAAAGATCCTTAAGTATATGATTGTATATACGGTTTATCTCTTGTATAATCAGTAGTTTAGATCAAAATATCCACTAACCTGATTGTGTACAAGAGCTCTGGGATGAACTCAAAAATCAATATCCAAAATCAACCTAGTATGTACCTGAAAAACACACAAACTAAATTCCAACAAGAACAAGTCTCATAATCTATATTTCAAGATACGAATTCACAAGAACAAACCTTTTAGGTTTTATATCGAATCACTTGTTTTTTATTTTAATTATGTCAAACAAAAATATAATGCAGAAGTAAAAAGTAAAGCAAGACACAGTGAAATTTTGTTAACGAGGAAAATTGCACCTGCAGAAAAACCCTGAGACCTCGTCCAGATTTGAACTGAACAGTATTAAGCCGCTACATACACTAGCATACTATTAAACTTCGGACTGGAATGTTCTGAGACCGAATTAACCCTCCAAGAAATTCAGTTGCAATCGTGCTCCTTACGTCCCTTGTACCTCGTAAGGCTCTACGCAATGGATTCTCTTAGCTAACGTCCTTTACAACGTAAGAGTTGCTTCATCCTAAGTGAAGGCTTTCTGATATTCTGCTTTCACATAACACCATTTTGATTTCCCTTTAGATGTGAATCAATGTTTTGGAAACCCTGTGTTTGTTTCGAATAACTACCGGGTAAAAGTATATATCAATACAAACTTGTAGAGTTGGGGTTTATACTCTTCAAAATTTGTAGAGATACCTAATATATTCTACAACAAGAACAACTAGAATAAATCTAAAGATATCTTGTAAAAAAATTTAAGGAATTTATGAGACACCATATATGAAGTTTTCTTTCTAAACCATATTTCGACCAACTAGTGTCGATATACAATCTTATATTGAAATCTATCAAATCTAGTGTATATTATCTACAGACCTTGAATGGACTTATATCAGAAAAGAAAGACCTTAGAATAGACAGGATTATTGAATTAACCTAAATACAAGTTCCATAACTATCTAAGAAGATTATTGCCAACTTGTGTTTTGCGATCCCCAAGTAAAGTCTTATTGTCTCACTCTTGTTCTTGAAGAACAGAAGTAGTGGAAAACAATCTTATGAAGCATACACAGATTTTCCAAGGGATGGTTTGTGTAGCTTACTGTTGGTGCAAAATTAATCACCCCAACAATCTTCGAGATTTGTATGTGTTGATCGAATTTCCACTGTTGCTTTACTTCTCCATAATTGTAGATGAAAGATGAGGGGGTACCTGCAAAGACACTCTGATGCCTAAGTCAGAGAGAGCTCTAGACAGGTTTTTTAGAGGAGAAAAGTAATTGTGATTGTGTCCCTTTTGAGTTGGATTTCAGCCTCTATTTATAGGCAGAAAACAAATCTTATTGTTATGATTTGTAGTTATCTCAAATAACCACCAAGATTTACCTTTATCTTATGAGATTTGTAGTTATCTTAAATAACCACTTAGATTTATACTTATCTTCCCAATATTTGTATACATCCTGGAAGATTCATGTTTATCTTCATCATATTTGTGCATATCTTGAAAGAGCCATGTCTATCTTGGCAAGATTTGCATTTATCCAAGAAGATCTATGTTTATCTTCATAGATTTGGATATATCTTGAGAGATTCCAGACTATCTTCCCAAGATTCATAATTATCTCAAAAGATCTATGTTTATCCCTTTGAGATTTGTATTTATCTTTATTGGTTTCCATAATAAACCACTGGGCTACCTTGATAACCCAGCCGAGCTTCATAAGCCATTTTTGGTTTACCTTAATAAATCACTGGGTTACCTTGATAACCCAGCCGGGCTTCATAAGCCATTTTTGGTTTACCTTAATAACCCACCGGGTTACCTTGATAACCCAGCCTGGCTTCACAAGCCATTTTTGGTTTACCTTAATAAACCACTGGGTTACCTTGATAACCCAAAGCTTCATTTTTGGTTTAAGCCATTTTTGTTTTAAGCCATTTTTGGTTTATAAAACCACTCAGGTTACCTTGATAACCAAATAGGGCTTCATAAGCCATTTTTGGTTTACCTTAATAAACCACTGGGTTACCTTGATAACCCAGCCGGGCTTCATAAGCCATTTTTGGTTTACCTTAATAAACCACTTGGTTACCTTGATAACCCAGCCGGGCTTTATAAGCCATTTTTGTTCATGTGGCGCTTGTGTGCCTCGTACGTACATCATTTTATGATGGTACAAACATCGCCCCCTCTTAATTCTCAACTTGTTGAAGAATTAAGAAGAGTATAATCCCGACTGTCCGTCGCAGCGTGCTTACAATAAACCCGTTACTTTTACGATCATCTTGCCGCGAATTTAGCGTTGCTAAATTTTTGGACTGCGCCCGGGTTTATGTTAACATTTCTAAGTATAACAATTATATTTAATATTTCCATGCACCCTCATACTGCAGGTACCTAGCACACTGGAAACACGTTCAAAGTACCAATAATGTACTGAAAAATTTCTTATATAAATTTATGCACGTACCGGCATGTGAGTCTTGACGTGTAGATGTGCTATCTGTTAGCACTTCCTTGTTTTGACCTGGAGTTGGTGACCAACCACTTTGTTGTTTCTCTTTCATAGAATAGCATTTTATTTATCTGTTTTCCACTTGTTCGAATGCAGGCACCACCGGTAGCTAACCATGCACGTTAATTGCCCAGCTGCTTCGGTCTTGCTTTGGCACATTTTGCTCCATCTCTTTGGTAAGATATTGACATATTTCACTCGAATGTAGGCTGCTACCATAACTTATTAGGCACTATGATTGCCTACATGCTCTCGTACTGGCGTAGAATTTGCTGACTCAAACCTCTTGTGCCTGTGAATAACAAATGTACGACAATCTCCGGTGTACAGGTTGACCGGCTATAACTTTTTGTCATATATTTCCTTTTGCTTCATCTTTTATTGAAACATTTTACTCTTATTCTTAAAGTACTTCTCCCCAGGCGTTCGTTCCTTCAACCTTAGTTGCCCCCATTACTTGTCATGATACCGAAAAAGATGTCTCTTATTGTTCGACTTCTTTAAACAAGTTGCTTTTGATTGCATGCTCGGGGTCACTTTAGCCGCCCCCAATATCTGTAGAGACATTGCCAAATGTGAAAGACGCCCCCAAGCGTGAGTTGTCATTATTGTTGTAAAATGTAGTTCTCCCCATCGTTTGCAGGGATATGACAAAGACGCCCCCAACTGTGGTAACCTGCAACCAATTTTCTCACGTGCTAGGCGAGACTCTTTTCCATGTAGTGGACTTATGATGCTCGAGAGCTAGTCGAGTCTTAAGTGAAATGTAGTGTGCTTGCGGCTGTGGCAAGGCTTTTCGCTCGCAATGTGATAAGAATATAGCGCTCGCTGCTAGAGCAGGCTGGCATTTTTCTTGTGTTGAGGACGAAGCTTTGGACCAACATCGGGTGTTGGGCTCGTGGTCGAGATGAGGCTTTGTACTTGCGATGTGATGCAAGGATAAATATTGAAGGGTCCAAGCGATCCATATCTCGAAATCGATCATGTTGCTTGTGTGCTGACGTTGACATGACAGGTCGAGCTGCTGATGTGATGCTGCTGATTGGGCTGACGTGGCAAGTGACTGAATTTTTCGCCAATGAATCACCTGGTTGGACCAGATCGATTTGGTCCAGGTTGGACCAATATTGAATCGATTTAGTGGATCAGGTTGAACCGAACCGACCAAATCGGTTTGACCAGTAACAGAAGCGGATGCTTGGCTTGGTCTTTCTGTCACGCTTTTTTGCAACGTATCTAAAATGTTTCGTCTATTTAGCGACGCCTCTGCAACAGTTTTTTGAAACTATTTCTGTTTTGTATTCGGGCACTTTTTGCTGCAGTTTTGGCAACGTTTCCTTCTATTACGCAATAGTTTCTTCTACCTTCGTAACGGCTTCTTCAACTGTCGCAACGGTTGCTTCAACCTTTGTAAAGGTTTCTTTAACTATCGTAACGGTTTCCTCAATTGTCGATATAGTTTCTTCAACCCTAATAATTTTTTTTGTTTTGTTCCAACTCCTTTAAGAAAAGTTTTTCTTTCTCAGCTTTCTCTTTAGCTTTTATTGGAATATTTTTGCTTTGCTGGCTCCTTATGCAACATCTTAAGCTCTTTATTTCGTTCTGCTAGCTTGATATATTTTTCTTTCGCTCCAGCTTCACTAACTTCTTGGCGGAATCTTTTTTTGGTAAGCAAAATAAGTGGCTGCTCCTCCTTTTTCTTCCGTGGTTAAATTTATACGCTTGTATGGAAAGTCTTGGCTAGTGATGGTAGCAATTAGTCGTTTAGACTAATCCCTTCAGCAGAAAGTAATCATTCAGTTTACCCTCTTCAACAGCAAGTAGTTGTTGGAAAAATTTGTTTGGTGGTGAATAGCCGTCCAAAATAATTTATCTAGCTGCTCATTTAGATTGAGGCGGTGTCAGATCAAAATCCCTCAATGGAGTGTTGTATGGTAACTTCTCTCCAAGGAAATTGTAACCACGGTCTGCGGTACTAAGCTCTGGATGCGAAAATTGAGCATGTTGCTCTGCAATATGTGTTCCCTTAACAGCAAAGTTTGAGCTGCTGTGGAATGAGGCGTGCTTTGAACTGCGTCACGAGAGTGTACAGGTGTACATATCCTCTAATGTATACAAAAGTATACATCTGTGGTGTTATTTGGGCCATATCACCGGGGTTATTTTCTTGTATCAGTAGGATCTCATATTGCTTTGGACCTTTGGTTCCCTTCCAAACTAGTTGAACTATATTAAAAGATGTACTTATTTCGATCCAGAGGTTGCAAAAGCTATATGATCGGAGTGAGTTCCATTGAAGAATTTCTTATAGAAGAAAATCGTTGCTGCGTAAATCTTCTATTGATGGTGATCTTCATGATTGTAGAAATTTATTCCAATTGGTCGGTTGTGAATGATGACCACAAAACTGCTCCTTGAACGCATGCTGTTATAGCGCATGAAAATCATCTTTCTCTGCCCAAGGATTCTCGTTTACAGGCTTGTGAAGTGCACACCTTTCTGCGAGTCGAGTTCACACTTTGAGTTGTATTAAGTTGAGTTGTGCGCCTTATGACGGTGCTTTAGACAAGCATGTTTACTGTATCTCACTGGTGGCTTGGGTCCATCCCTTTACTCCCATCGTCATGTGGTCTGGGCTTTTATCACCGTGATGATTTGGCATTGTGAGGACTGCTACTTCTGCCCGTTGTCGGTACAGTTGTGAAATGTAACTTCTTTCAATGCTTTTGCGCAATCTGACAACCTGCGGCTTATGATCAGAATGAGTAATAGTTGTAAAGAACTAATGAAATTAGCCTTTCCAATTGAATTTTTATACATGTCTGGGTCAGATGTGACTTTAATACTACAACAGTTTCACTACTAAAAAGATTAATTAATGCCTTTAATCGAGTTGTCATTGTAGCATTTTTTAGTGGAGCATAGCAATATGCATTTACTGAATATAATTAAGTGGGATTCAAAACAATGCTTCGTAGATGACTGAATATAATTCAATTCTACAAAAACATGTATTACTTCAAATGCTTCCACTATCTCCAATAATGGGTACCAAAAATATGGAATTTATTCATTGAAACTACAGATTCTATTTACTTAAAAATGCATTGAAAAGGGCATGATGAGTTGAGATAGACATATGTTGCAAACTTACAGGAATTCCCTTTAACAGAAAACTAATATAAAGGAGACATTCGATCGAGTTTCTACTATATAGACATGGTTTCAAAGGACTTTACATTCTCCCTAAGCATTGCAACGGGATGTCATTTTAGGGTAGTGACTCACGCAACGCCATGGTACAAATAACAGCTCATATCCTATAATATTTCCCATGGGTAATGTACCAAATCATGCTCATCAATTTATAATTCATGGATACGGACATATATGAGTTAAGAGGCATCCGGAATTGCACACAATTCTTAGATTATATCATTATTTTTTTTAGAACGCTTGAGTTTGGAAACTAAAAGGTACCATGCATTAAGTAAGGTCTGCAAAAGCATAGATGCTCTCTATAAATTGTTTGAATGATATTTTTAGAATGCGTGATACTTATCTCGCTTCACCATATGAATATAGACCGCTGGGTTTTAGAGTCAGAATTCGGTAATTCAAAGCTCTACCCCTCATCTTGATAGATTTATGATGTCTAGTCATATGACCCGATATGGAGCCTCCTGAGCAGTACCGTCTTGAGCTTTTCTTCTTGTCGGCAAGGCTGTTTTGGCACAAATATTTGCTGCAACTTTGGTGTAATTCGTGTCCTGCACTCGAATTTTCCATAAATTCATTGTCCCACTGTCTCTCCGGGAACACATAAACGTGAGCATAGATTTTCCGAGAGGATCCATGAACGTGCAAACCAAAATTCACCACTAATTGACATTCTGCGTCATATTGTTTATCAGTCTTGAAACAACATTTTCATGGGATCTTTAAATCACTTTACATTGCTTTGAAGTCACAAGCATTTTTCTTGTAAACAGAGGGCTGCACGTAAGACCCTCATGCTTTTCAACAAACATTTTAGGTTCTTCTTCAGGAAAACAAGAGGCCGGGTTCTCCATGAGACTCTACTTTGATTAGAGAAATCGCATATCTTCCATCACTTGCATTTGTTGAAACTTTTTGATTCGCAACGAACAACATGATCTGAGATGATTAATTTATGGTGACTTGGTCGGACTAGTTTTCCTTATGCACGTAAATCGATCTGTCCGAGTCGGAATCTCCGAGATAGTTACATCCAAACGTATGAACTGGATTGCTACGAGGTTATTGCTCGAGTTAGTACACAATAGCTGCATCTTGATCTTGCTTTTTCCGGTTGTTAGGCGTCGAATTTCGAGTGTTGGCGAGCTACTCCAACGTCAAATTGATTCTTCTTGAATTATCACTTTACGAGTTAAGTTATCTAATACTGGGAATTTCTTCATTGTAGTTGGGTTTCCATGTGAAGTCCAGCTTTGATGTGATTGGGGTACACAATAAGTATTTGTGTGGGTTTCGTCCGGATAATATTGTATTTGATCTCCATGCAGTTTGCTACTCAAAGCATGACTTAGTTCAGTGGTAAAGCGAGAGAATATTAACCACGCTCCCCTTAGTCGGGGCCAAAAGATGTTCGTGCAAAATTTAATCACCCCAACAATCTTCGAGATTTGTATGTGTTGATCGAATCTCCACCGTTGCTTTACTTCTCCAGAATTGTAGATGAAAGATGAGTGGGTACCTGCAAAGACACTCCGATGCCTAAGTCAGAGAGAGCTCTAGACATGTTTTTTAGAGGAGAAAAGTAATTGTGATTGTGTCCCTTCTGAGTTGGATTTCAGCCTCTATTTATAGGCAGAAAACAAATCTTATTGTTATGATTTGTAGTTATCTCAAATAACCACCAAGATTTACCTTTATCTTATGAGATTTGTAGTTATCTTAAATAACCACTTAGATTTATACTTATCTTCCCTATATTTGTATACATCCTGGAAGATTCATGTTTATCTTCATCATATTTGTGCATATCTTGAAAGACCCATGCCTATCTTGGCAAGATTTGCATTTATCCAAGAAGATCTATGTTTATCTTCATAGATTTGGATATATCTTGAGAGATTCCAGGCTATCTTCCCCAGATTCATAATTATCTCAAAAGATCTATGTTTATCCCTTTGAGATTTGTATTTATCTTTAATGGTTTCCATAATAAACCACTGGGCTACCTTGATAACCCAGCCGGGATTCATAAGCCATTTTTGGTTTACCTTAATAAATCACTGGGTTACCTTGATAACCCAGCTGGGCTTCATAAGCCATTTTTGGTTTACCTTAATAACCCACTGGGTTACCTTGATAACCCAGCCGTGCTTCACAAGCCATTTTTGGTTTACCTTAATAAACCACTGGGTTACCTTGATAACCCAGTAGGGCTTCATAAGCCATTTTTTGTTTATCTTAATAAACCACTGGGTTACCTTGATAACCCAGCCGGGCTTCATAAGCCATTTTTGGTTTACCTTAATAAACCAGTGGGTTACCTTGATAACCCAGCCGGGCTTCATAAGCCATTTTTGGTTTACCTTAATAAACCACTAGGTTACCTTGATAACCATTTTTGGTTTACCTTAATAAACCACTTGGTTACCTCGATAACCCAGACGGGCTTTATAAGCCATTTTTGGTTATGTGGCGCTTGTGTGCCTCGTACGTACATCATTTTATGATGGTACAAACACTTACCTTTTTCTTTTTCTTTTTTGAAGCATTTTGTGTAGCTTACATGAACCCTTTATTTATAGTGAATGGTAGCTTGAATCCTAAGAAGGTTCGTGAGCTATTTTCCTTTTTCAAGACTCTCCTTATTTTGAGAGTCTTCACTAAGTTGCAACTCTAGCATAAATTGTATTTTTGTAATTGTCTCTTAATAAATAAGATAAATCACAATTTAACTAAGGAAGGAGTATAAAACATCACGCATACTTTATATGATAATCAATTGTGTGTGGAAGAATAGTCATCTTGCCTAAAAGAGGAAACATAAAATTTTTGACTAAAACAAGTATCTAGTCACATTTATGCGGTTTAGTCTGTGAACCATTAAAAAAAGTTTGTGGACTGGTTCACATTCATGAATTGCCTTAACCATACATAATAAGTATTGCTTTAATAAACCATTCATAACTTCTTTTGTTATAATTCAGAACTGAGTGATTGTTGGCTCCTTGAAGTCCTATTCTCATTCACTACAACATGAGAACCTTTTCAGGGATAAAGGTCCCGAGTGTATACATAAATGTATATTTACTGTCATAGGAATTGTTCCATTAGAGTGAGCACTTGTTTTTATAGAATAGAAAGGCAGAATTAAACAAGAGTTTTATCAGTATCCCCATACCTTTGTCGAGGACGTCCTTGTTGATGTCTTCGTTGTCTTTCAGTATTCAATCATCATGGTATTCGGTAATTTCTGATACTAGTCTGAGACTTGATTTAGTAGACTAGAAATCAAGATATAGTTTTGTGCAACTAACATTGACAACAAGATAGAGATAGCAAAACTTGTGAGTTCGACCTAGCAGTGCTCTAACAGAATTACTATTTGTTCAATCTTTAAGGCCAGCTAACAATCCTTTTTTCGGGAAAATATTCGATTGCTCAGTTGAATGCATGCCATGGAAGCAACTTATTAGGAATAATGCATGAAGATTGGAATCTTTTTCTCTGATCATCTTATTCGAAAGCCCATATTATCAGAAACTCCCATCCATGAAACCTCATGAAGCCTTTTCCTCAACGAATCCTTCACCGCTCATCACGAGATCCTCACCTTGTGTGAGACCCTCACTTCCTTCTCGGAGTATCACTTTCTTTTGGAGATATTCACGGAACCAACATGCTCATGACGCTGACATCTCCATCGTTAGCTTCTTCCACGGAATAAGAGAGATTTCACGATGCTAGAATTTTAATGGGGCTAGTATTTTCATGGACATGGGATTTTTCATGGAGATAAGATTCTTCAAAGAGTTAACATTTTCGAAGCCATCATCCTCATGAGGATAATATCTGACATTACCACCTTCCAACACATGCTCGATTGCCTCCTTTATTCATCACTATTACTCCTATTATTTCCATTTTATTACACAAATACATAGATCAACAATAACTGGTAGGTAATGGAGCAATACATCCTTCATGAAAAGTTTTCATCTATGTCATATGCTACGACGTACCAAAAAGGCATGTCAATTGGATACACGAGCTAAGAGATATGACACTTACACTAAAGTTTATGGAATCTAAAAATTTGCATGGAATTATTAATCACAAGTTTGCCCATATGATTGATTGACGTAGCAAACTACAAATCGAGCGATTTTTTTTGCATATGATAGTTTGATCTCTTGGCTTTAAAATTTGTGGTCAAACATCAAATCCGACGTCGTCTGAAGTTTTTACGACTTCTAGAGTGAATGGCGTGCAATAAGGGTTCCTATACGGGATTTAAGAAACTCATCTTTACAGAGACCTCATCAACTCATATGCCTTCATCTTCTCAGAGACACTGTCATATTAGGTTCCACTTCATCGCCTAAGAAGATTTACCATACTGGAGGACGTCATCAACCGCGTGTCACCATTACTCCACTGATGTGACCATGACATCTCAACTTCTGATGTTGATGCCATCCCTATTGCTCAATGTTTATGTTGATATAAGATCAATCCAATTGAGTTTTTATACTTAAGGAATTAATACGGTCAAGTCTACCACAAGAGCAACTGATTCCATTGCCATCCCCGTCTGAACTCTGATCTACCATCAACTTCTTCCGCTGGATTTTCGTTATTCCAAACTTTTCTATCACCAGTTACAACTCAAAGTGTCATCTCCGAGTTTTTTATTTCTTATCTACTGCTGCCTTACAAACATTATCACTAGCACTTGGCGCTACATACTCAAACCCTAAGCATTGACGTCTACTGCTTGATCGCAAGAGAGTTTAAATCTAAAGTGTTAGAGCAATATACTCGATGCTATCAAGCAAGTTCCCAAGTATGCAAAAGTGTTGAAGGACTTGTGGTCCAATAAGCAAAGAA
This sequence comes from Papaver armeniacum, assembly GCA_023531295.1. NCBI lineage: Eukaryota > Viridiplantae > Streptophyta > Magnoliopsida > Ranunculales > Papaveraceae > Papaver > Papaver armeniacum. The sequence goes on along the minus strand of JAJJWW010001499.1, from coordinate 253,877 downwards.
CTCGCAAGCGTTGCTATCTCAAGCTTGTTTGTCAAGTTTAGTTGGCAAAACTATAAGTCTTGATTTCTAGTCTACTTATAGCTAAGTCTCGGACTAGGATAAAAAGTGTAGTTGAGCTCTAGACTCCACGGCGTTCATCATTCAAAGATGAAGAACTACTCTAGGAACTGGTGGAACTTCATCGACAAAAAGGTATGTGGAGACTTGAACTTATCTATCACTCAAAAGTCTATCTACTCTATCTCTTATCTTGATACAAAAGTCGTATTGTTATATAGACTTCGATTATACATATTTGCTATTTCGAGCTGAGTTTATCTCGCTTATCTATTTCTCGAAATATGTGTTGGTAAGCTTTCGCTTTGGCCAAGTTCATCTTTACTAGTGACGAAAGTCATAATGATTATTTCGATTACTTGAAAATCGCTTTGATGAAAATAGTTTATGAATAACAACTATATAACATCCTCTAAGAATGTTTCAATGATTGAAATGAGAGTTTAGAATATATAACCATGTTTGGATATAAACATTGTATGTGAATTCATACTTTTGTAAGTCCAAAATCCTTGAACCAAAGTATGCGTACTTTGCTGCTCAGGATGACCGGAGCTAAGTCGGCGTACCTGTCCGCGTACTGTCGGAAGTTCACATCTCGTGAATTTCTGCCGGAGTTTGTGAACTGAAAACAAGCTCAGTCCGGTTACTTAAGTATGCGTACGGGTATGCGTACTTAAGTGGGTTATTTTCTAAAAACAGTTTAATCGTGAACTAAGAAATTTATAAATTAAGGAATGCAATCTTTGCAAACCGTGGCTATAATGTTCATGAATCGATTCGAGTGAATCAAAATTGTTTTTGCTTCGATTGTGTCTTGTATACTTCTATGAGATCTAAGCAATTGAACAACTCTCTAACTAGTTCTTTTGAGTCATTTGAACTAGTTATGGTGAAGATGAATAAGGTTGATATGAAAGTGCTCATATGGTTAACCATTGGTTAACCAATGTTGAACCAACGACTTGTACACGTTTAGGTACGGTTACTTAAACCTAAATGAAGTTACATTTCATGTGTGTATAACAAGATAAGTTCGATCTGACGGTTGAAAGATATTAGCTTGAATCTAATCAGGTTTTCATCTAACGATGAATATTGAATGCTTTGTTACCAAGGTAACTTAGATTGCAAACCCTGATTTGGAGACTATATAAAGGAGAACTCTAGAAACTGGGAAACCTAACCCCCACACCTCCTGTGTGATACTAGTTGTGTAAGCTAGAGTCGATTCTCCTTTAACCTTAGGTTTCTATCGAGACCCTATAGGTTAAAGACTTAAAGACTTCATTGGGATTGTGAAGCGAGACCCAACTATTTTCTCTGTAGTTGTGTGATATGATCTTGTTGTTTCTATCGTATTTGAGTACAATCGTAAGATTGGCTTGAGATTAATTTCTCTGATAGGCAAGATAGATAAGTAGTCACAAACATCTTCGTCTCATCGTTTGTGATTCCACAATATCTTGTTTCGCTAGTCAATTAAGATTATTGTGAGGTGATTGATATTTCTAGGTTGTTCTTCGGGAATATAAGTCCGGTATATCAATTGGTTCCTGTTCACCTTGATTTATCAAAAGACGGAACAAAACTCGTAGGTATTTCTGTGGGGGACAGATTTATCTATTCCTGTAGAATTTTTTGTGTGATACAGATTTGTTTATTAAAGTCTTCAACTTTGGGTCATAGCAACTCTTACTTGTGGGTGAGATCAGCTAAGGGAATCAAGTGCGTAGTATCCTGATGGGATCAGAGACGTAAGGAGCGAAACTGTACCTTGGATCAGTGTGAGATTGATTGGGATTCAACTACAGTCCAGACCGAAGTTAGTTTGTAGTAGGCTAGTGTCTGTAGCGGCTTAATACAATGTGTGTTCAATATGGACTAGGTCCCGGGGTTTTTCTGCATTTACGGTTTCCTCGTTAACAAAACTTCTGGTGTATGTGTTATTTCTTTTCCGCATTATATTTTGTTATATAATTGAAATTAATATCACAGGTTGTGCGTTGAATCGATCAATTGGTAAATCCAACCTTTGGTTGTTGATTGAAATTGATTGATCCTTGAACATTGGTCTTTGGTACCGTTCAAGTTATTTCTCTTGTATTCAATCAGGCTCGCAGATTTCAATTTGTTTGAGTAAGGATTGAATTGAGAAATTGAGATATAACTCTTTGATATACTTTGTATTAAGATTGAGTCTGACTGTCTAGTTGATTCTCTTAAAAGTATATTGAGTTAGTCCATACATATTTCTAAGCGAAATATTGGGTGAGGTTGTTGTACCCCCACTTTTTCATAAAGCCCAAGTTTGCGTCAAGGACATTTCCAGGAGGAGACAAAGCTGAGTAACTATCTCTAGATTCTCAAGTACAATTTTTAATATTTGGCGTTTTAATGTCACCCGCTCGTGCTTACCACGAAACATTATTGTTACTCAGTAAGCAGGGGACTTAATGTTGATGGTGGTTTTTGACAAGGGAAAAACTTGAAAATTCTCCCTTGAACCCGTATCAGAAACACATAGTTTATGCTTATAGGCCATGCGAGTATGTATGTGTTATAGCTTCACCCAGTTGAACTCTTATTATTATATATTTAATTTCAATATTTATATTGTACTCACTTATGTATCAAATCTACATTGACTAGAAAACTCTTAGAGGGATTGACCACTAGCTAGTATAGAGAAACAATGCACCTTTTTCAAGTTGAAATAATTCCACAACTGAATTCCTTAAACTCGTTCCATATATCAATATTTAGACCCTCATTGAGTAATATTGAACTTGTCTCGAGTTATAGAACTTTCAGGAACGGATTCCTTGAACTCGTTATGTATACATATTAACGTTCAAATTTATACATATCGATGCTCAAATTCTTATTTAGACAATATCAATTTGTTATTGTATTCTTAGTATATACCTACAAATATCTTCAGTGCTTGAAGTTCTATCAATTTTATATCCATCCACATGAATGAGTTATTGAACTAATTCATAAGTCTTCTCAGATGTATTCTATGAATCCATTCTAATATTACCCAACTCATGATCTAATATATATTCATGTGTCCATCTCCTAAAGAACAAAATATGTTAAGAATCACAAGAATGGCTTGCGGCTAAAATTGGCATCAAAGGTCAAATTAATATTAGCATGTGCATGTTGACCACTCAGAGTACAAACAAATATTAACCTCAACAGTTGCACCGACACTAGCTCTTCATGGTGCTGGTTATATATTGTCAGCGCCAGCTTATCTATTCATGACGCTAACTACTACAAGCACCAACTTCCTCTTCATGGCGCTGGAGCCAACACCTTGGCTAGCGTCACACTAACTCCTAATGTTGTCCTAGTCCAGTGCTGGCCTATACTACCTTGACGCTAGCCTAGTGCTAACACCACAACGCTGACACTAGGATATCGCTTGACCTCTACTTTCAACGCTAGCCCAACATTAGCTCCAGGCATATTGGGGTTTCATCTTATCAAACCAAAGGTCAAATATCTCATCAAGCTTGTTATGGACCAAGGAAGACCGGAAGTCTCCAAAACCCGATGTCGTGGGTTCAAATCCTACAAAGCGTGTTGAAAAGAATGACCAATGCTAACTTATCATTCTAGCCTAATGCTAGCACCGATAATTCTCAAGGTCATACTGGTATTTATTTTAACAGTACTAGCGGTAAGTAATGCCTCATGATATTGACGCAATACCAATTTCTTCATCTCACTCATGGGTGTTTCGAGTCTGAGCTACCTTCTCGAAGCCACGAGTCATAAATATTCTACGAGTGAGAGTCTCAGTTGCGATCACTAAAGATACCATCATCGGCAACTTGTGTTCATTTCTGAGTATTAACTTACTCAATGACGTCGTCAATCTCAACACTCAAGTCATGAAGATGCAGTCTACATACTACTAGACTTACTATATTCATCAGACTTGACAAATTATTACTGTGGCTCAACTAAAATAGTAGTACTCTTCACTAATTTCTATGAGACATCAAATATGTTACATGGAGGGATTCTCATTAGGGTATGGTCTGGAGGTTTACAACAGCATGCAATGTAGCAACACATCCATGACGAGAATGTAATAAGTAGTGGGACGATTAAGAGCGATATTGAGAGGATGAGGGAGTAGTGGTCATACAGTATTCCCTGACATAGCGACACGACTTCACCACAATTTCCATGACCATCACTTCACCACTTCTTCAAAACTTCCATTAGTTACGAGGAATCAATGTGTGTTTACTACAACTATAAATAAATGACTTCATTTATCAAAAAGGAAGATCTCTCGTATAAGAATAAGACATCCATTAACAAGTCTAGCCTTCACACAGTAGTTCAACAACACCACACTACAAAATTCATCAGACAATGATATCTCGATGTTCTCTGCTTCCCTTCCCTAAGATCAACCCACTGTCTCCACCTTTATGACTAAAGCAAGAAATTAACAACCATTTTTTGGTTTAGACTCTTCTTGTACAATTTTGATATCTCGAACAAAAAAAAAATACTTATTCAATACATTGTTTTTCACCCAAAAACACAGACGTTGGTTAGGTCTCGCTAATTTCCGTTTTATTTTGATTAGCTTTGTTGGTCTACGTCGAATTTGAATACCATGCTAGTTTAACAAAAACTTTTTTACTTATTTTTGCTGAACATGCGGTGCACATAAGTCATAACTAGTATGTAAGTTAGAAAAATAAATTATGTCACCCCGACCGACCATCATAAAATTGTCGACTACTTGTGTTATCTTGTATCGCTATATCTAAATCCTTCCCCGTATCTGTTTTTTCTTCTTGAACCTATTACAGGATAGATGGCTGGTTGTAATTAACTCGAGGAAAGTATCCACTTATATCTTTAAATTTACAATTGGTCCTGAAGCCATCTCCAAGTAACTTTCATTACAAACTCAAGTGCCCACCGCTTCAGGACGGATACTACGTACTATTACACCATTCACAACACAATACTACAAACGAGAGATTGTTCAAATTAGAGCAGGATATTCTTACATCTTATTAATAATTTTTCCTTAATAATAATTAATAAGAAAGAAAAGCCACGATTGTGGTACATATTTCGTACTTCCATACGCTATCAAGTTTCAGGTGAAACCATCTTAATTCACACAGCGAGAAAATTTAAAGAGTGACCTTGATGGTCCTGATCAATCAAAATTAAGTTAAACAAAATCGTTAATCAAACGATTATGTCTGTTGTAATGTTTCTCTACGAACACCTTCGAAGCTCCTTCAACTGTTTTACGCCATGTCTGCCAATCCAAACCCCAAAAACAGAAACTAAGCATTAGTAATCGCTCTAAGAATAACACAAAAATTGATTTGATCAAAACTTCAAATCATTAATAAAGAATCATGTAAGTTAATTACCTTTCCAATTGCTCTCACAAAGGATTTGTTCTTCATTTCTCTAGCTTTGAGTACTTGAGCTGATCTCCCAATTCCAATCTTTCGAAGTAAACCCGATGATGATCTCCGATTGGTTATAGGAAGAAGTGATCTCCTCTCTACAATCATACTTCTAGAAGGGCTATTCTCATTTTCTTTATTATCATCATTTTCTTTTCTACACCTTTTTTTGTCCCGTTTCAAAATACTATCTTGTTTCTTTTTCCACGAATAATCCTCTTCCATCGCTGCAAATTTACGAAGTAATTGATCTGAAGATACCTTGTTTACGTGCTGAATTACGTTAGCTTGATCAGTGGCAGTTGTAGTGGTAGTAGCTGCTGTATTAGACTCCATCACAGATGAATATGTTCCAAACGAAACGACAGAGAGAAAGACAAGACAGAGATAGTTGAGAGAGAAGGGAGATGGATTATTTAGAGAATGGGGAGAGGGGGTTATTGAGAGTTGAAATCGGGAGAAATGACCGTTAATAGACTGCAATTGAGATGATGGATTTCAGAGTTTATTTTAAGATTTGGAGCTATAAGGATGGGATGGGGGAAGAATATTATAGCCGTTGGGAAATGCAAGCGCGGATTGCTTAGAATAATCATGTATGGGGCGGGGGTGGCATGTGAATTTCGTACTAGAATATATACGGGAGCGTGATGAATGATGACAAACGACTCAACCCAAAATGAAGAATCTTATCGGTAATCAGCAAGAGAAGTACAGTAGTGTTAGGTTGACCGGGAGAAATCCCGTGGATTCTCCCGGGGCTGTAATGGGGAAAAATATCGTTTGGTCCTTTTTTAGGTGGGCCCATGTCATGCTTAATTTCGTTTAGGCAAACGCTTTTTTTATTTGGTCCATAACTATTTAAAAATATTTAAATAGACAAAAATACCCTTCCGTGTTAATTTTTTTTTTTTGAGCGAGCTCTTCCGTCTTTAAAAATGTACTTCATTCCTGCGAATGAAGTCCATACAAAAGCTAAAAATGTACTTCATTCCCGGAATGAAGTCCATATAAAACCTATACAAACCAGACTTCATTTCTGGAATGAAGTCATTCTAGGAATGAACTTCATCGTCTTCTTCAACAACATCAGTAGAACATCATCGTCTTCAACAAGCAGCATCAACATCATTTTCATCATATTTAACAGCAGCAACAAACAACAGATGCGCAAAAAAGAAACGGAAAACTTCATCGTCTTCATCGTCTTCATATACTTCAACATCATCAGCAACAACATCAACACCAGTAGAGAAGAAAAAACCCTAAAAACTCCATCGTTCATCATCTTCTTCGTCGTCTTTATCATATTCATCCCACCCCACCCCACCCCACCCCACCCCACCCCATAAGTTTGCAGGGTCCACCCTAAGTTTGCAGGGTCCACCCCTATTACAGCCCCGGGAGAATCCAGAGACGTAACGAAATTAGATGCTTTATTCAACGTTTTCTAGTCTGTCACCACTGTGACCACACCCACGTGGGATCCCACGTATGGGAATTTGACTAGGTCAAATACATTTCCTAGGTTTGGTCAAATGAACGCTAGATACTTTCAACGAGCCGTAATGAACGCTAGATACTTTCAACGAGCCGATTACGGCTACACGCTCTTCAAGAATATCCAATGGGTGGTCTTGAAATAACTACCTAATAAATATTTGATGGGACGTTTTTTTTGAGGAGGCATGGTGGACAAATCAAATGTTACCTAATAAATAACAACACATGTCAAATTCATTTGTCCCTATGCCTCATAAAAAACGCCTTCATCGAAAATTTACCGGACAAGTAGTGAGTTTGTGTATTACATGTCGGCAACACTATTTTTTCCTACTTTGTATTTTCTCATATTCTCACCGATTTGCGTATCTATTATTAATTTTTATTGTAATCGAAATTTTCTACTCTATTTTTTTATTATTTTGATGGAGAATTTGGTAGTACATCCCAAGTAAATCACTACGTTGATAAATTTTCCTAGAATCTAGAAACTAAAAACTAGGTCATTTAAATTTTTAAGATGAATTAATATGGGTAGAATTGGGAAGATTTTATTCTCTAAATTTCAAAAAAAACTCTACAACGTTTTATATTTATAGTATTTTCATTTTTCCTTGTACCACTATTTATTTCAAAACGGTTTTAATTATCATATTTATTTGCTTGGGAATTATCACAATTGAGTATATATCTGTAACATTGGGAATATAATTAGGGGTAAAACAGGAAAAAGCATAGAAATGTATAAAATCAATAAAAGTTTCTTAATTTAAGAGAATTGGTCCCTCCGCCTATATATGTGGTAAGGAGGGAGTAAATAATTTGGTGATGCTTTGATAACATATGTAAATACTTTTCATCTAAAAATGAATCTTTTTTATTTATTTATTTATTATGTACTTATGAATCAATCAATTTTTTATAGAATTTTCTAATTTATTCTTAAACCATGTATAACTTGGAAAACATACAAAAAATTGGAGAAACCTAGAAAAGGTTTGAAAAACAAAAATTGGATATTATTATTTATATTCGTTACGTGGATAATTCACAGAGAATTTCAAACATATAAAATTCACAAAATTCGACGTGTATATATATATAGTTTGAAAAATATGAAGTTTTTAAATATTTGTCTTCACTTTTATAAAAATGATATTTTCGTAAATACTGATGTTTAATCTATTTACACTTTTCTTTATACCGCTTTTTTAAAATCTAATGACTAATAAAAAAACAAAAATCTAATTGAGAACAATAATTTGTGAGGGGGATATTTTTTGGAATAATCCTAAATATGATGACGAAGAATTAATGTAGGAAGATCTAACAATTATGAAAGGTGAAACTTTGATACTCTCTTGCTCCCACTAAAAGGAGGGAAATCACAACGTCTTGTCAAAACTCGTACATATGATGGTGAGGAGGAACGATGAAAAAACTTGTTGGATACAAGGAAACTGAACAAACCCACACAAATGTCTTTCTTTCTCTCGCTTTCTTCCTTAAGATTCTACTCTACTTATACCTCTCACTAGGGATGCACAACGGGTAGGGTGGGTAGGATATGGCCTATTTCGCCACCCTACCCGCTGACAGGCGGGTAAGAAATATTTTACCCGCCACCCTACCCGCCATTAAACGGGTAGGATCGTACCCGACCCATTAATTGGCGGGTCGGGTCGGGTAGGGTGGCGGGTATAACCGTTTTTTTTTCCTCCATGTTCTCTATATACAAAATATAAAAATTCTTCATCTTCCTTACTCTGTCTTTCGAACATTTTTTTTTTCGGTAACATTACTCTCCTCCTTAATTAACGCTATGGGTTTGTTTGAACTTGCAATTATCTTTTATTTCTTTGAGTTTTGTAAAGAAAATTGAAATTATGGGTAATCGGAAATGCTGGGTTTTTTGTTTTGTCTTGAAGCAACATTTATCGGAAATGGTGGGTTGATTGGATTTCTTATATCAAATCAATTGTAATCACTATTTTCTTAAATTTGATTGTGTTACTGATCTGTATGTGTGAACTGTTACTAATCTGTATGCGCGAACATTTTGATGATTTTTTAATAGTATTGATTCATGAACTTGGGAAGAAGATGAACAATCTTCAATTAGTTTCCAGTCAACTTCGTACAGAGTTCCGGTTGATACAGGATTGAGTCAGACAAATCCAATTAACACCCAATTAACTCGAATTACAGGATTTATGTATGTTTAGATTTCCGTCCCTCTTCTATTTATATTTGCTGGAATGATCGGCTACAAACGAGTCTTAAAACTTGATCAGAGACCCACCCTTTCTCACTGTCACTATGCACATATCTTGTTTGATAAAAGTCCCCTTTGATAAAAGATGGGTACGAGAAAATAACTATGGAAGGGTTATTTTGTCTTTTCAATATAAAGCGGGTAGGCGGGTAGGATAGGATAATTTGGAGCTTTACCCGTCACCCTACCCATTTAACGACGGGTAAGAAATCTCTAACCGTCACTCTACCCGCCAAATAATGGGTATGATAGGATACGGTTAAAACACTGGCGGGTAGGGTAGGATTGGCGGGTATGGGTAGGGTATGTGCACCCCTACCTCTCACTCTACCTAATATATTATCTCCCCCCTTTGAGCAAGAGAATGTCAAAAGCTTCACCTTTCATAATGGTCAGATCTTTCTACATTAACTTTTAGTCATCAGATCTAGGAACATTCCAAAAATGATTCCCGCCACAAAATAATTCATGTCACAAACTATTGTTTTCAGTCGTTGGATCATTGAATTTCCATTTTTTTTATCAAACTCGATATTTTAATGTAAATAGATTTAAACTCGATATTTACGAAAATGCCATTTTGAAAAAGTGAAGATAAATAAATATTTAAAAACTTCATATCTTTCAAACTATACGTGGGATTTTTGTGAATATACGCGACGATGTCATTTCAATCGACAACCGAGTCAAAGGAAAACCCTCATTTTAGCTAGTGAATGACCTCGTTGATCATAAATGTTATCTCTGAAAAATGCTCTCGCTACTTCCATATTCGAATTCCTCTTAGATCGGAAAGCCCTTTGAATTATTTACATAATGAGCATAAATAATAATGTCAAATTTTTGTATGTTTTCCCCTTAAGAGGTAGGCCTAGGCTAAGATTCGATAGAGTTGTCGACGTGCAATGCACGTGCTCTGTACTTGGTTAAATAAAAACAGTAAAATAATAGTGTTACAATGGAGAAAAAAAAATGGTAACTATTTTTTAAGCATTTACAGCTTCATCCACCCTCTCCATATTAGTTGTTATTTTACACCACTTTCTTTTTTGTTTTCATCGAGAAAATAACAAGGAGACGGTACCAAGTAACCACTAACTTTTTCAGTCCACAACCTATGGACATAATCTAATACAATCACAAGTAGGTCAATAGTAAAGACCTTTGCATAAGATTGTATAATCAGTATTGTAGATCAAAGGTCCATGTACCTGATTGCATAAAAGAGTTCATGATTGATCCCAAAAATCAATATCCAAGATCAATCTAGTATGCATCCGAATTGTACAAGATCTGAATTCCAAGAAGCACAAGACTTGTAATATATATATATATTTCAAGATACGAATTCGACAAGAATAAGTCTTGTAATCTCTTAATCAATTATGGACTATGTAGATTGATTATGTATTGCTTGTGATATTCCTATTATAAAGATAAACAATATAATTCGGAAAAGGAAATAACACAAGACACCAAAATTTTGTTAACGAGCAAAATAACATATGCGGGAAAATCATGGAACCTAGTGCAGTTTGAACGCCACACTGTATTATAATTAAACCGATATGGACACTAGCATACTATCAGACATCGTACTGGAATGCAGTTGAGACCGAATTCTCCCTCCAAGCAATTCAGCTTCAGCCATGCTTTTGTACACCTCTTGAATCTCGCAAGATCCTACACACTTGATTCCCTTAGATGGCGTCCTTTACATCCTAAGAATTGGTTCAGCCTCAGTGAAGACTTTTGATACTTATATGCCTCTAACAGAAAGCCTATTGATTTTCCTTTCGATATGTTTCTCAAGGTTTGAAACTCTGTTTGCAATAGACAAGTATAGCAAACTTCACGAATCCAGAAAACTTACACACTTATCAAAGAGAAGCCTAGATCACTACCACCTCACAAGATCAGTGAAGATTTTAGAATAATCTAAAAAAAATCAGTGAATATTTTAAATATTTATCTTGTGGAATCACAAAGTCTGAGACAAAGAGAACTGTGTGATTTCTATCTATATTGTTTATGATCTAAAGTTCATGAACTTCAATAACCAGTAGAACCTGATCCAGATACAAGAACTATCAGGTAAAAGATAGTTTGACCGGGCTTTACAAATCTCTAAGTGAAGTCTTCAAAGTCGTAAACTAATATAGTCTCATAAAGAAGCCTAGGTCATAAAGAAGCCTAGGTTATAAAAGACGACTCTATCTTTGCAACTAGGACACCAGAGTGCTATGAATTGAGAAATCAACTTCAAGAGTCTCTCTGTTTATAGATTTTCAAGGGTACATGTAGCTTTGAATTCAAGCTAAGGTTGCTTAGAATCCAAGCTACCTCTTTTTCAGCGATGAAATTCCAAGTTAGGAATTCATGTAAGCATGTGAAAGAGTTTCATTGGAATTACAAAGAAGAATATGCACTATGGTCGGGACAGTAATGGAACCATGCACAATGATAATTCATAAGGACTAAGGAAGGTTCACGGTTCAGGAACACTCAAGACTAAATAATGATCCACAAGCCCAATAAGAAATTGTGAATAAAGTTGTCTTAGAAGCGTTTATAAGAGATATACCAAAAGTGTAAGGATCCTTTAATAATTAGTTGTTTATGGGTGAAAACTATTCCTGCCGGATTTGGTAATTTGGGGTGTGTGGATGAGGAATGAATCTAAACCCTAAACAAATGCATCTGCAAGGGTGAGTGCTTGTAGATTCGGAAATCAATCTGTGCAAGTCCGGCATAAACCAAGAAATGGCCGTTCCAGACTCGTTTCGGTCACAAAGTGAAGGAGATGGGGTTGATCTTAGGGAGGGAAGCGAAGAAGGTGTTGAGATTGTGAAGGTGTTGGCTTGCTTATGACTTGTAACATAAAGGTGAGCAGGCTTACGATTGATGCAAGCGAGCTCTGGGTGTTTGAATACGTTTTTGTATTAACACTTGGTTTCGTCTCGTCTCGACTTGTGTTGTTTCTCTCCTTTGTGGAAAATAGGGAGGAGAACCTATTTATACAAGTCATTCGAGCCTTATTCACGTCTCTCGTGGGAAGTGGAGGAAGTGAAGTGATGGAGTAGTGGAGTTGTGTGTTGGTGTTACACGACCGGTCTTGCCCACTTCTCCTCATCTCTAACCGTCCATGACTTCCTAACACGTTCTTGTGATGGCGCGTTGCACGCCGCACGCCGTAAACCGCCAGAACCAATACCCCAATATGTATCCCCAGTTTGTGACATGATTGATGTTCTGAATGTGTGGATCGTGGGACCCACAAAAGGTAGCATGTAATGCTAAATTGAATAATCACGTTATTCAGGAAGTTGATACTTGTGAAGTATCATGTGTATTTTATGCGCATCTGCATCATGGTGTGGTAGAGTGATGGGTGGTGATTACCATGATGCCTCACCGACCAATTAACTCGACCAGGTTGTATAACCAAGTCAGTGAAGTTGGACGGACGAGATGATCTTTGAGACACTCATCTCGCGACCGTTGATGGAATCGGGGTTTTGAAGAGGTGCGCAGGCATCACTCTTGACTTGGTCGAAACCAAGCTTGGGAAGGGTTTTGGGAAGGACCGACCGAGCATGCATGTAGAAAGCATGCCGGTGTACACGTCCGTACCTCTCTGTCCCATAAAGGCGCGATCTAGGCTACTCGATTTGACCGGCAAAGAGGGGTGGTTGAGATCGATTTTGCAATAGAAATCTGGTTCCGCAAAAGCCGCACATCGTGCCAACTTCGGGCGCGCGCTTCAAGGCAACCAAGCATGGTCGGTCTTGCCCAATCCGTCCGGCGTGTAGGTGGTAGGCTGGTATTCACGCCTATACCTGACTGTCCCATGAAAATGTGATCTAAGCCACTCAAATCGTCTGGTGAAGTTGAGTGGTCGAGATCAGTTTGCAATTTGGGAAGTGTGACCACGCAAGTTTGGACGCGTTTTGGGATAGCCAGGCATGATATGCCTTGGCCGATCAGGTGAGGGGATAGACGGGCCCACGGTGGTCATGCTTGTATGACCGGACCTGCTTAATCTAATCTGGGACCCTCCATTCGTGCCGGAGAAGATGGACGCCCGTGATGCTCAAAACCCTAATTTTGGGTTTCACTGTCGTGCGTCATGCTCTGTTCGGGCGCACGAATTGGGATGACCAACCATGGTTGGTCCTGACCGATTGGTCAGGTATGTAGGGGGTCCCACGGTGATTGTGTTGACATGCTCTGGGCCCTTTGAATCTACATCTACGCCCTCCATCTATAACTACGAAGATGGATGGTTGAGACTGTTTTGCGACACATGTAATATGCCGCAAACCCTAATTTAGGGTTTTCCGTCCATACGCTCTGGTTTGGACGTTTTGGCAAGCTATGCCAATATTTTGGGGAGGCCGACCATGCGGGATCCGCGTTGGTTCGGATGTGAATATTCCATACCTGCTTGGGGGTGATGGAATTGATCTGGGCCATCCAATCACGCTGGTGAGGTTGGATGAACGAGATCATATCCGACCGATACGGTCACCCGATGCTCAATCGGCTAGTATAACACACCGAGAGGGGCTCAATCGGGCTAGTATAACACACCGAGAGTCACCTGTACGGGTATTTCGTACATGGTTTCATTATAGTGCTTGGAGGTTCGTGTTACTCGTAAGAGTAACACTCAGTCGTCATGCCACACTGATAATGAGTACTGGAAATACAAGGCTGATATGAAATTCACAGGAAGGGATTGTTGCCACATGCTCCAACCTGGAGGAATTTCATGTATTCACAGAATGGGATTGTTGCCACATGCTCCATTCTTGGTGAATTAAGTGAGGGAGTATCCAACACTTATAAATGGCTTTATCTTTTACAAGATGTCAGCGCATAATTTTTCCGTTTTTTTTTTTACAATTTTAACCTCAAATGAAAACCCACCATCAACACCTTCCTCATGAGATGCGATCTCATCCATCGAAGTTCGCCACCGAACTAAAAGACTTGTGGAAAGTTTTAGGCAACCGACCAAGACGAGCCCAATGGCATCACATGTTATTTTCCTACGACAAGCCTTTTGATTTTAACTTGCCACACGTAGCAAAATGCTACATGTTTTCCATGAAACACTCGAGTCATCAAATATGTCACAAACTGGGGGATACTCATCATGGTATTGGTCTAGCGGTTTACAGCGTGCGGCGTGCAAAACGCCCATTATAGGAAAGTGTCGTGAAGTAGGGCAATTAATGGCGGCAAGAAGTAACGGGTGTAAACGGATCCACTTCCTTCATCATGGAAGCATGGGTTTCTGGCGGTTATACGTTACTCCATTCTTCCACCACTCAATCGTTTCCACTTCCTATGGGACCAGGTTACGTTTCAATATGACTTGTATAAATATGCTTCACCTATTTCCACCAAACAACAAGGTTTTGGTCGGCAACATCACAGTATCCATAAATCACCAAAGAACTGATACCTTTCATTCCAGTTCCACTTTCTGATACAAGTCATAAAACAGCCACACCTTCAAAATCAACTATTCTGGTCTCAACACTTTCTTTGCTTCCCTCCCTAAGACCAACCCTTCTCCTTCACTTTGTGACCGAAGCAAGCCTGAAACAGCCATTTCTTGGTTTAGGCCAGGATTGTACAGATTGATCTCTCGAATCAAAAGTACTCCCATGCAGTGCATTGTTTAGGGTTTAGATTCGTTTCTCATCCACACACCCAAAATTACCAAAATCAGCAGAAACAGTTTTCACCCGCAAACAATTGGCGACCACAGTGGGAGATTAAATCTCTCGGTTGCAAATTCAAATTCAAATCCCAATTTCATTTTCATCCCAATTGGTCTTAGGCCAAATTCAAACCCATTTTCAATTTGATCTTAGGAATGCTTCAGAAACCCTCAATCCCAATCTTACTTCTCCTAGAACCGAAAATACTCCACATGTTATCCCTGAATCCGTTCTTTCATTCAAAACCATTGTCGAGGCTATGGAGTCTCTATATTTAAAAACTATTCATGATTTGACGAAAATCCTGAATGATATTGTCGAGAATCAAGCTACTATTGTCAAGACGCAGGATGAAGTATTTACGCTTTTGAAAGCGCTCACAGATCAACTGTCAAAGGAACCAACGCGTATTCATTCGGTGGGGAGCGCTATCAACCATTCATTTTGGATCAATGTTGATGGTGGTAGTCATTTTTCCAAGATTCATATTCCTACTCCTAGTGAGGAGGATGAAGCCTATGGTCACGCTGAATGAAAAGGTATCCACCAAGCTAACTTGTCTGCTCATGAAGATCAAAAGATGTTTCCTCAAGATCCGAAAGAAGACTCGTGGGATTTATCACGTTCAAATCAGAATCCTCGCAATGAAAAGGTGATTTCATTATGTGCATCCTTCCTGGAAAATCCCATATTGCATCAGAAGATGCTAAGAGATCCGCTGCTGCTTTACTCAGTCGATCTGAATCGTTCCAGAATGAAAAAGCTCGTAAAGACGTTCAGGAAAGCAGGCGTCTTTCTAATAAAATATCCAACCTCCAGTAAATCGCTAATGAAGGAAGAAAGAGAAAAACTTCAGCAGCGGAACAACAACCCAAACGTGTGGCACCAGCGCATCAGATGGTTTCACCCCAGAAGGTCGCGGCTAAGGTTCCTGTGCAACAACAAGAAACTGGATATGCTGCTACAAACCTCCCGTTCCCGATCGAGAAAGTAATCGAACTCCTGGAAGTATGGATTCAAGACGATGCCATCAAACTACCTCCTATTAGGCGCCTACCAATTGAAGAACAAATGACAAATCCCAAGTATTGCCATTACCACAAGTTCGTAAATCATCCTACCAGTGAATGTAATGCTCTGAAATGCATCGTCCAAGAAAATATAGATTCAGTGGAATTTCTCCCGGGGACTGGAGATCCTCCGTCTTTTCGCGGATCGGCATAAAGATGTTACACAGACAATAAAGGACAACTGGGGACTCCTCGCGGCCAGGATTGCGTCACACAATAAACTCGGATTTGCAACCTGGAAATTCAGTTTCGTGGAGAGACCCTAAGCGAATAGAGTATGTGTCCGTAACGGACAAGAGCAAAAAGAGAATGGCAAACACCAATGTACCATTCACAAGCGCAGTCAGCACGTCCCATGGTGTTACATCCTCTACCACCAACACCAGCGGCACCGGAAGCATCCCCTCTGACGTGACGCCTCTTATTACCAGAGCCAGAGCCACCGCTACTCCTAATATTTCTTCGAGCATGACCGCCTCCAATCATCACCAGAGCTGTCACCACTTCTTCGTCAGGACGAGAGACTCGAGGAGCCAGAAGAAACCAACCTTCCCATTACCATTATCGATTTAATGGAGAGACAAGAAAGTTCTTGCCAAAACTCATACGGACATGGCCACAACTCAGAAGGAGCCTCTTCAACGTTTTTCTCCGGAAGCCGCTCCGCTTCAACGTTCGCTCCCGAAGTCGCAACATTCTCCCCTGTAGTCGCCACTCCTCCTTGCCAAGGATTGTGTCGTAGACGCCACTCCTTCCTGCCAAGGATCGTGTCGTAACAGCCACTCTTTACTGCCAAGTATCGTGCCGTAACCGCCACACTCCCCCTGTCGAGGATCATGATCGCATCCAGCCAGGGTTTCTAGTCGTGGCCACCGTTTGATCCATACCGCCAAAAGCTCGTGGTCGTGGACAGTTTACTCACTCGTTTGTTGATACCAGCCAGAGCTTCACCATAGCAACAATTACTACAAATTCACCAGTACGGATGCAAGACGGAGATATCTTTATCATGGTCAACCCACCGACCATACTAGATAGAAACATGTAAACCACACTTGGGGAATGAGGCTCTACAAGGAATCCCTTCACTGTCAAAGCTCAAAAGACACGGTCAACCAAAAGGTCATAACCACGACAAGGTCATCTACTCTTCAAGGGTATAGCATAAGAATATCATCACCTCTCTTTCTAGAAGGCGCCTGCAACACTTTACGAGGCCGCGGCGGATCCCAAGTCTGCTCGGAGAAAACAACTTCAGAAACTAAAGAGAAATGTGACTGGGGACTGCTCATCGCAGTCCATCCTGACAACCATCAAAGACTCCAAAAGCAAGCCACAGAGATACATTCACATATCCGGCCACGCCATCGGATCTAACAGATGTATAACTGAGGACTGCTCACCAAATCCCGTTTCATGCAATAGTACAAGATTCAGAAGATGGTTCAAAGGATGTCGTTTGGAACGAAGTCCTTAAAGACTTGATAGCAACACATCAGCAACGGAACGTCTCTCAACTCATCTATTTCACCCAATGGCTCCGGAAGATTTCGACCATACAATCATCCACAACATATCATCATCGCAATCAGAAATTCTAGGTACCAAATAACCTTAAGTCAAGGATAAACCAACGACGCAACCACAATCTCCAAGATTAGTCCTGACATTATTTCATCCATCCATCCCAAGAGCGCAATGGAGTTTGGTAAATATTTTGAAATTCACTAGAGAGGTATGATACTCGTTCTTCTGGAGTCATAACCTTATTACACATTCTCGAGAAGATCGATGGTACCGTTGGGTGGATACATACGAGAGCACCTACCTTGAGTTCTCCTGGCTTGCCTTGTTGTTGATTATAACTACTGGAGATTGCTTTGTTGCCATTAATGCTCGCTCTACCTCCGCTAACAAATGACGAAGAGGAGCCAGATGCTGCAGATGAAAGCACGGAGCCGGACGAACAACAAAAACGGAAGAGGGTCAATACCCCTTTTCATACGAACGCAATTTCTAGAGTTTGAACAGAATAAGGATTCCTTATTGCTCCATGAACGGGAATAGACGACTAGGCGCACCACACTCATACTCCATAGTCGAACAAGTAGTGTGCCAATATCTCCGTTCCATGACCGAACCAAGAAAGCCCGCCAAAGACGAGGAACACCACCGCTCAACCTACAACGCTCCATGGCACCAAAGACTCGTGATCAAGCCAACTCTCCATGGCTCCAAAGACTCCGTGGTCAAGCCAACTCTCCATGGATCCATCCAACTCTCCATGGATCCATCACCATTTATGGCCAAGTTCCAGCTCCACCATCACCATTTGGTAGCAAGTTCCGAACCATCACCATTTCCGGGTTCCAGCGCCACCATCACCATTTGGTAGCCGGTTCAGCGCCTTCATCACCGTTTGGTAGCCAAAGTACCAACGCCATATTTTTACCATTCCACGGACTGAAGCCAGTTTTACCATTCCACGGACTGAAGCCAGTTTCCACCATTACATGGATCAAGCGCTTTCCACCATTCCATGGATCAAGCCGTTTCCACCATTCTATAGATCAAGCCGCTTCCACCATTCCACGGACTGAAGCTAGTTTCCACCGTTCCACGAGCCAAGCCAGCAGCGCCATTTCCGCCCGCTCTGTAGATCAGGTAAGTAGCACCATCATCACCGTTTGGTAGCCAAATTTCTAGCGTCATATCTTCACTGCTCCATGGACCTAGCCGGCGCCATATCCACCTTTCCGCGGCCAAAGCTGTCAGCATCATCTCCGCCATTCCGTGGTCAATCCAGTCATCATCACAATTCCGTAGCTAAGTTTGCAACGCCAACATTAGCATTCCGTAGCCGAACCTGCAGCGCCAGCATTAGCGCTCCGTGACCAAAGTGGCAGTGCTAATGCCAGCACCCTATGGCCAAGCCATAGTTACGCAAATCCCACGGATTCTTCATGTCTCCTGCCAAAGGTTAGCCAAATTTTCCTGGCAATCTCTTCATGACTTGTCACTTTGATTTTATCCTTGTCTGTCACCATCTTATGCTTACCCCGCAACAATGCCACTATTACGAGCTAAGCATGGGACTTAATGTTGATGGTGGTTTTTAGCTCAGGGCTAAATTTGTAAAATTCTATCTACCTGACCCGACATCAGATGTAGTAGACATTGATATGTCTATATTCCGCAGGGAATTTGGAGAATATATCAAAATCTGACGAGTACCTATGTCTCTCTTCATATTATATCGAAACTCAAGCTCCTGGATGAACTGTTCACTAGTATAGAGCCTAATGAGTGTATAAGCTCCGAACTGCATTACTCACAAATGCCGGAGCCTGCTGAGTACTTTTATTGTGCTTATGTTCCCTGGCAGAACCCTTAATATTGGTATGGCATGACGGATTTGTGTTCACTCGAAACAGAGTAGCACGGACCTCCAAGTACCAAGGTTAAGGCCCTTGCACAAAATACTCAGTCATAAAGCAAAGAATAAACAGAGCCGCGGAGTAGGAGCAACAATGAGGGAAACGTGGCCATGCCATAGGCTAACCGGCGCCACTTGGCCACGCCCCATGCTACCTAAACCGGCCCTTACTCCTTTGTCGACCAATCAGGTCGCTTTAAACCTGCCACACTCCCATGAGTTGTGGCTGGGCCCATACTTACCGGCCTCATTTCCCATCGACCAATCAGGTTGCTCTAAATCCGCCACACTCACACCAGAAGTGTATCCACGCCCATGCTTGGCCGGCCCCTCTCCTTCCTACCGACCAATCAAGTCACTTTAAAAAGCGCCATGAGCACTAGAGGTGTGGTCGCGCCTTATGTTTGGCCGGCCCCTTTTCTTAACCAATCAAGTCGCTCTAGACTCGCCACCATACATTAAAGGCCAAACGCACCCTGCCACGCCACCATACTAACTGGCAAGCCAAACGCGCCCTGCCGTAACAACATATTAATCGGCATGCCAACATGCCACTCTGCCGTAGTAACATGCCAATGTGCCACAAATGACGCCACTATGTGCTAATCCACTTTCTATTCGTGGACAATGCCATAACGGACTCCAATTAGGATTTCGTGATCGAAACAAAGACTTTTTAGCCGAAACCCCTGTTTTTGGTAAAAGTCCACAACATGCCACGAGCCACTTTAGCCTTGGCCATGCCGTCAAATTCTAACTTTGGCCGCGGCGCCAAATCCTAGCCTTGGCCATGCCTCCAAGCCCTAACTTTGGCCACGACGCCAAATCCTAGCCTTGGCCATGCCGCCAAGCCCTAACTTTGGCCACGACGCCAAATCCTAGCCTTGGCCCCGCCGCCAAGCCCTAGCTTTGGCCACGGCGCCAAATCCTAGCCTTGGCCCTGCCGCTAAGCCCTAACTTTGGCCATGGCGCCAAATCCTAGCCTTGGCCACGCCGCCAAGCCCTAGCTTTGGCCACGACGCCAAATCCTAGCCTTGGCCATGCCACCAAGCCCTAACTTTGGCCACGGTGCCAAATCCTAGCCTTGGCCACGCCGCCAAGCCACAGGCGTGGCCATGCCACAATGCCACGGACGCGGCTATGCCACCATGCCGTAGGCGCATGCCATTACGCCGTGGCTATGCCGTTATGCCATTAACATGTGTCAACGGCCACCCTCTCTCCTGAATTGCAATCTCAGCCATCCAAGTTCGCCACCGAGCTGACAGACTTGTGGCAAGTTTTAGGCGACCAGCCACTTAAATCTAGTGGCCATGGCTACGCCAGGCGCCACTTACACCACCGTGCCACTGGCATGCACGAGCCATGCCAACCATGCCGCATTGCCACTGGCGTACACCAAAACGCCATTGCGCCATTATCAGGCGCCAACACAAGGTAGCCATAATCAACGACTGCCCTTCCTCACGAGATGCGATCTCAGCCATCGAAGTTCGCCACCGAACTAACAGACTTGTGGCAAGTTTTAGGCGAACGGCCAAGACATGCCTAATGGCATCACATGTTATTTTCCTACGGAAAGCCTCTTGATTTTAACTTGCCACACGTAGCAAAATGTTACATGTTTTCCACGAAAACACTCGAGACATCAAATATGTCACAAACTGGGGGATACTCATCAGGGTATTGGTCTGGCGGTTTATAGCGTGCGGCGTGCAATACGCCCGTTATAGGAAAGTGTCATGAAGTAGGACAATTAATGGCGGCAAGAAGTTACGGGTGTAAACGGATCCACTTCCTTCATCATGGAAGCATGGGTTTCTGGCGGTTATACGTTACTCCATTCTTCCACCACTCAATCGTTTCCACTTCCTACGAGACCAGGGTACGTTTCAATATGACTTGTGTAAATAGGCTTCACCTATTTCCACCAAACAACAAGGTTTTGGTCGGAAACATCACAGTATCCAGAAATCACCAAAGAACTGATACCTTTCATTCCAGTTCCACTTTCTGATACAAGTCATAAAACAGCCACACCTTTAGAATCAACTATTCTGATCTCAATACTTTCTTCGCTTCCCTCCCTAAGACCAACCATTCTCCTTTACTTTGTGACCGAAGCAAGCCTGGATCGGCCATTTATTGGTTTAGGCCAAGATTGTACAGATTGATCTCTCGAATTAAAAGTACTCCCGTGCAGTGCATTGTTTAGGGTTTAGATTCGTTTCTCATCCACACACCCAAAATTATCAAAATCAGCAGAAACAGTTTTCACCCACAAACAACTGTTCTTCGGGAATATAAGTCTGGGTTATCAATTGGTTCATGTTCACCTTGATTTATCAAAAGACGGAACAAAACTCGTAGGTATTTCTGTGGGAGACAGATTTATCTATTATTGTAGACTTTTCTGTGTGATACAGATTTGTTTATTAAAGTATTCGACTTCGGGTCGTAGTAACTCTTAGTTGTGGGTGAGATCAGCTAAGGGAACCAAGTGCGTAGTATCCTGCTGGGATCAGACAGTCCAGACCGAAGTTAGTTTGTAGTAGGCTAGTGTCTGTAGCGGCTTAATACTATGTGTGTTCAATCTGGACTAGGTCCCGAGGTTTTTCTGCATTTGCGGTTTCCTCGTTAACAAAATTCTGGTGTCTGTGTTATTTCTATTCCGTATTATATTTTGTTATATAATTGAAATATCACAGGTTGTGCGTTAAGTTCAATCAATTAGAATATCCAACCTTTGGTTGTTGATTTACATTGATTGACACTTGGATATTGGTCTTTGGTACCATCCAAGTTATTTCTCTTGTATTTAATTAGACTCGCAGATTTCCATTTGCTTGAGTAAGAATTAAATCGATAGATCGAGATAATATAACTCTTTGATACACTTTATTAAGATTGAGTCTAGTTGATTCTCTTGAAAGTATATTGGAGTTAGTCCATACAGATTGCTAAGCGAAATATTGGGTGTGGTGTTGTACCCCCCGCTTTTTCATATGGTCCTCTCATATCTTGGCATCCATAAAACTAGGAAGAGCCATCTTCATTTTCATTTAACATCCATTTATTTTGGTTGAATGACACTACGCCTCCCACCCCACTTACTATGTCACAAATGAACTACAAATCAATGAGAGTAATTCCTATAACAACAAAAAATTAAATTATACTTCAAAATTTGAAATCAAATGCATTTGTAAAATAAAATCAAATCGTAATTTCCAATAAATTTACCAATCTCAAAGTGTATAAAATTGAAAGTCAGAGTCATCGGCCACCACCTTTCCAACGATAGGGCCACACGTGCGGTGTTGTGCTTTTTTGTGATCCATGTAATAGATATTACACCAAGGATATCTATCCATCGCTTCTCTTACTGGAGTCAATAACCACTGATAAATAATGTGCAGTTCAGACCAACCACCTCTCAATATGTGATATCCGGATCGTTCTTGATATGCTGACATATGATTTGGAAGTATATCTGGACCAGACACTAATTCAGGATTATTAAACTCATATAGGCGATCTGTTTCACAATTTTATACTAGAGAAGGCGGTGGTAATTCTCCATGCACCTTTTCGATTTCTTTCACTCTTTATACATCCTCTGAAAATTTAAACATTTGTGTACACTGGAAGAAGATAAGAGTTTGTGAAGAAGAATTTTAGGTAGTAAAAAATGGAGAGCTATGGGTTGAAATGATAAGATTAATTGAATTTATAAGAAATTGGAATCTGTTCGAAAAAAACAGCCGGAACTTTGTTGTCGGAAACTAATTTTTTATATTTGATGGGTTGATATGGTGATTAGTTAGAGGCCCCTAAATACTATTAGCAATAACAAGGTCCAAGATTGAAACACTTACCTCTTCGAGGTAGGGAGTATGAGAACCATTAGGCCACTTGATCGTTAATTGGAAGCTAATATTTGACAGTGTGACCTAGCATATGTTGTTGATGACCAAAGTTGTGGCGTTGAGAGACAGAAGTTGTCGCTGATAATATGTCGCTTAGTTCCTTTTACCAAAATTCTGATTTTGCTCAACACATGATTTGCCGTGAAAAATGTATCTAGGAGAAATTTTTTTCTTTTTGATAGGGTAGTATAGTGGTTCCTAGACTACATCCAAACTCTTTTAAATTGGAGTTGGTTTGGTTATTGTTTATAGCTGATATAGATCTTGCTCTTCAGGTTGCACGTTTTTTGTTTTTTGTATAGGGTAGTACAGTGATCTCTAGACTACACCCAAACTCCTTTGAATCGGAGTTGGTTTGACAATTACAAGGTTCGAACTTCTACCTCCGCAGTGGGAGGAAACATGAGAACCATCAGACCACTTGATGGTTTTCAAGTCTAGGAGAATTAGAGTTGCACAAGAACCGATCCACTAAATCAAACCCACACGTACCCGATGAAACCGTGGGTTTTTAAACCGAACCCGCCGTAGTGCGTTGGTATATAGTTATGAATCCAAAAACCAGATATAGTTGGAACGGTTTGTGGTTTGGTACTAAAACCCGACCAAAAAACCCTATAGTTACAGGCCGTTGATGAAAATCAATCCCAGCCCTCCAATGTTTGAAACTGTATAAACTAAAAGACCTATGGTGGGTTTGTTTGTAGAATTCACAACTTCGAGAATTTATAATCCCATGGGATTACAAATTCTGGGATTCGTGTGAATCCCTCGTGTGTTTGGTAACTCAGTTAAAATTCATAAGATTCATGAGATTATCTTGCTTTAAAGTCCATATACTGTTTGACAATATCTTAGAATCTTAAAATTGTATATATATGACATTTGAGTTGAAAAAAGTGGGTCCATAAATCCCTTGAAAAGTTTCCCAGCAAATCTTAGGGGGAGGGGTCGGACTCCATATGGAGGATTTGTTGGAAAAGTAAGTCCTATTGGAAACGTGATTCCAAGGATTTGAGCAACCAAACATACCGAGAGAAATGTAATTCCACCAAATCTGTTGGACCCATAAATCCTACATTTAAAATTCTGCATCCAAACCCACCACTAGTTTCTTCTAATATCTCAGTCAGTTGCTCTCTCCTCTCTTCTCGAGTTTTTCTTCTTCCTCTTCAGTTCTTCTTCTGTGGTCATGTGATCTGAAAGAGTACTTAATCTCGCAGTTCTTCTTCTTTGATTCAACAAATGCTTCTTCACCAATAGTCCAACACCAATAGTTGATTCAGCAACTGTGTTTGTACCGTGTATAAAGACACGGGAGGCCCGCAAATCAATACAATGAGGCATGCAGGGAAGATTAATGCCAGGAGGCATGCAGGGCAAGTCAATAGGCATGCAGGAAGTTTCATGCAGAGTTGATTCAAGGAGGCATGCATGCAGTTTCATGCACAGTTAATTCCATGAGGCATGCAGGGAGATTAATGCTATTTAAGTTTATCTTGAAATTAATTATTCAGCTGTATAAATAGGGACACCCTGGTAGAAGGAGGGGGTTGGTGGTGGGGGTTCAATCGAGAGAAAAACATTGTAATTCTTATCAATAAAATATCTCTCCCTAAGGGGAATTTATCCGTGGATGTAGGCATCAATCGCCAAACCACGTTAAATCTATCTTATTATTTTTTTTCTTCATTAGTAACTTAACCCAATTACACATCAATCATCAAAATCATCGTGTTTAGTGCCTTGAAATATTTCTGGGTACAAACATTAGCGCCGACTAAGGGGATTCGTGTAAAACAATCGTGTTTTATCATTGAGATAGGTGCGTCAAAGGCTCAAAAATCATGCCACGAATTTCCATGCAAAAATCAGCACCGTTCGGGTGCCACGTCAGCCATGCCGTCCCAAGAAAAGCAATAACACGTCGGTAACAGCACTTTGTCATCACGCCACGCCAAAGAAACGCACTTGCTTCATCCAAATCTTGTTTCGTCAATAACTTCTTCGTTTGAAGTCCGAATTGAGTGATTTTTGCTCGTTAGAACCATTTTTCAATTCCCTACAACATGGGCGCAAAAATTTCTGTGTTCGAGAAACTTTTATATGCACTTGGGGCAGCAACATGATCGATTTCGTGGTTCGTGGATAGCGACATGATCGAGTTCGAGATGAGGATTGCATAGACCCTTCAATATTTAGCCTTGCATCACTTCGCAAGCACCTAAAGCCTCACCTTGAACGTGAGCACATAAGTCTTGCTTTTATCGCAAGCATAAAATCTCGTCTTGCACGCGAGTATGAAAGACTTGCATCTTGGCAAGCATAAAGTCTCGTCTGAACCACGAGCCAATGCCCGATATTGGTCCAAAGACTCGTACTCAACACAAGCAACATCCAAATGCCTGAGCAAACAAGCGCTAGCCTTGTTACGTTGCGAGCAAAAAGCCTTGCCCCAATCGCAAGCACACACTACATTCTACTCAAGACTCGACTAGCTATCGAGCATCACAAGTCCACCACGTGGCAAAAAGTCTCACCTAGCACGTGAGAAAATTTTATTGCAGGTTATCACAGTTAGGGGCGTGTTTGTAATGTCTCTACTCACGCTTGGGGGCGACTAGCGAGTTACGTCATCGACG
This sequence comes from Papaver armeniacum, assembly GCA_023531295.1. Classification (NCBI taxonomy): domain Eukaryota; kingdom Viridiplantae; phylum Streptophyta; class Magnoliopsida; order Ranunculales; family Papaveraceae; genus Papaver; species Papaver armeniacum. The sequence goes on along the minus strand of JAJJWW010001499.1, from coordinate 227,759 downwards.
ATCGACGCGAAGGAAAACAAAATTCTTAACCCCCAACAAGTTGGAGGTTAAGAGGGGGCGATGTTTGTACCGTGTATAAAATACACGGGAGGCCCGCAAATCAATACAAGGAGGCATGCAGGGCAGATTAATGCAAGGAGGCATGCAGGCAGTTTCATGCAGAGTTAATTCAAGGAGGCATGCAGGCAGTTTCATGCACAGTTAATTCCACGAGGCATGCATGGAGATTAATGCTATTTAAGTTTATCTTGAAATTAATTATTCAGCTGTATAAATAGGGACACCCTGGTAGGAGGGGGGGTCAGAATCAGAGAAAAATATTGTAATTCTTATCAATAAAATATCTCTCCCTAAGGGGAATTTATCCGTGGATGTAGGCATCAATCGCCGAACCACGTTAAATCTGTCTTCTTATTTTTCTTCATTAGTAACTTAACCCAATTACACATCAATCATCAAAATCATCGTGTTTAGTGCCTTGAAATATTTCTGGGTACAAACAAACTGATTCTTCACCAATAATCCAACACCAATAGAAAATAACAGACACGGGCAAATTTTTATCTTCAACTGTGAACCAGGTATGCAAATGTTAGGGTTTTAATTTTTTTTTTCTCATTTATGATTAAGATTATATATGAATCATACAAAATATTAATGGGTAGAGAGTGATTTGTTCTTTCTATGGTTTAAAGAAAGATATTATGTTTGTTTATAGGGTTTAAATAATTTTTAATTGATTGTTCTAAATTGGTTCAATTGATTTCTCTAAATGTGTTACTGATGTTGTTGTCAGTAGGAACCGGATTAACCCACGGTTAAACCCGAACTTGACCGATTCGAAATGGGAGGTTTAAAACCCGACCTGAAGATTGGTCGGGCGGTGTTACCAGATGTATTAGCGGAAGTTGGTTTTAGGTAAAACCCGAACCGACCCGGCCATGTGCAGCTCTAACGAGGCTATAAGCTGGATCCATTAACGCACTTTGACCCGAGTTATCACCGAATTACGTATCAGAGGAGATAGAGAGAGAAAGACCAAACAAATCATTAGCATGTCTGGCGAGGGGAATTCAGATGCTCAGCTCTTTCAGGTTCTCTCCCATCTTCTTCAACAGGTACTACCGATATCACACTTTCCATTTTACTGTTATTATTCTTTTCCTGCACCTGATTCAATTACTTTTGAACGATGAATTTCTATAATGAAATAAACTGTATGATTAATCCTTGTAAATTGTTCTGATGAATATTCCAATATACAACAATTAGGACTGATTTTCAGAGCTCTGACAATTGCTGATTTTCGGTTAGATCAAAGATGATTTGTTTTGTTGTTTTTGACTGTGATCTGAATTTTCCAAAATTTGAAGCGGATAGATAGATTTTCAATTTTTCCATGTAAATGTCTACTTCTACATGTAAGCGTCTGGCAAGGGTTTTACCGGCTTCTTATTCGTACTTTTGCCCACCAGTTTTTTCAATTACTGAAGTTGATTTATTGGAGTGTTCGAGAAAATTATGAAATGTTTCCCAGTTCTCATTTTTGTTTCTTATATGATAACTTCTGCTTAAGATTAAGTGGTGCTTTTATTTGTTCCAACTGATGGAGAAGTCTCTGTGGATTAACTCCCAATGTCTATTTGTTTTACTTTCTCTATGATAATCTGAGACAAATAATGATTGAGATTGAATTGGTCTTTTCCAACCAATGTCTACTTTCACGCTCCAACTGTTTTAGCATACTCCAGTGCAAGAAATAGTTAAGTTGTGGTTATGAAATGCATGAAGATACTTGAAGTCCACATTAGTTCAGTCCTTTAAATGTCTTATATTAGAGCCAAGAATATCTGACTATGCATTAATCGGTGACCAAATTTATGCTGCTTTTGGTTATGAGAATGCTTTCGTTTTTTGTTTATGGTTAGAAATGTTTGAATAAATAAGATTCCGCACAAGTTTGCTCTATTTTTGCATCGTAATCCTTTCTAAGACCTCTCGCGTAAGATGAAGAGTATCTCGCAAAGTATTGTTTGCAGGAACATGTGTAGTATAAAGACTAAAAGTTTAATGTGACGCTGCAAATGTGAGGATGAAGTTTCTATTTTCTGTCCAAAACTATCTTTCATGAATTTCTAAACATAGAATCCATATCCCCTCCTTTTGATTCCTTTCCTTTGTAAACCGCAACCGATGCGGCTTCCAAATTAATGGAAATTATTAATGACAATTTCTCTTCACTTCTTAGACTGATAAACCAGCATATTTCCAATATCAAAGCATTTCTGCACAAGAGGCAGGGTAGGCCAAGATCCTCCAAACCTTTTCATGATTTTTTTTCTCATGAATTTAGTACTGGGAAACTGTCAGCATTTCTGCATGCTCACATACATGGGTGTCAAGCTAGTTATCAATGTCATGCCCGCATCTTTGATTCCATGAACCATTTTTTTTTTTTCACACACCTGGTTTCCACGATAATTCTCTTAATATTTAGTATGATGGTGTAGGTGGAGTCCCTTACCAATCAAGAAGAAGTTGAGCTACGCACAAAAATTGAAGCACTTGGGTTAGAGGTTACCAAAGTTCCAAAAAAACCCGCAGGAACTATGGATGAGGTACTCCTGAGGTTTATGTTCTGATCAATTTTGTTTGAGAATGACTATATTGTTTAGGGTATAAAAATCCCCGACTGTTAATTTGGTTTCCATGTTGGAATTTTTTGTTTTACAGTTGGAGATTGCTAAAGAATTAGACAAGCTATCAGCAAAGTTAGATGATGTAGATGAGATGATAACTTCTGCTATAGCTGAAGATCCACAGGTACAAACGCTTCTCAGTAGCACAGCTGATTTGTGGATGCCAGTAATCACAGCTACTTCTGAAGAAAGGCGTAAGTTTACTGCGTCAATTGAAGAAAGTTCCTGTAAAACTCAAGGGAAGATTTCTGATTGAGTTTATTCATATAAACTTCTCGTTTTTATTCGTTTCTTTTCATTTTTCTATATTAAAATTATAATTATAAATGTTCTGGTATTGAGGTAGAGGGAGGAAAGTCTGAAAGTGTAATTTGCAGAAGATGCAGTAGTTCTAGGTAAGTTGAATAATGAAATTGTGATTAATGTTAGAGTCTGAACAACGCAAAGCTTAAAAATTGAAAATTCATGATTTAGTTTGAGACGTTCATCCATGTCACGCTTGCTTATTATTTCCCTCCCTTTTTTTCCTAGAAAATTGTTATGTATTCCATCTAGTACCGCCAGAAAAACTGCAATTAAGATCTCCACATTGCACAGGCATGGTCTCACAAGGCAAGAACCTTTGAAGTTCCTAAAGTGCTTCGCTTCTGCATTTGTAAGCCCTTTGTGGGAATTTTCTAAAAATGACTGCGATGACAACCATCATTTTAATGAGGTCAAATGCATGCCCAAACCAATCCAGGCGGTGGGAAAGCTTGATAAAGAAAGAATGACGCTAGTTGTCTCTGAATGCACTGCCAGATGCATCAAACTGAAGTTGAATTTACATTTGGCAGCACCAGACGCTAGTTACAGTAGTTGTGCCGTCCAAATATATTACAGTGGTTATCTTACTTAAGGTATCTAAAACTGAAAGAAAGACTAGTTAAACTGATTAGTGAAGACGGCAGTTGAAACAGTTGATGGCCTGCAAGATAACGTAACAACAAAAATAACCTTCTGAAAAGACAGTCTATAAGCTTGATTCGCTCTGCAGATCCCACGCTTACTTGTCAGCTTCTGTTTTGTCACACTCTCTACTTGGTTAAGGCATCTTGTTCTTGTTCTCTTGTAGTTCTCCATTCACTGAAAATCCAACAGAAGTTTGTTTTATCTGCTCTTTCAAAATAGAAGAAATTCCAACTTGTTTATCAGATAAACAATGTCCACTTGGAATGGTCCGGGTTTATTACTTTCCTAGAACTCAGAGCTTCATTAATCTACATATAGTATTGTGTAAGCTTAATTAGAGGTATGTGGAAAGTTTTAATTAACTTGTAACTTGTTCAAGACTGAAAATTGTAAAATTCTGACTTGGTTTTTTGATTTTGTTACTGTCCAGAAATTGTAAGTGTGGGAGGAAGACAAATGTCGTCGCCTTCTCTGGAAGATCTACTTTCAGAAGAGGGATTCAAAAGCAGAAAGTCGAAGATGAAATCTAGATTATCATTTGGATCAAAAGCTGTGAGTATGCCTCTTTATTTGGATAATGACAACAATCAAGTAGGTTCTTCAGCATCATCTAATAAAAAGAATAACAGAATCAAAACAGAAAGAACAAGGTCTGATATGTCGAGGTATAGGCCTAGAAGTGATTACAAAAGTAATCAGGAAAGTAAAACCGCAAAACCTTTGGACTATTTAGTAGTTAGAAGTGAAAGAACTAAGGAAATGAAAGGAAAAGATAAAGAAATAGTAGAGATGTTTGATGAGATAGATTCCTATAATGAAATACAAAGACTAGAGAATGAGATTGTTAACGAACGACGTCGAAGTGATGTTAGAGGAAGTGATAGAATTAAAGAGAAACTTTCTTACGAGTTGCCAAGGGAGAATGGAAAAGGGAAAGAGAGGGAAAGATATTCAAATGGTTTTGGAGAAAGGCAAAAATACAAAGATAATAATAATAAGTCTAATAAAATTCTTAATGCAGACATGGCTTCTAGTGATTCTTATGAGAAAAACATGTATGCACATGAAAGTTTAAGGACTTACAGTAAATCTAGTAGGACTTCACAAAATGGAAAAACTCTTGAAAAGGTTTGGAGCGGAAAGCTTAGTGATTCCAACCAACCAGTTTCTGAACCTGCACTTGATGAAGCTGCAATTCAAGCTGTAGTTTCGATCTTAAATGGTCATATCAAACATTTTCTCAAAGATAAAAATTTTCGAGAAACACTTCGTCAGAATTGCTTTACTTGCCTTAACTCAATAAAGCTAGAGGAAGAACCTAATGCCGAAAACAAAGCAATTATCAGTCTTGAACAAGCAATTGAAACAGTAGAAAGAGTTGCTAAGGAGTATGAGAAAGTAACTGATCTGAAAAAAGCTGCTTTACAGTTAAGTTTCATTACGAGCTTGAAATCAACTGAGTTAGAAGATGGGTATACATCCCAATTTCCGAATTCGGAGTTGTCAGCTTGTGCCCATATCTATCTCAGTGTGATTTATAAAATACAAGAGAAAGATCGGATTTCAGCTAAACATTTACTTCAAGTTTTTTGTGATTCACCCTCTCAAGCAAGGAAGGCCCTGTTACCTGGATTGTGGGAGTATCTCTTTCTTCCTCATCTTTCACATCTCAATGTATGGTATGACAAAGAAGAGAAATCTTTAGCTGATATTTCGAGTGCTGAGAAGAAAAAAAAACAACTTCGACAAGTGTATAACGAAACACTAGATTCTGGTACTTACCAGTTGGCAACTTACTATAAGGATTGGCTTACAGGAAGAATTGAGCCCCCATCATTTCCCTGTATTCAAATTCCTTCGATTTCTGTTCGTGGAGTTTCAGGAGGAGGTTCACATGGAAGTTCATCACAACTGGGTAGTCCAGTAAGTTCTGTTTCATCTCAGCCTATGGTTAGCAAAAGATTATATGAATCTGTGTTTGGCTTTTCAAACAAAATGGAAGGTGAATTTGAAGCCGAAGATAGAGAAGAGCAAGAGAGCTTCAAAAGCTGCTTGACAGTCGTGGAAGTTGTTGCGGATAAAGATGGAACAGAAACATTATATTCTCCTGAACACGAAAAGTATAGCAACCAGCTTGTTAAAAAACTTCCTGCTAAGTTCACAGATGCAGATACGACAAGTCAGGTACATAGTAAAACTAGTTCATTTTTCTTATAGTTTAGGGGTGATTTTCTCATATCCTTTCTGATCGGCAGTGGTTTTCTCTGATTAAAACAATAAACTGTAGGCGGAAGTCGAAGGACTGTTACCAGCTATTGCTAAACTTCAGAGATCCCACAGAACGAGTGCTCCAAGGGAAAAAGATCCAGAGGATGAAGTAAGTATTACCTCAACTAGACAAAGACTTCCACATAAAAAGGTGAGCGAACTTATCCTCAAGAAGCTGGCGGCATCTGTCTTCCAACAGCAGCAGACTGAGAGCTTTAATGATTCCACTACTTACAAGGACATGCCAATGAATGATTGTCACGAATATGTATGAATGTATTAAGTCCTCTTTTTGTTCTCAACTACTTAATTCGAAGTTCTGACATTGTTTTCTTTATATTTTTCCCTCTTTGAATGCAGATAGGCAACACGAATTCCTGTTTAGAAGGTGAGAAAAATAAAAGCTTAGGAATACATATCTCTAGTGTTGGCCAATTCTTATGCATGATCAATTGCTTGTATTTTTTTTTTTTTGTAATGGCGACTCCAATAGTTGCCAAAACCATCCAGAAAGACTGTTAATGTTGACATTTTCTCAGTGCAGGGCAGTATGTAAACGATGAATATTTTGGGGAAGAATCCTTCTTCTCTAGCATTCCTGAAGATTTTATCTGCCCTTTCACTGGAGAGTTGTTTGAGGAGCCGGTAACCCTGGAGACTGGTCAAACTTTTGATCGAACAGCAATCAAAGAATGGTTTGATCAAGGACATAAGACATGCCCAGTGACAGGACGGACCTTAAAATGTCATGCTTTGCCAACCACTAGCTTTGTGTTAAAACGTGCTATTCATCACTGGAAATCAGAACATCGTAGGAATCTCCTAGCTTCTGCGTGCCAAATTGAAGGAAACCAGTCAGCACATGAAATTAGATCCAAAGATGAAAGAGCAATTCTGGTATTAGAACAACTTCTCTTTTGTTCAACAGCAGAGGATAGATGTGCAAGTGTCAAACATCTTATCTCTCTTGGAGGTCTGCAATATCTAACTCAGCGATTTGAATTGGGAAAGTTGGACGAGAAAACACGCATTGCTGCACTTCTATCTTGTTGTATTGAATCAGATGGTGGTTGCAGAAACTACGTAGCTAAAAGCCTTAACAAGGCGTGTCTTTCAGAGCTCCTTTACAACAAGCAAGTTAGGTCAAAAACAAATGGAATGCTGCTGCTAACTGAACTGATTTGCCTAAACAGGTTAACTAATTTCACTTTTCAGTTCACAATATAGACTCTAATTTCCTGAACTTCGAGGTTTGTTCTAGGTTTGTTACTTCAATTTTATGCTGCATTATTTGCGAATTACAGGAGAACAGAGATAACAGCTTTCCTCGGTAGCTTGAAGAAAGAGGGAACCATGAACATTATGCATGTTTTGCTTGTGTACCTTCAGTGCTGCTTGCCTGATCAAAAACCTCTGGCAGCTGTGCTTCTGTTGCATTTAGACCTTATGGTATGCTCTCAAAATAAATATGACGAGTACTTAGTCATTAAACCTATATCAAGAAATAATCTGATGTGTTTCAGGTAGCACCTCAAAAACATAGCCTATACAGGGAGGAGGCTGTTGATAGTATTGCAGTGGCTTTAAAGAGCAGCTTAACGAGCGAAAAAATTCGAAACAATTGTTGCAAAGCTCTTTTGATTTTAGGTGGGAAATTTTCTCTTTCTGGAGAGTTATTGACAGAAAGTTGGTGGCTAAGGCAAGCAGGATTCTACGATCAGGACTCCAAAACCAACTCTCTTGACAATGTTGAAGATTGTCTCTCAATAGATAAAACTATACCAGCGGTATGTCCACTAAATTCTGAGCGCTATACCTTCATCTCTTGTATCAGCTCCCTTTGCAAGTTCGAAGATGCCATTATTTTGTCTGATCACTATTATAACCAGGGGCGAACTTCACTGTAAAACTTGTTTAGGATAGAAACAGTTTCAAAGCGTTGGTTCTAAATGAACAAGCTCTAAATTTTGAGAAATGGTTCAACCATTACTCTGAAGTTCACCTAAAAACAAAACTTTGTGAACCCCGGGAAATTGCAAGAAATTGAGAAACTGCAACAGCGATTAGGTGTTTGACCGTCAAAAAGTTTCTTACTATGAATACTTATTTCAGGAAGAAGACGAACTAAAGTCAACAGAAGACTGGTGGAAGAATTTGGCATCATTACTACTTGGCAATGGCAACAAGTCATTTCTGGAGATCATTTCCAAATGTTTGGGGTCTAAAAATTTGTATCTGGTGAGAACATGTCTGATCACTGTAACGTGGATGAGCCATGCACTTGGTTTACTGCCAGACATAGACTTCCATCTCGCTGCATTTTCATCCCTCCTCCCTCAGCTGAAACAGATACTGTTGAATGACGGGAGTATTGAACACAAAGTTCTTGCTTCCACATCTCTACTTAATTTCACTAAAATTACAGGTGAGCCTGCTTCTTTTGTGCGGATGATTCTCTACTTACTGTGCTAACCTGGGAGGTTCTATTTTTCTTTTGAATCTTGATCAGATTTTCTTACTACTTTTTATGTGTGTATAGAATGTGAGGTGCTAGTGATGACAATTGGAGAAGAGATTTTGGTTCCATTACAGAGTCTTGCAGGAGTAACTTGGACTTCTAAACAACTATTTCAAATTATTTCAGGGGAAAGCTAATAGCTTTCATGGGAAAAAGAAATCCAATGAGAGTTAGTTTTCCCTTTCTTGTAAAACTACTTCTATATATGGTTTGGAAATTTGTATTTATGTTTAAATATGGACATCATTAAGGAATATCAAACCTAATAAGCATTTTGAGATGAAATCATAGTGGAAAAAAAAAAAGGCAAGGAGATAAGAAAACTGAAATGAGTAAACGACAACACAAGTGCTTCAGTGTTAAAAAAGCCGATGAAGCTCAAGTTGGCACTGCAGGTTTTATGAAGGTTCCATTTCATACCAGTGCTAGTAAGACTTCAAGGATTTTGTTTGATGTTCCTAGCGAAACTTGTTCCGTTTCAGGTGTAAGACCCTATTCGATGGCTATGTTCTGCACCGAAGGGACATATAATAAACGGATATACCTTTTCTTTTTAGGATACATTTTTTGAAAGGGTATGTTAATTGCAAGTGGTAGAGTAGACACTAAAGAGTTTTGTTGGTGAGAAAGTTGAATTACTAGAAAGACAGAGAGGGACACAAGATGTTAGAACGACTGGCACATATAGTGTCAAGGGACTAAATTCTCTACTTCATAAAAAGTGAATTGCGTTAAAGGGAAAGATGCAACTCTTTTGTCATACACGCCTTATGCTAGTAATGTAAGATTCCAAGTAGAAGAAGATACATTTATTTCACAAATTACATAGCCTACTAATAGATTTTCTACATGGATTCCAGGAATTGAAGAATTCACTGGATATATTATTTAGATGGTGCTACGGTCACAATTAAACTGATGAGCCAAGTCACAATAGAACCAAGAACCCAAAAGACTAATAAAAGCACTAGAAAACCTGCCAAGATGGTCAGTATAGGAGGACCTTTGTTGCCACAGGTATCATTCCCTTCAGATTTGTCCTTCACAATGTCCCCTCCTTCAGATGGTTGAGCAAATAAAATAGGAATTCTTCTCTTCTTCATCCATCTTGTAACATTGTCAACTCTGAACAAGAACAGTTTGGTAGGGCGTTAATGGATAAGAAAGAGGAACCAGCAATGTAACAAAAAGTACACAAAATTTAAATTTCCCCTCATTTCTAAGGAGAAAAATCAAAGAGAAAGTGAAGCCCTTAAAACCCTAAAATCAATGTCAGTCACATTGGGTACGATATGTCTAAAATTAAATACTAAATTTCTAACAAAAGCAAACCTAGATGTATATACAAAATGCAAAAGCCCTAACAGAAGAGCATGGAGAGAACAAAAGATGTGAATCAGAAAATCTTCAAGTTTTAAGAATATCTAATCTACCTGAAGCTTAGATGAGTAGAAGAAATGTATCCGCCAATTCTGCAAACCGAAATGGGGGAGATTTCAGGCTTCGAGATTGATTGATGGAATCTCAGAAAAGATTTGCTGCTCGGAGGAGCGGATAAATGAGTAGCCAGTGCCATGCTTTTTCTGTGTTGGCTTTCTCTCAACTTGAGAGATGTGCGAAGAGATCACATAAATGCACTTGATGCCACGTGGCATCCAACTAAGGATGCTTTTTATCCCGGGCTGCGATTGGCACGGAAGGAAATCAGAAAGGAGCGTAGTTGGAGGGCCAAAGAAGTTCGAAAATGAGGTATTGGCCTGCTAAAAATCGGAAAAAAATGAAGTAGTGTACCTAGAAAAATATTTTCCATCTTCCAGTGGAAGTTATCTTCTTCTTTTTTTTTGCTGGGAAGAGAACAAAACTTACAGAGAAAAAATAAATAAACAAAACCAAAACAACAAAGCCAGATTACGCTTTCATGTAGAGGTGGCAATATAAAAGGGAGGATCTCTCATGCAAAGGTGACAATATAAGAGGGAAGAGTAGAGGTCCGCCAACTATAGCAATTGTTGATATTTTCAAAATTAGCAAGGGTGTGAGACTGAATTCACGGGAATTCGGCTCTTCAAGACGTCTTCAAAGTTTTAAATACCTGGTTTCTAATTTTGTAGGGGATATTTTCACTTTCTCTGTTCAGAATCTTGATCGATTGTTGGGCATCGGATTCAATAATGATGTTGAATAGCTTCTCTTTGACAGCCAGCTCCAAACCCAGATAAAATGATGAGGATACGAAGTACACCACAATCTTTTCGATATCAACATATACAAGACACACCTTGCATAATCTAAAGCAGACAAGTAATGTCAAGGAGATTACTTGAACAGGATGTACACTTGGTCAATAACATAGGTTCGAAGCCGAACACGTCTATGGGATCAAACCAAGAGTTTAATTAACGTACAATGTTATTACTTTAATTATAACAATAACAATAATTATAATGCGGAAAGTAAAGTAAAGGTACACAACAAGATTTCGTTAATGAGGAAAACTACAAGGCATAAAAAACCCAGGACCTAGTCCAGTTTTGAATAGTCTCAGAATTAAGTCGCTACACAAAGACTACTACAACTTCGTATAGTTGAGACCAAATAAACTAACTCCAAGTTACTCAATGCCTTCAATATGCATGCGCTTACAACCAATCTTGTCTACGCACGTGAATCCCAAGATAGAGTCCCCTATCTGAAGTCGCTTCACCTGTTGTGAAGACTTCAACCACTCAACTCCTTTGAGTCGTAATCCGAAACTGTAAAGGACTAATCTGTTTTAGTAACCTATCTATCAATTTCCTAGATCAAACAAGTTAATCATAGATAAATTGAGTACAAAAGTTATAAACTCCTATGTTATGTTAGATCAACTAAGTTCAAGATTACCGAAATAATCAATCTTAGTTTACAAAACTACCAAAGTAGATCACAAATAGAAACACAAATATCGATAGTCGATTTATAAAACAAGCTTAAATAGTCCATATGATATAAACAAGCTTGTTGGCTATCAGTCAATCAAGTGTGCATGAATTCATCACAACGATCAAAATACCAGTCTCTTAATCTTCAATATTCAGTCTCCACTTATGATCTATCACACACAAAACAGAGTCTGTTAACAATGGATGATCAAAAGTCTAATCTTCAGATCTTGAATCAATAGATCGGATCTGAACTCGTTGATCCTTAAACTAATTCGAGTGACCTTATATCAGAAGATAAGGATGCGAAATAAACAAACTAGATCTATCGAGGTTTAACTTTATTGTTGGTCAATCAAATCAATAATCGAAAACTAAATAACAATACGATTCTTAAGTTTCCCACCAACAACACTACTACAGCTTCTTTGATCCGACATAAGTCTTTAAACGAAGCTCACATAAGAGTTTTTGCCTAACTATGATACTCTCAAATCAAACAAGTATTACAAAAAAAAAAACTCCAGTGGGCTTCCCCACACTAACAATCAAGTAGCGTGTCAAAGGGATGAGTTTGTAAGAATACAAGCTCCACTATTTATAATAACTAAGGCATGTTTGAACAACAAGGATTACCAAATCTGAAAATCCTAAAGATATGTTATAAATGTATATTTTTGGTTTTGTTCTCTTCCAACTGTAATCCAACATATGTACCGAAATATCTCTTAGTTAACAACCAATATTAAGTAGTATATAACATATACTTTACTAAAATAGCTACAAGAGATATGTTTATCCTCTGGGATATGGAAAGCATATAAATCTGAATATCAAAAAAATATTTAGGATATTTCGGTTATGGGATCTCGCCTTGAGTATCAAGGAAAATGCCTCAAAGTAATAAGATTTTAGCACATGTTCAAATATATTATGTCGACATCTTGTGAAATTTCCTTTTTAACCAAAATGCCATTTTTGGTATCCTATGCAAACCCTAAAGTAGTAGACAAACCGAAAATACTAACTTGATTAAATTAAAAATCGGTTCTACTAGAGATCCATGGGATCGGTCCTAGTAGAGATCTTCGAAAACCGTCCTAGTAGAGATCCTTGGTATGGAATCACTCCCACTAGAGATCCTTAGGATCGGTCCTAGAATAGATCCTTTGATTCCTTTCAACTATGAAACAAGTTAAGTGAGTCTACTTCCTTAAACTCATATAGTTAAACATCGTTTTCTATGTAAGGAATCAACTCGAAAGTTCAACACACTAAATAACAACGAATAATCGATTAGTGTTATGTCGAATCTACGAAGTCCAATAGATAAACTATACTTCGTAACTCCATATACCAAAGTTGTATAAAACAACTAGCATACCTTTTCTCGACACTTTGATCATAATGAAATAATCAAGTTACCAATACTATAGATATATAAACAAACTTCGTATATTATGTTTTCAATTTAAATGACGTGAAAAAAAAACGTATATAAAAATGGAACAAGTCAAGTCTGTGTTACTAAACTCGAACGGAAGGATGAGTGTTCGTTGATGCCGATACGTCTTCAGGTTCTTTAGAGTAATACGATCAAGTCTCAACATTTCCGTTGTTCATAGTCTAACCTAATAAGTTGACTTTAGTAATCTAATCAAGCAGCTTCGAGTTTTGGAACTAAAATATGACAACTAAACTTGACATACCAACGCTTGGTGTGTTCAACCGAGCAATGCTTTAACACCAGACTATTAACTTCAGTTTCCATTTCGAGAGGATTGCCCAAATTATGCAGATATGTCCCCTCCAGCAATAAGTAAAGACTGCGTATTTCTTGTAACATATGCACAAGCACCCGAGAAGTTTCTGAAAGATGCATCCATGTTTATTTTTGTAATATGATCCAAGGGAGGATACCACTTAGAAACTGTGTTGATGCTCACAGCATTCTGAAAATCCATTGTCATATTTTGCCTTGTAGCAATTAAACCATAAGTGGAGTTCTCTGATTATGTGATCCGCTTTTGGAAGAGAATATTGGAATATCTTTTCATTTCTCGCATTCCATAGAGCCCAAAAGATATAACTTCCCATTCTAAATTCATCAAATTGTTTACCTTGTATAAGTCAACTTATTTGATAGAGACATAATTTTTTTGATGTGGTTTATACCTAGGTTGGATCCAAATAAAACACCGCAGTAGTAAGGGGGAACAGATGAAAAGATGCTCATTAGTTTCTATTTCAGAATTGCAAAACTTGCATTCCTGATTTATCCCCGTAATGTGTCTTCTCATTACATTATTAGTGGCTAAGCCTTCATGGAGTATTCTCCATATAAATAAAAGAATTTTCGGGGCCAAATCTTTAACTCTCCAAAAGATCTTGCAAGGAAAATCTTGGTTATGCAAATTAAAAGTAGATGTTTTTCTCGGATTTACAGTCTTCATGAGTGATTTAGTGGAGAAATGCCCATTTGGATGGTGTGTCGACAAGATTTTATCATGTTGCTGGTCTTCGTGATTTGGAATGTAAATATCCAGAATATTGTTTGTCACACTGTTATTGAATGACTTTCTAATTAACTTATTATTCTATTGTCTCTGATTGACTAACATAATATCTTTAACTTTGTTAATATGATGAGTGTTTATATCTACCTCAGAAGTTGGGCGGATTAAGTTGGGAATCCATGGATTTTTATTATGGAGATGGACTTCTCATCCGCAACAACGCATATACAACCCACTTTCACATTTTCTCTTTATGAGATATAATAGCTTTTCAAGTAGCATACTTTCTATTGTTTGCTTTAGCATCCCATAGGATGTAGTTCCTCGTATACTTTGCCTTCATAATTTGTCCCCGTAGACTATTAGTAATTTCCACCAATTTCCAGACTAATTCTCCTATCTGAACTCTATTCAGATCAAATAGAGACCTGATTCTAAGACCTTCCACCTTTTTTTTTTCCCTATCATCAAGGTGTCTCACTCGATAAGATGCCCTTTTTGGTATTATAAGAATGTTCTCGCCAAAAATTTCTTAAGATTCTGGAAAACTTATCAAGCACGCATTTAGGAAGTAAATTTGTTGCCATGTAGTTAAGAGGAAGTATCCCCAGGACATGTTTAATCAACACCAATCTACCAGCGTAAGTAAGAAAGATCCTTTTCCACTCAGCCATCTTTGCTTCAAACTTTTCAATAGAAAATCATAGGATTTCATTCTGTAATTTGACTTTAGGATCTGAAACCCCAAATATTTGTCATTTCCCTCCATTTTCTTTACCACTAAAGTTTGAGCAACTCGAATTTGTTTAGTTTGAGGTACCCATATACTGAATAGAATAACAGATTTACTTAAATTAGCATGTTGGCCAGACCATTTAACATAAAGTTGCAGCATATCTTGCATGTATTCACAGTATTGTCATCCATGGTACCAAATAGAAAAAAAACTATCTGCGAACACCAAGGGAGATATAGCTTGTGCCCATCTATTCACTCTGCAGCCATTATATAATGAATTTTGCTTCATCTTCCATATTATCCAAGATAGACCATGTGAGTAGAAAATTAACAAATATGGAGAAAGGGGGCAACCTTATATTAACCCTATATCACTTGTGAAATATCCCTTTGGAGCGCCATTAACCATACTAGAAAATAAGTAGCAGACACAATGAATAGTTAAGCCATGACTCTTACCCTATACCATCATTCCTGAGACATTGGCTTAAGAATCTCCAAGAACCTATGTCAAGTGCTTTACCAATATTCATTTTCAAAGCAAAATCCCCTATAACATAGTTTTAGAGACTCATAGAGTGAATAAGTTCTTTTGAGTGACTATATTGTCAAAAATGAGTCTCCCAGGAATAAAGGCATATTGAATCTTGTTAACAAGATCATCTAGAAAAGGTTTTAATATTTGGTATATGATTTTTGAGACTACCTTGTACAAGATGCACCATAAAGAAAATTGGATTATATTCTAGGGGATTGGTAGGATGTTTTACTTTAGGTATATGGACCAAGTTTGTATGATTCAAAACCTGGAGGTAGACTAGCAACATAAAAGCAAGATTTGTTGGTGTTAGTCACATCCTCCCCGATAGTGTTCCATCATCTTTTGTAGAAAAAAAAGAGGCATCACGTCCGGGCCTGGCGCTTTTAGAGATCCCATGTGTTGAAAAGTATTTATTGAAATAATACTTAAAAAAATCTACGCTTCTTGAAGGTGAAGTTTGGAAATAGAACAATTCCTTCTATTGTATCCCCGATTGATGCATCCTCATTCAATTTTCCAATCTAGTATTGAACGAAAGGTTACACCTATATTTTCTTTCTGTATTAGATGTTAATCCTACTCCATCACTACTAACCAATAAGCGGCATAGGGGAAGAAGCACTACACCTTGGAATCAACAAAAAAAAAACTTTGATATAAACTATGAATTATCCCTTTCTTATCGGGATCGGAACTAACAAGAATGGTTGGGACAACAAACATCCATCTCATTTGTACTTTGGATACCTATATAACCATCAATGATTGTTGAAGTGACTAATTCTTGGAAATAAGGGCGTTGAGAACAAAGAAAATTTTGGAGTAACCTTTTCTATCTAGCAAAAACACGATTAATGTTAAGAAAAGACTTCTTGCAGGAAGGCTGACTAGATACTTCTTGTAAAAACACTAGTCCATGTCAATTCAAAATGAGAATGTTTCAATATTATTTTGGTTCCATGGATAATTATCATTCATAATGAAAATATTCAGGAAGGAGCCGTATGAGATGAAAATATCACATACGGTTCTGAAACGGGGATTCTTTGAATAGAATGAACGACCGTAAGGAATGTCAGCTCAATCCGAAGAAAATTATGCGCATGCTTTACAGAATTATTATGAAGCTATGAGACTAGAAATTGATCCTTATGTTCGAAGTTCAATTTCTCCAAGAGAGTGAAATAAATAAGTCATGCTCAAATTCCCCCACACGAATTTGGATTAAGACATGGGTTATATAATTACATACGGCTATATTTGGATCTGAAATGTGGTTTTGCGAAGAAATGATCTATCAAAATTCCCCGCCACATTTGGAAAGTCGAAATCTAAATCAAAGCTAAAGTTATTTGGAAAATATTTTGCTTAAACATGGGTTATATGATGAGTAATTTTTTTTTTTTTTTTTTTTTTTTATTTTTTAGCCTGGCTAGTTTGGGGCCTATCACTACGTGACAAAATAAGGAATTTTGAAGTAAAATGAAAAACCACTTAGCCAACTATTTTCTTTAATGACTAATTTACCCTGATTAATTAGTGTTAATTTGGGTGACTAATAGATGTTTAATCAAGTTAGCCTTGAAATCAACTAACGTTAATTCATCATCAAAACATGAATTTATTTATTTATCTATTTTGACAAAAATCAACCTAAAATCGGTGGATGTTCATGCACTCGTAGAGCGGTTCTAGGTTGACGTTTTAATTCACGAAGGACACCAAGCATCGGTGCATATTACTTACTACATATCCCAATTGTAAGAATTGATGAGCACGATAAACGCACATAGACCGATTCCAGACAACGCATAAAAATAATCGGTTTATACGAGTGCTCATGTGATCTGATTCATGGTTAAAAAGTACACACACAAGTTGGGCATTTTCTCTACTAAGAATTGGTGGATGTGGGCATGAACATCGACCGATTCTGGTTATTGTTCTTCAACCACATAACACATACAAAATAAATCGGTTGATGTGGTCACGGACATCGACCGATTGTCATATGGACGTGAACATCGGAAATATGGACGTGAACATCGTCTGATTATGGTTAAACACAGTAACTCAAGATTGTTTGTGATTTTCAATCTTGAATGGATAAATCAATCACACGTATAATTAAGAGTAATGGTTGCAATCGACGATGTTTACTTTGACTTTTTTTTAAAAAAAAAATGAATGGTGAATTTTCCTTTAAATCGATCAATGTTGTCAGAATCGATTGATGAATTTGAGTTTTAATTTTAATTTGTGAGGGAAATGATTTGAATAGGTTTTGGTTTTGATAGAGTTTCAAATTCATAAGGATAAGGCTTGTAATTGAATTTTAATAGTGAGGGTAATTTAGTATTTTACCTAGTTTAGATACCCCTTATTCCTTTCTCTAGGTTGGGTAAGGAAGTTGATAGGGCCCAAATAATTCAACTAAGCCCCAAACTGGCCGGGTTTTTTTAGGTAGTGTTTGTCTGCTAGCTCCTCTGCGCCCTTTCATTTTTTTTATTAATTAGGCCGACCGAGCGAAGCGAGGGAGGTCCTTTATATGGCCATTTTTTTGTAAAATCTAAGTGATCAATTACCACAAAAAGATTGGAAATGGTTAGAGCCGAAAAACCAAAAATGTCCCTCCCTTTTAGTCCAATTACTATAACTCCTTGTGTATCCTATCTTTTCAGGGGTATAATTGGAAAACAAACTTTAATATAACATATCTAAAAATCCGTGCCTTGGAATTTTACAAATTTTATCTCGTTAGAAAGGTTATAAAAAACTCTACGCAAGAAGTACAAACAACAATATCAAATTTGGAGTTTTTACGAAAAAATCGGAGATATATATATCATTTTAGGCACAATTTTAGAAAATTAAATGTATATCCATTATGCAAACCATCACAAAGAATACATAATACTTTATGTAGCAAAATATTGGTTTATGCATCAACTAATTTTCCATTGCAACTAATAAAACGATGTACTCCATCCGTCTCAAGAAAAATGCTACTATCATTTTAGGCACAATTCTCGAAAATTGAATGCATAGCCATTATGCAAACCACCATAAAGGATGCATAACACATCATGCAACCATATTTTGGTTTATGGATCGACTAATTTTCCGTTTTAGAAAAAATAATACTTTCACATCCCGTTTCAGGAAAAATGATACTATCACATCTCGTTTCGGGAAAAGTGATACTTTCGCTCCGTTTCGGGAAAAGTGATACTTTCGTTCTGTTTCGGAAAAAGTGATACTTTTTTCCGTTTCGGAAAAAATGATACTTTCGCTTCATTTCAGAAAAAGTATCACTTTTTCAAAACGGGGAGAAAGTATCACTTTTTCCGAAACGAGAAAAGAATCACTTTTTCCGAAACGGAGAAAGTATCACTTTCAAAGTATCACTTTTTCCGAAACGAGGAGAAAGTATTACCTTTTCTGAAACGGGACGAAAGTAGTCGTGGACAAACTCCATCTTCATATTCTTCTTCGGTCGGCCCTCCCACCGTGGTAACGGTCGTACTAGTATTTCACTAATGCTTACTTATGAGTGTAAATTAAATAAATACCCATCCTTCTCATGGGCTTTAAAAATACCCTCATCCATCAATAATAATACCCTTCCGGTTTTAAAAGGAAATCTTTATTTTTGATAAATCCTTATTTGACCTTATAGTCTTTATACGTATCTTCAACTTCTACTTCATCTATATTCTCAATAAAAACGAAAAATTAACCAAACCCCATCACCACCATCTTCATCGTCTTCATCGTCTCCACCTCAACTCTAGCGCCACCTCCACTAATTACCCCACCAGTTCAATCATCACCTCTTATACTTCCACCAAATCCACCACCACCACATCCTAAACAATCTATGTAGATCGATGAATCAACTAGAAATTAAATTATCGTATACCGAATCAGAAATATCAGATTCATTTTGTTATAACTGGATTTGGTTTGAAGAACCTAAAATCAACAATAAAAAATAGTTCTTAAAGATTTGTCCCCATCGGATTAGGAAGAGATGATGAAAATCTTCATCAATTATTAGATCTGAAATTTCACTGTCGGAAACCAACAAAATTGATTATCATCTTTCTCTATTTTAAGTTTCTGTTGGTGGTGGTGGTATTGTAACTAGCGGTAATGTAGATGAAAAGATGTAAGAACGATGAAATTTATGGTGGTTCTGGTTGGAATGATGTAATTGGTGAAGAGGTTGGAATGTTGTTTGTGGTGAGG
This sequence comes from Papaver armeniacum, assembly GCA_023531295.1. Lineage (NCBI taxonomy): Eukaryota > Viridiplantae > Streptophyta > Magnoliopsida > Ranunculales > Papaveraceae > Papaver > Papaver armeniacum. The sequence continues at coordinate 208,356 of JAJJWW010001499.1, read as the reverse complement.
TTAATTATCAAAATTGGTGATGAAGATAGTGGTGGTTCTGGATGTTGCGGTGATGATGGTGGTGGAGGTTCTATGTGATTGTTGATAGTGGGTCTGGAACTATAAATTGGTGTATACTACCCCGTAATGACTGCATTTGCATGATCTGAATGGTGTACCATTAAATTAAAACATTATCACTAGTTTTTGTGCTTTATCATTCATTATTTCTTTTTGAGAAATTATAATTGTATAGGTTAGACATATTATTATTTCAGCAGTGGTGGTGGATGTATAACACTAGTGTTGGTGTCTGTTTTTGTTGGGGTGGTGGTGGTGGTGGATGTTGTTGCACGGGAGGTGACGGTCGTGGATTTTGTTGTAGTGGTGAGAGTGGTGGTGGTAACATAATTTGGTGGTGTTGGTGTAGAAGCATTAGTAGAGTGGTAACGGAGATGGTGGCATTAACATTGCATAGTAGTCTAGCTTGTTTAGTCATGAGATAATTGTATGCACTTGTTTTTGTTTGTAGGATGTTCGTATTGTTTTTGTGGTATGGAGATCGTTACTATGTCTAATTGAAAAAGCGGGGGTCTAACAACCACACCCAATATTTCACTTAGCAATCTATATGGACTAACTCCAATATAATTCTGAGAGCACCAACTAATAAAGCGAGCTCAATCAAGAAATATATCCAAGAGTTATATCTATGTTTCTTAGTGCAATCAGCAAATCAAACAGATAGAAATCCGTGAGCCTGATTATTATAAGAAACAACTTAGACGGTATCAAAAACCAATATCCAATTGTCAATCAATTTAATCAACAACCAAAGGTTGGATTCACAATTGATTGAACTTACGCACAACCTGTGATATTTCAATTATATAAACATATATAATGCGGAAAAGAAATAACACAGACACCAGAATTTTTGTTAACGAGGAAACTGCAAATGCAGAATTTTCGTGGTTTGAGATATTATATTAAGCCGCTACAGACACTAGCATACTCCAAGTTAACTTCGGACTGGAATGTAGTTGAGCCCTAACCAATCTCACACTGATCAAGGTACAGTTGCGTTCCTTACGCCTCTTAAACCACGCCGAATTCTGCGCACTTGATTCCCTTAACTGATCTCACCCACAACTAAGAGTTGCTACGACCCAAAGTCGAAGACTTAATAAACAAATCTGTATCACACAAAAAAGTCTATTGAATAGATAAATCTGTCTCCCACAGATATACCTACAAGTTTTGTTCCGTCTTTTGATAAATCAAGGTGAATAGGAACCAATTGATAAACCGGACTTATATTTCCGAAGAACAACCAAGTAATATCAATCACCTCATAACAATCTTAATCGATTAACGAAAGGTATATTTTGACTTTGGGTCACAACAAAGTGACCAGAGTTGTGTTTGGGTCACGAATAAATTTTAATTAGAGTTTGGGTCACAGGACCGTCATTGACCGTCTTGACCGTTAGGAAAATAATTATTTTTTAATTAATTTGTATTTAGTTAACCCCGTTAGTGGCTGTTTGCATCTAACAGTCTGAATTAATCAAAAATCACATCTAACAGACGTGGTGGTGGAGCGAAAGTGTCATTCAGGCCTTTCCACCAGCATCTTGTGTGCAAAAAACTGATGATCCAGTTTTGAGCTTGCTATTGATTTCTTAAACCCATTTTACCTCATTCCGTGCACCAAATTCATATCCAATTACAAACCAAACATTTTTGACCATTCACTATCCCTAGACACTCCGTTAACTACCATCTTTTGTAAATGAATATCAACAGTAACACGTAGGTATTCATTTTGTTTTAAAATTCCCCAAATTCGATGAACCCTAAATTCAATTTTGAGTTTTCATGTTTCAAAACCAAATTCAAATAGACCTTAGCTTCGTCTTCTCTTTTTAGATCTTCAAAACGAATTACTTCAATGTTGCAGTCAATTTCTATAATTTATATAGTGGCCTTGAAGATGCTCACGAAGGAGAAGTTTATGAAGATGAGAAGGAGGAAGTCTAAATCAGAGGTTAAAGCTCGTGTAATGGCTAGACATTATGAAGCTCAGGTGGGTTAATGCTTTCCACAAACCATTGGTTAGTCTTCCTAACTTGGAAAACCTTCCTGGAAGATTAACTCAAATTAATAACTCAACACACATTAAACGTTATACATTCAGTCACTCCTCACCATGAAGAGATACTGCAACCGTTTCCTCACTAAAACTTGATTTTTATCTTCGTTTTCTTTTGTTACTTTCTAATGGAGAAAGAGATGCCCGAAATACAGAACAAGCTGATGATGCTGCATTTAACAGAGTATAAAAGGGTAGAGTTAGTAAATAGATTGATCCCTAGGTTTTAATCGGTCATTTCCTTATTTAACTGAATTTCCTAATGGTCAATACGGTCAATGACGGTTCTGTGACCCAAACGCAACTCTGGTCACTTTGTTGTGACCCAAAGTCAAAATATCCCTTAATGAAACAAGATATTATGGAATCACAAACGATGAGACGAAGTTGTTTGTGACTACTTTTCAATATTTCCTATCGGAGAATAAATCTCGAGCAAATCTTAAAGAAGATAGTACTCAATCACAATAGAAAACAACAAGATAAGAACACGCAACTACAGAGAAAATAGTTGGGTCTGGCTTCACAATCCCAATGAAGTCTTTAAGTCGTTAACCTATTGGGTTTTAGAAAAACCTAAGGTTAAAGGATAATCGACTCTAGTCGCAACTAGTATCACACAGGAGGTGTGGGGATTAGGTTTCCCAGCTGCTAGAGTTCTCCTTTATATAGTCTCCAAATCAGGGTTTGCAATCAATGTTACCTTGGTAACAAAGCATTCAATATTCACCGTTAGATGAAAACCTAATTAAATTCAAGCTAATATCTTTCAACCGTTAGATCGAACTTAGCTTGTCATACACAAATGAAATGTACCAACATTTAGATAAAGGTAACCGTACCTAAACGTGTATACTTAGTTGGTTCAACAATAGTTAACTGAGGTTAGACATATGAACACTTTCATATCCACCTTATTCATCTTCATCACAACTAGTTCAAATGACTCAAATGAAACTAGTTAGAGAGTTGTTCAATTGTTTATATTCTCATAGAAGTATACAAGACACAATTAAAGCAAAATCGATTTTGATTCACTCGAATCGTTTCATGAACATTATAGCCACGATTTGCAAAATATTACATTCCTTAATTTATAAATGTATTAGTTCATGAAAAAACCGATTTTAGAACATAACCTACTCAAGTACGCAAACGTGTACGCATACTTAAGTAGCCGGACTGAGTTTGGTTTCGCCAGTACGTGAACGGGTACGCAATACTTACAACCTCAGTTGAATTCTGAAACTTGGAATTACGCCAGTACGCGTACGTGTACGCATACTTAGTTCCCGGACTTCCATTCACCAACCAGTACGCGTGTGTGTACGCATACCATGCTTCCCGGACTTGGACTTTACACAAATGTGAATCCACACACAATGTTTATATCCAATCATGGTTACATGTTCTAAACTCTCATTTCAATCATTGAAACATTCTTAGAAGACGACAATAGATGTCTCACACAACTATTAGCTCCAAAGCAATTTTCAAGTGATCGAATGATCAATACGAAACATTCCGAGTCTACACAAAATGATTGCATCACACAAATCATGTAAGATGTTACAAGGCGATTTTCACATGATCATCTTTTGATTTACGTCAAGAATAAAAGATGAACTTGGTTAAAGCGAAAGCTTACCAACACATATTTCGAGAAATAGATAAGCGAGATAAACTCGGCTCGAAATATCAAATGTGTATAAATGAAGTCTATATAGCAATACGACTTTTGTCTCAAAGGAGATAGAGTACATAGACTTTTGAGTGATAGATGAGTTCAAGTCTCCACATACCTTTTGTTGATGAAGTTCCACAAGTTCCCTTGAGTAGTTCTTCGTCTTCATTCGATGAACGCCGTGAAGTCTAAAGCTCGACTACACTTTCTATCATAATCCGAGACTTAGCTATAAGTAGACTAGAAATCAAGACTTATAGTTTTGGCAACTAAACTTGATAAGCAATCTTGAGATAGCAACGCTTGCGAGTTCGACCAAGCAGTGCTCTAACACTAATGGCACATACTTTGAAAGTTGTCACTTGTTTGGTTTCTTATTTTTTTTTTAGTCTTATTTTTGTTTTTCTTATTCTTTGGTTCTTAACCAAGGCAATGTAACTACTATCTTGAAATGTTAGAGATGATTTGAACGGTACCACTAAACATTATCACGAGTTTTTTTTTTTTACTTATTATTCTTTTTGAGAAATCATAATTTGATAGGTTACGCATATTTTTATTTCAGCCTATATGAGATGGTTGCTCTTTTATGAATTAGTTTTCTCTCAATATTATCGTATGATTTCTACGGGTTACAATAATTGCATGATTGATGGATTGCAATATGAAAGTTATATGGGATAATTGGCGTTTAGTACTCAAGTTTTGAAACCTTTATCCAATATTTTCACATCCTTGATTTGCGTACCCAATACTAGGCTTTGGTCTAACATTTGTCCAACGTTAGGGCTTGGTACCTGGACTGGACGTTGACATGCGTTGACTAGGTTAAGTCCTAACTTTTCTTTAATAATTATTAAAAAACTAATATTAAATTAAATTATTAAACGATATTACAAATATACCCTTCACTCTACAAATATTTACACATTCAATATTAACCAAATAACCCTAATTCTTTCGCCTTCCTCGTTCTCCTCCTCCAAACCGATGCCTCCACTATCACTTCTCCGCTGCCTTGTCGTTACCTCTGCAACCACCGTCACAACAACCATTTCATTTTCCCATCATCACAAAAACCCTCACAAATTCGTATGTTCTGCTATCAATTTGAGATTGAAGTAAAACCCAATTTCTAATTGCAATATTCAACCAGAGATGAACCGAAATACAACACAGATCTAAAAACTAACTCGATCCCAATAACTCCATTAGTACCCAGCTCTTCCTCATTTCTCCTTTTAATTCTTCTCCCAAAACCATCTTCTCAATTATTGCCATTAAAAATCAATGACAAACCCTTCCGAAATCAGCCCATCAACAAAGACCCACCTATTCTTATCAAACCAAAACCATTCTTCTCCTTCTTCTTCACAACAACACTAACAAAACATGTCAATTTTTTACCATCTTAAATGGAATCATTGATAATATTCTTTCTCTAATTTCTCGCTGTTTTCACATCTAAAAACTAAAGCAACTGATACCCCCAAAAATCACAAAACAACTAATAACATTACTATATCAATTCAAATCGAAACAAACAAAATGAAATTGAAATTGAAGCACTCAATATCTAAAATTGACGTTGTAAAACCATTCCCATCAAGACCCCCAGTACCCTTCTTCTCAATCTCACCTTTACTGGTTGAAAATCCTCTTTGAAGAAACTCTAAACTGGGTTTGATTAGATCTTGTTGTTTGTTTGTTGATGAAGTAGAAATTCTTCTTATAGTTGACATTGAATCGATGACTGATTGATTAATTAGAAAATCAGATTTTTTTTGTTTGATTTCTCTGAACTCTGCTAGTTCGGGTTTAGACACGGAAGACGTCCTGTGAATGTGAATAGGAAAGAAAGAAAATGTCACATACTTTTCTACTTTTGGTATAATGTTAAGGGTACCGCAGTAAATTGCTTAATAATTTAATTTTCTATAAATTTTTAATGAATCTATTTTCCATTTTTTCCTGTAAAACTGCAAAAGGCACTGTTCTGTTCCTACCAATAAAGAAAGGCAATCCCAAGTATTTCTCTTCTTTTAGATTCATCTTCCGCACCTGTAGAGTACCACTAATGATGTTGCAAGTGGAAGGGTCCATGTTTGAATTGAAATATACTGCAAATTTGTTGAAGTTAATCATCTGACCTGAGCATGCACTAAAATCTTCAATAACCTGAAGTAATTTTCTAGATTGATCCGGATTTTCTTTGCAGAATAGAAGGCAAACATCTTCAAAAAGTAGACGATTTATTTTTGGAGTTTATCTAGAGATTTTGATACCTGTGAGTTGTTTTGTTCGTTCACATTGAGCTAAAACTCTCGAAAAAGACTCCATGACTAGGATGAATAAATATGGAGATAATGAATCTCCTTGGCGAATGCCTCTTGATGGATTAAACGCTGTTGTAGGACTGCCATTAAGAAGGACTTCAATTTGAGTTGTGATGATGCATTGTAGGATGAGCTGACAAAATTTATTTCCAAAACCAAACTGCTTAAGAACATCAATCAGAAAACTCCACTCTAGCCTGTCGAAAGCTTTCGACATATCCATCTTGAGAGCTAGATGACTACTGCAACCTTCTTTTTTCTTCATTGCTTGTACAATCTCTTTCACTAAGCAAACATTTCTGAGATTAATCTCTCTGGGACATAGGCAGCCTGCATAGGCGAGATGAGATTGATTATATGTTTCTTTAACCTTAGAGAGATTATTTTTGAGATGATTTTATACACCGTATTGCATAAAGCAATAGGTCTGAAATCTTCAGGTCGACTTGGAGATTGCACTTTAGGTATTATAGAGACTCTTGTTCGATTCAACTGTTTACCCTGAGTGAAAGAAAGACTTGATCATACTACAGACATCATCTTTCACAATTGTCCATTGAGATTGATAAAATCCGGGTGGAAAACCATCCGGACCTGGACTTGTCCATGGTTCCATTGTCATGAGAGCATTGTAGATCTCTTGTTCAGATGGAATAGCTTCTAGTTCTTGATTATCAGCTTCTGTAATAATGGAAGGGATATTCCGAAGGACGAAGTAGATGTCTGCAGGTACTGAAGTTGTCATGATTTTTTGAAAATGATTGCTAAGAAGACCCTCTAGAGACTCTTTATCCGTATACCAAGTGCCATCAGGTGCTAGTAGTGCATCAATTCTGTTAAGCAATCTTCTTCTATTTGCTCTGATGTGGAAATATTTCAAATTTTTATCCATATCATTGAAATAGTGGTCCCTTGCCTTCTGTCTGTTAGAACTCGCAAGCATATCATTAAGAATACTGATCTCTTTTTCTAGAATGATGACAACATTAGTATTACTTCCTTCCTTGTCTTATCCTTGTAGTTGAGAAACATTCGACTGAAGATTGAGAATTCTACCTTCAATATCACCAAAACTTGCTTTGCTCCATTTAGACAAAATATGTCTAGTATTAGAAATCTTATTAGAGAGAACAAAAGCATTAGATCCTTGGAAATAAGCAGACCAAGCTTTTTTAATTTCTTCATGACACATATCATTTTGCGACCAGTGTTCAAAGAATTTTCCAAGTTCTGCCTATTATTCTATTTGGTTTATACAAGTCAAGCAAAATTGGGCAGTGGTCTGAACCTCTTTGAGCTAAGTGAGTAAGTAACGAATCAGGATAAAATAAAGACCATTCATTGTTAATTAAGGCTCTATCAATCCTAGACTTAAACTTACCAGTTCCATGCTTGTTACTAGACCAAGTATAGGGATTACCACTAAATCCTAGATCGATTAAACCAGCATTTCTTATAGCATTAAGAACTTCCTGAGGTGTTGAATTAATAGATTGAGTATTTCTATCAGCAAGGTCTATAGTGATATTAAGATCACCTATAAGAACCCAAGGAATCTTTACAACTTTACTAAGGTCTAGAATCGAGGACCATTGCTCAGGTTGTTCAGTCTTATAGGAAGTACCATAGACACATGACATGAACCATTCTCCTTTACTAGGGTCATTAGAAACTATAGCATGAATCATTTTATCATTAGTGTCAACTATTTCTAATGAAAACCCATCTTTCCAAAGAAGTAAAAGACCTCCAGCTAAACCTACTGAGGGAACATAAACCTTATTTGGAAAATCTAGATAACCGGAAAGCTTAAGTATTCTGTCATCGTTAATCTTAGTTTCAGATAAGAAGATTATATCTGGAGCATATAACTTGTTGAGATGTTGCAGGTGGTCTCTAGTGTCTTTTCCTAAAAAACCCTGGCAGTTCCAACTTAGAACCTTCATACTGAGAGGTTTATGGATGAGAGAAAAATGATTAAAGGAAGAGAAAGAGATAGCACCTAAAGAGAAAATAATAGATTCAAAAAGTAAGATAAAGTTGGAGTGAAAAGAAAACAATACCACGGGTGCAGAGATCTCTTCAATGTCATGAAAATACTCTTTCTGAGTCTGTTCTCCTCCCTCAATCACATCGTGCTCCATATCATCCGCCTCAGTAATGGATGGTCCCTTCCCAGTATTCTCAGCATTGATGTTAATACTAGCATCTTGAGTCATATCGTCATCAGGTTCATTGTTTCTAGATCTTTTGAGTTTTCTACCCTCATCTTGATCCTCAGAAGCATCCTTATTCAGTAGATGTTGACTTGCTTCACAGAATTTTTGTCCCAGCAAGTCTATATCTTCAATGATCTCCACACTATATGCTTTGGCTAGCTCATGAATATGAGAGATATACTCCTCATTAGTGTACCGCCTCACTTTTAAGTCATCTGCCACATTCTCACATTCTTCTTTATTATGATCAATAGTGTAGCAGTCTTTGCACAAATTATGTGACTGTCTTTCCCAGTGATAGCGAACCCAAGCAACTCCACCTGCGGCTGTATTCCACCACCCTCCTCTATGGAGAGGTTTTGACAAATCGATCTTCACCCTAGCTGTGATCATTCTTCCTGCTCCTGGTTTACAATTCTCTGGCTCGATCCAAATCTTTTCTCCAAGCTCTTCTACAACATCATTAACTACAGAGGTTGAGTGATGTTCTAAAAGGAGATGTTGAAATTGGACATTCCATTCTTGGTGAGTAAACTTTTGATCTTGAAATTTAATAGAGGAATCATAAATTTTGAGATTGAGATAACATTTGAGAAGATTCTAGGGGCCTTTTTTGAGAACAACTTCCATTATTTCGGAAGAGAAAAACTTAAAAATGAAAATATTCCTATCAAGAGCACGAACTTCTTTCACTTTGTATCTTTTCCACAGAGAGATAATTTCTTTCCTCACTTCTTCAGTATCTTTAGGGTCTTCAGAGAAAAGTTTTCCAATCAAGGTGTTCTTCCATTCATCTGAAACTTCTGATATAATAGCTTTTTTAGAACCCAAAGCTCGCCTCATTTGTCTTGCACATATATCTCGAATGATGGTATTTTGCATTTTGCTAGTGATGGCTGATATTTGATTGTTTGAGGAAGACACCATTTTTTTGGTATGTGAAAGAATAATCTTGAATAAAAGATAATAGGGTTTAGGAGGTTCGGTTGACTCTTTTTTATAGATAAGAGTTTGGGATATAATTCTATCATAACTGCAAATCCTATGATATCCAATATTCATGGAAGGAAATAACGGAATAACATATATTCCATGAGAAGAATCATTTTCATTAAAAGGTTGCATGGTCAACTGCGATAAATCCGGTGGATAGCTAGTCTGATTGATTTTTTTCCGCTCGATGAAAGTGGGAAGTTTAGAAAATTCAAATTTTGAATTTTTGTTTTGACTCAAAAGAATCTGCCGAACCGAGTTGAACTGAAGAAGATTTCTGATACTTCTAGAATCATATACATGATTGATGCAATGAGAATACTGGAACATACTGTTGGAGACCATCTTGAGATTGATGATTTGCAATACTGCCATAGGAGCCGATAATACATTAGTTGATTGTAACAATACGGTTAGCAGAAGAAGAAGATTTGACCACCAGATGCTTTTCATGATGAAATAAAGAGACTCTGCAAAAGAGAATTAGAAATCCTTTAGGTAAAGACTAAAGAGAGTTGAAATAAAAGAGAATCTAGCGAAAGATATCAAATGTAAAATATGGTAGTGAAAACATAAATATAGAGACAAAAACTAAACAACAAAGATATTAGAAAGAACCATTGGAAAATGTAAAACAAATAGATCAATGAGCACAAATAAGCCTAAAGTTAAAAGATTAAAGGTAAACTAAACTAAATCATTGAAGAAAATGAGGAAAAAAGAAGAAGAAGAAAAAATTACTGAGTCGACTCAAAGTCGACGGATTCGCAGAGCTCCAGTCCTCCCTACAGGTCTGTCACTTCGTTATCCTTTTACAACAAAATCAGGTTCCAAATTATTTAATCCCTTTGAGCTAGTTGTAGTCTGCACAATTCTTAAGGCAAGGAGGAAAAGGGAGTATGTTTAAGTATTTTTTTACAATTATACCCTTATGGTTAATAACTAGTAAAACTTAGAAATGATTTATCTCTTAAATTATACCACGGTTTTTCGTAAACTTTATATATTTCTACGTAACGAATATAAACATGGCTATCAAATTATACATATTTCTTATAGTAACAATAATCAATTAAAAGAGTAGTTTTAGAAATATCCCCTTCACTAGAGAGATAGCTCATCTATTTATGGGACAAAATTTAAAACCAACTAGCTCATCTAATTTGGGACAGGGGAAGGATTTTTTATTTATTTTTTTTGCGCTCTCAAGTCTTTCATTGAGAACAAAAAAAACTTGCTAAATTCATCTATTCTCATGGCATTTCACATGAAATAACCGGTACTTACTCCAAGCATAAACATTTGCTTGACATCACAGTGATTTTTCTGCCCAAAGAAACCTGCAACTTTACTGTGACTTTTAAAAGAGCAACACTATAGATATACGGATAAACACAACCTGAAGTTCCTAGGACACCCATATTATCTAACAATCACTAATCTCATAAATTTGCTTTTTCTTTCCTGGAACAAATACACTTCCCCAAAACAACTTCATATATAAATTACAGTGACTTGGTCAGAGGTTCAGTCTATCTTCCTAACATATAACTTTTCATCCTATATCTAACACACTAACTATACACACACTGACTTCATAGTAGAGACATCGACCAAGTGTAAGAGATCAAAACGATCAGCTGTATATGCATTCCAAGAAGCATGCCCAAATGTGCTAGGAATTTGCTTAGAAATTAAATTTACACAGAGGATTCATTTCCCTGAAAGATCAAAAAAAAAAACCCGGCCCCTTTCAATCTAGCCAACTAATGAACCAGCTGAATAATCCATTTCATTCATTCCAATACGAAAATCATTATTCATACTTCATAGCATGTGCTTCCCAATTACAATCATATCATATCATGTGCAAATTCATTGCTACTTCTGGAATAGCAGTTTCCAAATTTCCAAAAGCTAACAAGTAATCCGTATTGAAATTAAAAGTTGGTGAATTATTGCCATTTGGAGACAATCCTCATGAGGAATAAATCATACAAAGTTGATTGCAGATATTAACTAGCACCTGAGACATTGACTTACGTTGGCACTCCCAAATCCTGATACCACTATTAAACCATCTAGTTCTACCAATATTAATAACAAATACGGTGATAAAAAAAAGAAATGTAGATCTGACACCACCTTCATAAGGTCTGTACAAATAATAATCATGATAAAAAAAGATATACAAACTATCATGATCAGTGACGGAGCCAGACTTTTTTTCAAGTGGGGCCAAATTCATATGGTAAAAGGCTGTATATACTAGCTGGTATGCGCCAAAGGTCGCCCGATTTTTTTGGACATTTTATTGACTTTTTAATATTAGCTAAGTGAAAATCAAATCATAAAAAATTTGGATTTAAATTAGATATTGTAATTTAGATCGTTTTTTTGTTTTTACATCATACATCTGATGCATTTGTATTAATTTTACATGAATATTTGCCCCCACAAGACATGTAAATTACAAAAATTATCAAGCATATATTGATGGGATTAAATTACAAAAATGGGGTAAGCCTATACCCCATTTGTCTCTACATCCCTCCGTCCCTGATCATGATACTCAATAAACAGGACGTCCCTGATCATGATACTCAATAAACAGGACGTCAAGAAATACTAGTATCCATGTCGCAATTAGCTAATTAGTAATGAACCTAATTAAGAGAAAGTCAGCAGCAGCTCGAATTTCAAACTACTTGCAAGTAACTGCAGAAAGCACTATATGAAAATACACGACCTCGAGAGAAAAAGATTTCTGAAGAAGTAAAGCAGTTAGTAATATCATGGACTAATAGTTCTCATTCATCTTCCTACAATAACGAAAGGTCTTCTTACGTGACCAGAGTTTGCTTGACGAATTCGGTATTTGATAAGGATATATTTCTAGTCTTAAATTGTTAAAATTTTACTCGTATACATATGTTTACGAAAGAAATATAATACATAAAAGATTTCAAGCAAATCACACAACAGTTCACTGTTACGTTCTACTGTAATATAACATTTCATCATTCAAAAATTATGGGTATGATAGAGAACTTTTACACAAAATAATATATATATATATTCTTACATTGTTTCGTAATAATTAATGCAAAATTTCTTCCAATATAAGCATCAGACGCCCTCCAGAATCCAATTGAAGAGAAGTACAATAATAGTGCAAAAACGGGGTTCTACTAAATAGTTAAGAAAACAGAAATCAAAAATCAAAAAAAAATCTTGATAAAACAACCCAAACCCGTAATTATAAGAAGAAAAATACAAAACCCTAACCTGACGGTCCTGACATCAAATTCAAGCAACAACAACTGGTTGTTGATTAGATGGATGCATAGTTTTCTTATTTGAGTCTCCTCCAACGAAATCTTCCATATTATAGATGACTGTAATATAAAGAGAGCAGCTAGGGCAACGAGCAATTTCTTCCCCAATTTGTAACTCCTCTTTAGTGATTTGAAATAGATCTCCACATGGACATGGATAAGTAAAAGATTTCAGTTCTTCATTCCATTCCATTCCATATCTTCAATCTCTACATCATCGTAAGACATCTTTACAGTTGAATTCAAGATGGATTAGGGTTTTGCAGAGAGGACAGAGAGAAATATTGCAGAAAGAAATTGTTTTGTTACGCGACTAGGTTCTGTTTGTTTGATTCTGCGAGAAGTTTTCGCGGAATTTATTCTATCGGCCGCCTCTTTGGCCTGGGCCTGGGCCCTTCTAGTTCTAGAAGTTAGACGGATTTTTCCCGATACTTTCCAAATTTGAATTATTTACTTTTATTTCAAAATTTAGAACAGAAGGAAAAACAAAATAAATAGCATTAGACTACATTTACAGCGAATACAACGCGTACAAAGTGCACCTGATCGGACCATGTCACACTTCCAAACTTGTATCCCTTTGTTAAACCCTTGTCGTAGAATGAAACTTTAAAAGATGCTGTCCTGGAACCCTTATCAGTGAACACAAGCTTTTCTGGTGACACCTTGATTATCAAACCTGATCTCGGCGAGTCTAGTTTTGCAATGTACGTTGCATTTTTCTGCCCTATATTTGTTACAGTTCTGGTTACTGTTCTAACTGTACGGTGTCCTTCGAGCTGGCTAATTGATATCGAAGGATAATTAATGTCGGAAATGAAATCCTCCAAGGAGTTAGTTGGGCACGTAAAATTTGTACCCGAAACTGAACTTATAATCTTCTGTTTGTATCCATAATAGCAAAGAAAATGTAAATAATCTTTGGTTGTGGTTTCAAAAACTAATCCTGGATTAAGAGCTCTAAGTGGGCTCATTTCTCCAGCACCCATTTCATGTGGATTTGCAAACGCATCTGAACTGTTCGTTAGTGGTTTCCCGTTGTTGTTGGATGCAATAGCTGCACAAAAAAAAAAAAAAGAGTTTGTAACAATTTAGTATCTAAATTTCTACTGTCAGGTTAAATTACAGCGCAAAAGTTACATAATTACCTGTGGTCATAAGAGCTGATTTGATCATAGAAGTACTCCAATCCGGGTGTATTGATTTAATGAATGCCGCAGTACCAGCAACATGAGGACAAGCCATTGATGTGCCTGATTTGATGGCAAATTTGGAAGGTCTTTTCCCGGGTGGAACACTTCCTTTTTCCGCTGGCGGTATCATTGCTGCTAGTATGGCAACTCCGGGAGCTGCTACATCTGGCTGCACTCATACCAGGTGATATATTATTGATTGACACTGAAACCCCCAAAAAGAAATGAATGAAGAAATGTTAAAAAAATATGGATGAGAGGACATACCTTGAGAATTGTTTCGGTGAGTCCACCCGGACCCCTTGAGGAGAAAGATGCAACAACAGGTGCCGGTTTAACTTTCGGAACTTCAACTGTTGGTAGAATAGTAGCCGTCGGGTTCCTGCTTCATCACCAACAAGATCAAAGCTTGGCTGTTATTCCAACTTGCTCAAAATTGTTTTAACGTATAAATCAGAATTACGCATTAGTAGGCATACTTACTTGGTTGTGTTTATGTATTTCAGTATCTCAGCTCCATCCACATCACCCATTTCTGAAAACGGGAAAACACCTGAGTCAAATGGCTCTCCTTTTTCGGCTTCATTGATCAAAATGATGCCCTTCGCATGAGCTGATTCAACGACCAATTTCTTTATCCGTCTCGAGACCATTGGATCCGTGTTAACACACACAATGATTTTTCCTGCTGCTTTTTTCAAATCTAATGATCCTGGATAACAATTGCTAAATTTCCAGGGGAAAACAGCAATAAAGAGTAGTTATCAGAATGTATTTTTCTAAGCTTGAATTAAAAGGTAACGAAAAAATTTACATTCTTCTGATTTCAACACCACGTATATAATGGTGCCAATATTTACCTTGACTCTGACAAGGGAGTCATTGTACTTGAAACATCTCCTGCGAAAGCAATTGGGTATGTTTTTGAACGCGTCATATTGGAAAAGTTTATTCCACTTCCCTGTAATGATAATTAATCAAGTAAAAAAGTTTTCAGACGCAAGTGAAATGTCAATAGGAAATGGAAGGATATTAAGGCTAGGTTTGCAGCGTACGTGGTAAATCTGCCCGTTGCCAAGAACAACATTAGATCGGAAAGCTCTATCGATATTGGATGCAGCAACAGTCATAATCCAAGGTGCAGAATTGACAACAGTAAAAGCATCTGGACCATCGTTTCCGCCAGCACAAACTACCATAATTCCCTTCTCGTTAGCATGAAAAGCGCCAATAGCGATAGGGTCATTCAGAAAATCAGATTGTATAATTGAGCTAACTCCAATTGAAATTGAGATTATATCAACACCATCTTTGATTGCATCATCCATAGCCTTGAGTATGGTTGCACTTGAACAACCTGCCAATGAACAAGCTTTGTATATTGCTAGCCTACTAGAAGGAGAACCACCCTTCGCAGTACCATGTCCAAGGCCATAGTAGCTTGCATTAGGCACCATTGCGCCTGCAGCAGTTGATGCTGTATGGGTTCCGTGGCCAACGGAATCTCTGGGTGACCCAGTATGCGATTTTAGGGTCCTATTGGATTCTGGCTTGATCATGTCTTCTCGAGTGTCGTAGTATCTAGCTCCTACTAATTTCCTGCATTGGCACAAAATTCAAACGGTATCAGACTGTTAGTGGATACAGATGTTAACGTGCAGCACATGGTGCAGTCCAATATTTTTTAAGAGGCATTGAGTATTACTAATACCTGTTACAGTCTGATTTCTTAAAATCAGATCCTTCCATGCAAACTCCGTTCCATCTTGATGGAATTTTTCCTATTCCATTGTCGCTAAAACTTGGGGATTCTGGCCAAATTCCTAAATTGACAAAATAATATCAAACATACATTTTAGATGGGCCAGCGTCCCAACGAGCCCGAAAGCATAGAGAAACATGGGATTATCTTCCTCAAGAAAATAAATACCAATCATGGGATCATGTGCTAGATGACTTTTAATTACGTGCCGACAGTGCATGAGCTGTTCAACAGAAATTTAGGCCACCTAGTAGGGCCCACTCAACTTAATCCCCCAATTTGTTTCTAAAAGCTACTACTAACAAGAAAGAGTTTGGTTTTCTGCCGGTCATCGTGTCATGTAGTAATTTGTTTAGATTAGAAAAATCACTGGAATTCGATTCTTTAAATTTACCTGTATCAATGATCCCGATAATAACATCTTCCCCGCCGGAAGCATGCAGTGGATACTGATGATTTGATGCAATGCCAGATTCAGATTCTAGGAAATCCCAAGAACGCGTGGTATGCAGTTGGAGTGTAGTATCCTCAAATATTGATACGATTTCATCATGATCTGCGTTAACAAAAGTCATATATATGTGATCTCGCACTAATCTAAGTTCGTGCTGTTAAGTGTTTAAATTACCAGATAAGACTGCAGCTTCTTTGTCGGTAAGAACAGCAGAGAAACCTTTAAAAGCATGGTTATACGTATGAACAAGTGATAGTCTTTCACTTTCTTGGCTGCAAGAAAATTGATTGATGATAAAATTCATTAGCTTGACATTCATAGATATCATAATTGCGGCAATACAAAAACTCAGTTGAGAGTGGACTCGAGAGATGCAATTTTTGACCCGACGCTATATGGGTGTATTTTCACGGTCAATGTAGAGTTTTCGATATGGCCCCCCATGCAAATAGCAGCCGCGACAAGAATTCAGCACTATTACCTACATACGTGGAGCAAGCCCACGATTTACAACATGAACGGCCATCATTGTAGATATTTTGTCAATTCGAGTGACCAGTAAACTGATACTTATACACGTTAAAAATATTACTGATACTTATACATGAAATACAACTCAAAAATTAAAAAGTAAAACTTTTTCAAAATTTTTTCTATTTTTATTTTACTCGTATATTTTTTGATATTGTAAATACTGTATAACAAATTTTTTTAATATTGACAAAAAATATTAGTATAATATTGTAAATACTGTATAACAATCAAAAAATAAGTATAAAATACGATAAACAGACAAAGAAAAGTAAAATCAGAGTGCTCAGAATTTACCCTTTGTAATAAATATTTATGCATGAATAAAAAAATTATTTTGTACTGCAGAGTGCAGACTACCTTGGTATTATAGAGGAGAGCAATTGCAAGTGAGATGATTCGGTAGCTTCCATATCAAATACTTGGCCGTTGATATTCTTAGAACTTCCCATGTAGACAACATAAGCCTGAAATTAAGAAGAAAAAGGAAAAGGAATGACAAAAGGGAGAAAGAGCTGCAACTATGTAAATGAAATACGTTTAAGGAAAGTAAATTATCAATCTATCAAATTCACATTTGAAATTGAGAATCACAAACCGAAAACCCCAAAATTAAATCAGAATGGAGTTTGTTTGTTACCTTTGGAATCTGATTTGCAGTTGTCCCATGGCAGAAGATGAAATAGTTCAGAAAGAATAAGATGATGAGTGAACAAGGAGGAAGAGAAGAAGCCATGGAGGAAGTGAATAGACCAGAGCTAGCTAAGCTAGTGAGAAGTAGTTTCATATATAGAAGTAGTCATTTTTTAAAAGACAACATATGTTTGTTTTACAAGAGAATTGGATACATGAGAAGTAAATAAAGCATTCTTGATTGATTCTAATCTTATCAATTATTCATTTTTAACACACCTTCATGCAACATACTTATACCAGAAGCAATAACACCTTTTTACACCATTTATATATGTTTAATCCCATATTATCTTGTTTATTTAACATCTTTTTTTTTATATATGGTAATGCAAAATGAGTCGAATGACACAATACTTTTAATTAAATTCCAAAATACACTAGCTTTATTTATAGGTAATTTTTGGACATTTTCCGTGGCTTAGCTAATTGGTTAGAGATATAACAATCAACATGCCAGCTGCCTGATTGGTTATGTATGAATCATTCGAATATGTGGATAATTTTTAATTGACAAAAACAAAATGTCATGATAAAACCCACAAGTTTTAAACTTGATCATTTCATTAACTAGTTTTTGTTTGTTTAATTTTTCCAAGAAAAAATAAAAAGAAGGTATCATACATAGACTTGAATTGCAAGTAACCAGAGTGTCTTTTTGACAATTTAAGATGAAGGACTTCTTTGCATTTTTCTTTACAATTCTTTTTCTTTATTCTCTTTTTCGTTTTATAAATATCTCATTTGGTTAATATATTTTTCCTTTTCTTTTTCGTATGAACTAATTTACTTTAGTTTTGTAGGTAGAATACTATAATTCCTGTTTTAAGGTAAGGAAACGACATGTATGAATAGTATCATAATTGATGAGCAATGATAGTGATAACATGAATAATTCATTTTAATTTGTATACAATTGTACAAAAGCAAGCCAGATTCGCGCACCTTTAGGACTATCACTTTCCTACTTTACTCAAACTAGAAGCTGTCGACGTATGTTGCATATATGCATGCATTTGTTATGTTACATGTATTGTTGTCATCTTCCAGCGTTCATAACTTTTGATTTGTTCACTTTCAATTTTGTTTAGTAACCACGGGGCTTCAAGCCTTCAACCTTAATAGATCTTTCAGCATTCATTTTGCTTTGGCTGTCTGATTTCAAGTTTTTGTTTGCCTGCTCTCATGTTATGTAAGAAAGGGGGGGAATCTAGGAAACGATGTTCAAGATTGTTAATTCGTAAGCTATACATATAGCTACATGTCATGGGATGAACCTTTGTGGTTGGTTACCTATTCTTTATATTTTTTTTTCTTTAGGTGTAGAAACGTTCAATACAGCTAAACTGACCATCTCTTATTTGTTTGGGGGTCAATATTGGGAACTAACTACGTTTGAAAATTCAGTCATAAAACCAAGAATGCAATTATCTGGAAAGGGACAGGAATTGCAGCTGACGGTAACAGATTGCCTGTACATGGGATGAATGCAGTGACTATTTGTGCTGACTTCTAATATGAAGGCGGATTTAATATATTTATTTGAGAGCACGGTTGGGAAAAAGGACTTCGTCAACTAGCCAAGAAATGACGAGTCTATACACTAATAAGCACATCAGAAACGTAGTTGCTGAGCCAAGCTTAGACTCTAGAGCAAACTACTTGTCCGAGTCGCACAACAGTTAACACCCAATCACTCACTGGATTAATGATTAATCGGAGTCATCAGACAAAAGATAAAGACTAGAGTGATTCACTGAGTTGACAAACAAAAGATTCACTGCTCAGCAGGTTCCAACAAAAAACAAAAATTAGCAAGTTAGCTTCTGTTCATTTCATCATTGTACAACAATTGCACTGATTTACTACCTCAGATACCGTATTAAAGATAAGTCCAATACCATATTGTTCACTCTACAGATATCGATTTACAGATTATTGAGTAAACAGTAAGAAATGCTTATTTCTTGAGCATAGTTGACTAAATGAGTGATAATGTGCTTTCAAATTCAGTAAGCACATCGATTAGTCACAACAACAACCATACTCGATAAATGCATGTCTCAACAATTAGCTGTGTCAGTAAGTTATCCTGTCATGAATATTCTACAGTACTAGACTAATATCTATGGTTCTGTTCCCATCAGAACTACTTCAGGGATCGGATATGTTCCTGAATCCCTGATAAACAACATGAGTTAGTGTCGCAACACAACATATAGGAATCCAGGATCAAAAAGAACAGACACCTAGTCCTAAGTATTCATTATTGCATTGTGTTACAGAACAGAACCAAGTTAAATAGAATAATTGATTTAGATAAGGTTTTTAGCGTTTGAAAAGAAGACTAAGTCTGTTTTGTTTGCCTCTGTTTTGTTTTGTTCATTTAATAATTTGGTGTACAAATAGAAAAGTCAAGAAAATATAATATGATTTAAGAATTAATGGGAGAACCTTGACCAGATTTCAGCTATATATTCTCATCCAGATAAGAGAAATCATACTACGAAAAAAGATACTTCCAGAAAGCATTTTACAAAAGAGTTCTATTAGTTTCCATGGGAAATTGCTGTAGAAGACCTCCTGCAAGATGTGCTCATGTATCTTCTCCAGGTAACCTTAACTACTATTTCCCACTCTATCTAACAATCGATTATGTCTTACAGAAGTTGAGCCACAGAAAATCAACATTTCAGAGTTCAGAAAAAATATTTTGCAAAACTGCTAGTGCTACATATTCCAACAATGCAGAAAAAGATATGTATAGTGTGAATATCTGGAAGCATAAATTATAAGGCACTGCACAACAAACATCAAGCTTACCATAATTCTAGGAAAGATTTTGTGAAATTGATAGTGCTACAATTTACTAATGCTTTATGACTTTATTACTACTTCGTTTGATGGTTTTCAATTTTCACTAAACAAGTGTTTGTTCAGCTAGCTTGAATAAGATACACCAAAGTTGTTCCTAATCATGTAAGAATGGCACTTCACTAATTATGCTAGTAAAGAGATAGTTGTTATGATTACGTTTAAGAGGAGCATAAAGTCAAATATTCATGCTATTTCCGACCTCTGAAACACTGCAAATAGTAGATGACAATTTCTGATTTATAAACCTGCGTTTTTCTTGTTTAAAATCTTGCAGATTCTCAAAATTCCCATCCCCTGAAGGAGATATTTTCCATCCAAGAAACATCAAGCCCCCAATCAGGCAAAACTTCTTTGACAACAATAAAGACTAATGAGTTAGCATCAGGAGGTCTAAAGTCCTACATCTTCAATGATCTAAGAAATGTAACTGGAAACTTCAAAACAAGCAATCTTATTGGTGAAGGAGGATTTGGGCAAGTCTTCAAAGGATGGATTGATGAGAACACCTTAGCCACGTCAAGACAAGGAGTTGGCATGGTTGTAGCTATCAAAAAACTTGATCCAGAAAGCTTCCAAGGCCACAAGGAATGGCTTGTATGTAAACAATAGTGGCAACACATTTCAAATTATATTTTCTTCATTTTGCTCTTCAAATTCAATATATATTTGATCTTTGTTTTCACTCTTTCATCTCATCAGGCGGAAGTTAACTACTTAGGGCACCTTAATCATGAGAATCTTGTGAAACTCGTTGGATATTGCTCAGAGTCCAAAAACAGACTTCTAGTTTATGAATATATGCCAAGAGGAAGCTTAGAAAATCATCTGTTTAGAAGTAAGTTGGTTGCATACAAGTAACTTACTTAGCCATTTGTTTTTATATACAGTTAGAAGTAGTAACTCATTAGCTAAAATTTACTCTTCCTGCAGACTCTGTTCAACCTATACCTTGGGCCACAAGGATGAATATTGCTATTGGTATCGCTCGGGGTTTATCCTTCTTACATTCATTGAAAACTCAAGTAATCTATCGTGATCTCAAGTCTTCCAACATTCTCCTAGACTCAGTAAGATTTGGAAAGTGTAGATTTAGTGAAAAAGTTTAATATTGTGGTTACACAGTTAGATTTAGTTGTTGATATGAGCTAACCTTATCCTCATATTCGTAGGATTTCAATGCCAAACTTTCAGATTTTGGTTTCGCAAGAGATGGTCCCATTGGAGACAAAACTCATGTTTCAACCAGAGTTCTGGGAACTGGTGGCTATGCTGCCCCAGAATATATTGCAACAGGTTTTTTACTTATAACTTACATCTTCTTATAGCTGCACCTAAGATTATATTGGACGAACTGCACATCTAATTTTCAATACAACAGCTCATTCCTCAATATTTGTTTAAACCTAGGTCACTTATCAACGAAGAGTGATGTATACAGCTTTGGAGTGGTTCTGTTAGAGCTATTATCAGGAAGGCGCGCATTGAATGAAAGAGTCGGTGAGTCAAACCTTGTGGATTGGTCCAGACCATTTATAAGCGATAAGAAGAGAGTACTAAGGATCATGGACACGAGGTTGTGTGGTCAGTATTCAAAGAAAGAAGCTCAGACAGCTGCAGACCTAGCTGTTAACTGCCTCAACCTAGATGCAAGAAACAGGCCCTCCATGGCAGAAGTTTTCACTACATTAGAACAATTTCGCACACCAAATGACTATCTAAGAACTCCAAGCAGGGAACCCGGAAGATCGTGGAATAAATCCCCTCCTAGTTCCAATTACAGAATAACTCCAAACACAACCACAATCTGAAGATTCTGAACTTCAAATGTGATGCCCTAAACTTATCTGATAGCTCGCTAAAGTTATCCAACACCGCCAAGTAGAAACAAAGTAAAACAGGAAGAAGAAAAGATACAAGTCCATCGCTCATATCTGAGCTAATCAGTGGTAGTATAGCACCAATTTTTTTTTGTAAATGACGCATATTCTTATCATTTTATCTATCAGGTATCTGTATCTTTTTGACTACAGTAGAGATTAGCAACATGGAACCAGGCACTGAACATGTCCTACTATACTGTCGCATATCTTCCTAAATCCAAGGATTATAGTTAGAGCTCCAGTCCAGAACATCAACTATTGAGTGCTCATTGTTCCGAATATAATAACTTGCATATCATTTTAGTGAAACGGACATTATCTGTACAGGTGTCTTATTTTGTTAACCCACGTGTATAAAATGTGATAAATACAAACTTAAAACTTACGAGGATAATATGATATGGGAGCTTCATTAGACCTTTTTCCCTTTAGCCAACCGCTGCTGCTTTTCCTCCTCAACTTGCTCGAGCAATACTACGAGCTCTGCCTCTGTCAGACCCTCTATTCGCTTCTGTATTTGGTTAGCAAGTTTGAGATTCAACATTCAAGTCATAGTTGTTCTTGTTCTTGGTAACAAGCGCTACTTGACCCAAATTCACCAAGAATTATAGATAGAAAAGAAAAGTATAAGACAGCATCAAACCTCCATGACTTTGTCTTCGTAGTCACGTAGCTGCTGAACATATGTCATTTCCTTGTTTGAGACTCTAAAGATGTACGTAGAGATCCATCCAAGTGTCAGTCCCAAGACGAGAACCAACTGAACAACATTTCCAGCTTGTAATGGATCAACTCCAGCAAACTGTACAACAAACCACACGGCTATCAAACTATCAAAATTGGTAAGTATTTTCACAATGACACATATGTTGTAAATACCCTTATATTGTAATATCCATGAATGAGGATCTTATAATAGGCAATGAACCGTAAGTATCTAAGCTGGCGGAAGATATTAACAGTAATAGAACAAGAAAATAATTAGATGAAGAGAAAAGGATACCTCCAGCCCACTTTTTAAACCAACGCCCAGCAAAGTCACTCCAACCCCAATCAACAAAACATCCTTCCTTGAATATCCAAACTCTACCTGCTAGTTATATGAAATTATGAATAGCTCTTTTATACACAAACATTTACTGCATATTGATGAAATGATAACAAAAGACCAACAGAGAGTAAGTTACAATTCATGTGTCAAAGATATAAAGGCTTCCAAGCAGAATAACATACACACATATAATATAACGCTCGGTAAAATGTCTTACAGGAAAATTTTCTGACAGTTAACATGATTTAGTAATCAGAAACACAGAGCAAAACAAGATAGCAGTAAGGACAATTTAAGCGTACTTAGTTCCTAAGACATGCCTTGGTCTTGTCAGAGTCTTTTGGTTCATCTTCACTGCCTCCAGAAGATGAAGAACCACTTCTCGGGACTATAGAGAATGTTGTCCTTGACCTAGAGCTGTTGCTGCTGCTTTTGGAAAAGGAGAAGTTTTTCGAATATGAACCTCGAGAAGTAACTCTTCCTGTGAAACAGTCCAAATTAAAATTCAAAGAAACTTGTAAATTCGTTTACAAAAATACCATACCATCTACCACGCAAGAACATAATCAGCAAAGAAACCTCAAGTTTTATCTAATTGTAATTCTTCTTCAATTTTCATACCCTAGACCTTCAAATAACTCCATTTTTCATAGACTTTCATTACAGTTTACGAATATAATTTAGCAGGTAAATTTCTCTCCCTTTTCCCAAAATGGAGTATTTCCACCTATCAAGTCAATGAATTACTTCCAGTTCCAATAATTAATACCCAAAGTTATTTTTGTCCACACTTATGTGTTAAAGAGTCATTAACAGGATGAAGATTCTCAACAAACCAACTAAAATACATTACAGTAAACTAGAATCAAAAGAAACTACTTACTTGGAAGTGTGTTAACTAGAAGAGAAGTAGGCCTAAATAACTTGAAAGTTGGTGTAGCTCTTGATTCTGAAGAGAAACCATAACCAGATGAAGAAGAAGAAGAAACAGATGATAGATAAGAAGAGACAGAGAGAGCCATGGAGAGAGATTCACTGCCTTAAACCCGCTGGAAATATCAACGGTTGCCTAAATTTCAGTCTAGACTAGTACTCTTTGCTGTGACCGTGTATAAAGAAACTAGGATAAGATGGGAAACGGGTCGGGTCTAAACCGCCAAGGTAAACATCCACGGTCCACCATCCTACTATAAATAACACGGTTGCTTCGATCAGAGACGAAGGAAATCTGTCTCTAATTTCGGAAATCACAAAATATTCCTCTACAAATTCAGGCTAAACAGTTCAGTTACAGACTATTCAAGAAGCACCTTTATATGGAGTCGGTCGATTATCCCATTGAAGAAGAAGGATTCGGAGAAGAAGATGAACAACCTGTCTGTAGTTCCATAGCGCGTGGCGGGCCAATTTACATTCCCGATCTTACTAGTCCTCTCATCAAACTAGATCGTTTCCAAGATTTGGTGCTTGAAGAACTGCGGATTTTAGAGGCAGAATCATGTATAGATTCGATCCACTTATGTGAGGAAGATCTATCTGTTTATGAGCTCAAAATTTATACAGAGGAAGAACTGGTAGAGAAAGCTTTACAAGTTCAGAAAAATGATGAAAACGAACCACAAGTTTTAGAAGATCCCTCTAACACAATGAGCAGTGATGAAAGCTCGGAAAAGACAGTAAATACATCGGAAGCTAATGAGTCACTGAATGGGTCTCTAGTTCAAGTCAGTAATCCTGATTCTTCTGGCATATTGGTTGAAAGCAGCAACTCAAAGAAGGGCAGGAAAAGGGGAAGAAAATTCGACAGGGATTGCCGTGCTGCAGAACTGGAAAGGAGTTGCACTGCAAAAGTGAAGCAGCTTGCAAGCCTCAAGCAAAAGCAGGATGAGGACAAACTGGCTGCTAGACTACATTCATTCAATGGGAGCTGCAATGCTGGTGATGGACTAGTACTGCCTTCATCAGAGAATATTGAGAGGATGAGAACACTTAGGTTCATCAATTCTTCGACGAAGATGAGATCATCTAATACTGATGAACACATTGCTGTATCTTCTCAGGAAGTGGTTCTCTGTGTCGAGATATACCACAGCATAAAAAAGCACTTAAAGACCCAGGAGTTCTTGGTGTTAGGGAAGCAAACTCTAGCAGAGCTGAGGGATCAAATTTATTGCTCGACAGACCAGCTGATGCAAAAGGAAAATCAGTCCGATCCTTCTGGATATTTTCTCATTGAAGACGTATTTTGCAATGATTTGAGAGATCCAGATGCCGTAGATTATAGCGAACCTATATTTGATTGGCTGAGGAGCTCTGAGAAAGAAGCACTTGAGAAATGGGACTGGATATTATCTGGTCCTTTACAGCTGAAGGATAAAGCATTACTTGGAGATATGAAGGCCTCTCACCTGCCTAACTTCAAAGCTGTTGGCATGCATAAGATCCGATTCTGCGACCTGAGCCTTCGACTTGGTGCTGGGTATCTATATTGCCACCAGGGAAATTGCAAGCACCTCATGGTATTAAGGGACATGAGGCTGATCCATCCAGAGGATGAGCAGAACCGGGCAGCTTTCCCGGTGCTTATTTTCCAACTGAAAACCCGTTTCGAGAAGTGCTCCGTCTGCAAGATCTATCGTGCTACAAAGGTAACAGTGGAGGACAAATGGGCCCAAGAAAATCCTAGTTATTTCTGTGATAACTGCTACCACCTTCTTCACTACAATGAGGATGAATCCTTGCTATATGATGACTACGCTGTATATGATTATCACCATGACTAGGCTGTAAAATAAATTAGGAAATTTTGTTCTTGCTTGCTACTGCATGGGATAACAAGTTCTTCCAGATAAACAAAAACATTTGGAGCTGCATTATCATACATCAAAATAACCCAAAATTATAATTCTGGAACTAAAATTTGGGTTTTCCGACTGAAAGGAAATAAACGGCAAAACTAATTTGCAGAGATTCGAGACCTCCTGAGAACTCAAGCATGTACAATTGATTAGCTAAGAACCAGTGAAGACATCAATTTTTAATTTTTACAAGACAAATAAAGACAACAAGCGAAAAAAATGTTGCTTTTGAGAGAACGCATACCAGAACGCCCTAAAATATTTACCATCGAAATAGCGATAAAAAGACTTACAATTACAGAACTATTTACAAGCTAAGTGATGCAGGTTCTTTTTGTTGAATCTCCGCATATTTACCGACTCACAACTGCATGGACATCAGAAGCCTCAGATCATTTGCCGAAGGAGATGAGGCAGCTTCTACCATCTGTATGTAGCATATCAGGATAATGAATAATAAGTATACAAGACCTAAATGAATACCTAGAGGAATTGCAGAAGGCCAGAAAAGCTGAAGCTAGGGTTAAAGATCAGTGTTGAAAAATCAATGGATCCACTACGAGGAAATTCTACAATATTTATTAACCATATGACAAGTGACCACATGATATTGTAGAATAGTAAATTGTGGATCAGTAATAAATTACAATCTCAGGCTAACATGTCAAACTAGACTTAGCAAGAGTTAGGATCACAATCAGGACAAATATTTAATAAGCTGTGGTCAAAACGTTAAGAGGATAAAACAATCCAGGATCACACAGCAGTCACTCAAGTGCTTCTAGACAGTATATAACTATTTAACAAAGTAAAGGATATTCTACACCATCTTCTACCCTCAAAATGTTTTGAGGGGTACTTAGTTGTCATTACCATAAAGCAAGAATGCAAATTCATATTTTGGCCTGACCACATTTGTGTAGCATGAAAGATTTCTATGTTTGGTGAGTCTTGCACCATTAAAATTCTGCGGATACATCAGGTTATACAGTTACTTTGTTTTACTCCTTTTCAAGGCTTAGGTACAGCAGTTCATTTTTATCTGTTTGTTATGCATGCTAGACAAAAAGTCCAAGAACATAATCGTTCACAAAATGGAAGCATTGTGAGAAATGTACGGATGACAAGATAACAAGTGAAGGGAAATTTTAAAATTAAGAAGTTTGGGCCCAAACCTCAAAGCCAAATTTCCTATACAGTTCTTGGGCAGGATTGTTGTCAAAATTTACATGGACGAATAATTGTTTCATACCTGATAATGACACAAATGAAATTTTTACTAATATGAGATCAGCGGAAGATAATCAGAAGAGGTTAAGAACTGGTGGATATATATAAAGAGGAGTCTTCAAAAAAAAAATAGAAAGATAAACCTGTTGCAGTAGCAAGATCACTGGCCAGATGCAACATATTAGAAGCAATTCCCTGGCGACGAGCAAACTTTGACACGCAAACATTTGCAATATAAGCATATCTATGTGCACCATAGGCACCATGGCTTGCTAGAAAAGTGTTGGGTTTCTTAAGCTCCTGAAATAAACTACGAATGTGTTAAACATAAGGAAGACTGTGAACTCCACTTCCTTATACCACGACAAAAAATGCAATAAAAATTGAAGTTAGCAAGAAGTTGTATTCGTACTCCTGGGAAGGTTTCTCCTGGCAAGAATTGCCGAATGCTTAGGTCCAAAGTTCCAACAACGCTCTTCAACACAGTACGCTTAACATTTTTGTCTTCTTTTTTCACCTGATACGCAAAGTAACAATATTAACAAGACACCCACGCACAAAAATAAATAAAAAATGAAACAGCACAACAAAAACAAAATAATATGATGAAATCTGAGCATAACAATCATCAGAGTCGGAACCAACCCCAAAAAGAGATCGTGGTACATGTAGTCTACTCTGAGATAAAAAAGAATACGCATCCCTAATTAACATGTATTACTTATTATAGATATTCACAGATTGAAGAAACGAAATATGAAAAGCATTAATACTACAAAATACACATACTGAAACAAGGCAAAAGCACTTCAATGAGTTTCCATCCCGCAGTGAACACCGCTTTTTCAAAGCATAGAACTCCTGCGAGACAATGATATCACGCTTCAGCAAGATATGGGATGTGTGTATTTGATGAATAGATGAAGTAGTAAGTTAACAGACACTGTGGAAAATAAAAGAAGGAAACTTCTATCTAAATAAGTGTAAACTTAAATAGAGAAGCCACAGTTTTACCTGCTCAGCGTACTTCCTTTTGAAGCTATCAACATGCCTGGAAATATTTAGTAGACCTCATTAGTGGATCCTGACTCAACGAATGTGCTGAACCATACAGGAAATTATGCAGCTGGAATGAACATACTATGAGAAAGGAGGTCATCCGACCAAACTATGTGAAGTGAACTAACCGCATATACGGTAACGATTCATAATGGGCTTCTGCTCGCAACCAAGCAGCTGTCTGTCGTGTATATCGAGATAGAACAACATGACACAAACTGAAGCTCTTGTAAGAACATGAGCAGGAAAGTAGAATATAATAGAATATGGTAACCCGAGGAATGTGCAGATTTTCACCTGCTATTGATTAAAGGATGCAATTCTATGAAATTAACTCACCCAGTACTCTTCATCTAAAACGGCACCACGAGCAACAAAATGACCAAAGCCTCGTGTTTGGATTCCACAATATTCCTCATCGGTGAGTTGCAACCGGTCAAAGGCTAGTTCAGGCAGTCTCACATTGTCACTCCTGGAAACTGAAGATTGATGAATGCTTTGTTCGCTGTCATTGCATTGGGCTCTAATATTTTTCCATCTAGTGCACAACACTGGAAAGGTTTCCCTGGAAGTAATGATATGGAAAAAAGAAATTAGCAAAAGTCTTACGAATTTTTCATTGGATCAGGCGCAATTTTTTCTTAATACACATATCCATCCTATTTGCATCAAAACAAAAACTTGCGCACGGTTAATCATTTCCCCAAAATGTATTTTAAGTGATAAGTTAATAATACATTGATTCCTCATGATTCTTCAAGAACGCCATTGACTTTCTAAATACATATAGCTATTTCAGTTTCTAGTTTGCATTTTGTGCGTCTCTGTTTGGGTGAAACCTAGAATATGCATACCAAACATTTGCTATTGGTATTTCCTGAAGGCTAAAGCTATATTAATGTCTCAACTGGTGCCCTAAATAAACTCCGATGTACACATTTTCTAATTACCAGAAAAAAACAAGAATTAACTTCCAAATAACAATGAAAAATATACACAGATTAGGAAGATTTATCAGATTACAATTGATAATAAAGAGCTACCATAATATTATGCTGATTTTTATTGCAAACTTATTCTACTACTAGATAATAATAACAGAAGAAATGTTTCGTACCGAAAGGGACCAGAAGAAACTCTAAGATCACAAACCAGAGGATTACACTTAGTTCTTTTAACAATCAATCTGGATATTGGAGGAAGCTGAACTCCGTGAAATTGTGGTACAGATAACACCTTAAGATCCATTTCCACACAAAATCAAATGTGAAGCTCAATCTCATAAGAATATCAGCAAATTTAACTCTCAGTATCCAAATAATAAGCTCTTTTCCCCAATTGAAACCATTAACAGAGACAAAAGATCAAATACAAATAACCTAATTTTCTTATCTGGTTTACTAATTATTATAGATTGGGGAAATGAGAATTCAAATGGTCAAAAAGAAAATTTCCCCCTTTTCCCCCTCAAATCTAAGAGTAACTCTGTCAATGAAAACAAACCCTAGAAAGATAGAAATCCTCCTACACTGATATGGTACATCATTATTGCGTTATCTAAGCTGTGCTAGTCTCAGTGAGATCCATACGTGTCATATTTTGGATCATCGACGGATCTTAGACCATTAAAGCAATTCCTATGGCAATGTTCAAATGCATTTGTTTGTTGAGCCACGTGGATGGTCAAACACAATTCTCCACTATGGAAAACCAGTGAGCGACCGATCAGTAAACGCGCGACATATATAATGACGCGGCGATCGCCACCAAGCGCCGGAGTTGTGGTCGATGGCGCCAGCGACAATACGCCGCCAAATTTGGCATAAAATCGCCAACGGAACGGCAGTTTCCCAACGGCCATCGGAACTGGCTAGTTCCCACTTCTATAAATAGGCTCGAATTTGATCTCACAAATGCACAACAATCTTTCATCCGATCAATCTTTTCTTAATTCGATTACTCTCAATTTCCAATCATGAATTCTGATTCTTCTGAGGAGGATATGGAGATGGATGACATGTTGTATGAAGAAGATGAAGAAATCTGTATAGATTTTTTGAACCAAATGGATGAAGATGCAGATCAAGATAGAAAAAGACAAAATTTGATCCTGCAATTACAAACCGGGATCATACCAAAGCCTTTAGAGCCAAATGAAGTTGCAACTAGAAGATGGACATGGCGGAATCGACATTTTTACCACGAAAAGCTGACGCATGATTATTTTAATCATGATTGTGTCTATTCCGACGAGGATTTTCAGCGTCGATTCCGCATGGGCCGCAACTTGACGCAAAGGATTATTGCCGAGCTTTGTCAAGTACAACCTTTGTTTAATTATCAGTATGATGCACGACATGTACGAGGCTTTAGTCCCGAACAAAAGTTCACAGCTGACCCTCCGTATACTATGTTACGGGGTACCAAATGATTCCACGGACGATTACATTCGTATTGGGAAAACAACCGCCTTTAGGTATCTCAAACTGCTTTTGCGAAACAATAGTCGAGCATTTTGGTCCAACCTTTTAAGAAAGCCTACTCGGGAAGATGTTCAAAGAATAACCGCAAAAACACCGAGAGGGGTTTTCCAGAATGCTAGGTAGTCTTGATCGCATGCACTGGACGTGGCATGCGTGTCCGGTAGAATGGGCAGGCCAATATAATGGTCATTATCCAAAACCAACTGTAATTTTAGAAGCTTCAGCTAGCTATGATTATTGGTTTTGGCATGCTTTTTTTGGACTCCCAGGTTCAAATAACGATCTCAACGTTTTATATAAGTTAGCATTATTTGAAGATCTTAAGAATGGGATCGCGCCGCACTGTAATTTCACCATCAACGGTAATCACTGCAATCAGGGTTACTATCTAGCAGACGGAATCTATCCAGAATGGTCAACTATGGTTCAAGCTTATAAACAGGTAGGCTTTGGTCCGACGACTTCGAAGGATATGCAGTACTTTAACACACAACAAATGGCATGTAGAAAGGATGTTGAACGCGCTTTTGGCATATTGAAAAGAAAGTTTGCCATCATAGCTGGGCCGGCACGCTTTTTTGATATTCAAGAAATGAACAAAATTATGCTGACTTGTATTATTCAGCATAATATGGTCATTGAAGAAACCAGGCATGACCCAACCTGGACTAGTTTTGAAGATGAAGATTTAACCGAGAATCTTGTGGTAGAGCGTGGGCGTCCGGCAATAGAATATAGACTTGCCACTGACAGACTCCACAATCGGGGAATCTATGCACAACTAAGACAAGATTTAACAAAGCACCTTTGGGCTTTACAAGGAGCAGCAGACGATGCGGGAGGGCGAGGCAGGGGGAGAGGAAGAGGAAGAGGGAGAGGGAGATAATTAATAAGTTTTTTAATTTAAAAATTGTTGTTTATTTTAATTAATATGTTTTTTAAATCAAAAGTTGTTTGTTAAAATTGATGCAATTATAAAAGTAATACTGAATTCCTCTTCATGCATTATCAAGATTGAATTCCTCTTCGTTTTCTTCCGAGGCATCACCTTCGTCTGTCACATTCACAACTGGATCGGCCCGATCTTTATCGGCCTGGACTTGATCCATTTGCGTATTCCATGTAGCATATTGTCGTTCATTCATTTTTCCGGTGTCCATGTTGAGTAACTTGTTTAGCTTATAATCCTTGTAGCTTTGTTCTCGCGAAAGACGAGCTTTCCGTTAATTTTCTAAAGCAATGGCACGGTCCCTCACTCTATCTGCCTCCATCTGTATCTCCATTTGCTTGTGATCAGCGTAGTTGAACTCGCTTGAACCCCCTTCTGCTGCTCGTTGGGCTGCGTCTCTCGCTGCTTTTGCAGCTTTCACACCACCTCCTCTTATTCTCTTGCAGTTGGCGTTAACATCTAGATTACTATTGTGTTGATCCTGACTACCTGGAGTTCCATCAGGCGAGATAGCAGGCCCTCCATTTTGAAAATACTGCGAGATTGGACCATGTGGTGATCTTTCAGGCACTTGATGACCTTCCAGAAAGTATGGGTTAAACTTGTTAAGCACCCTCAAAATGGTGAAACAACTTTCATGTTGGAAGCTTGAACTTTGTGGGATCTTTGCCACTCTTCCCGACATCTTCGTTCCACATCTGGTTCGCTTTCACCACTTCTTTTGTTGTTCCACATTTGAGTGATAATAGCTACATATTCACTAACGACTGCTGCAATTGTGCAAAAACGATGACTTATCCCATCGACATCACGACCATATTTGTTACCGGTTTCTAAACAAAAATTTTGTAAAATCTTACCATAAAAAGTTTTTTTTTCTTGACTACAACCATTAATATTATCTACTGTATATAATACATAATTTCTGCAAAGTGACTCGTCTTCATCCATTGTATACTTCGGACCACGAATTCTTGTGCTCCTTTGCTGTGATTGTTGTGGTGTTTGTTGTGGTGCTTGTTGTTGTAATCGTTGTTGTGACGATGACATATTTGTTAAAGATGAAATTTTTGTGAAACTGAATTGATATGAGTAGTTTTGTTTGAAAAGAAAAAGAAAAGTTAGAGACGGTATGGAAATTGTGTAATGTTGAGGAAGGTGTGAGTATAAGTCTCCAGACGAACTGAATTTATAGGGGAAGGGAAGCATGATGGGAATACCTGGTGGTGCTCATACTATGAACTTGGCGACATAACCCAAATCTCTGGCGCCAAGTTCAAAAACGCGCGTTTTCATGGAAAACGCGGGCGTCAGCAAGCTGTCGCCAGAGTTATTTTATATGGCGCGTGCCATTTCAACAGACGCGCGCCTGTTGGAGTGTCTCGCTGTTCAAATGAACTAATCTGTTCATTTGAACATCCGTTTTGTTAGTTTGTTCATCCCATAGTGGTATCAAAATGAACAAACTCTAGGTTTGTTCATTCCATAGGAATTGCTCTTAGTTAACAACCGCATCTGTAGTGTACATAAAGATTGTTGTGGTTCATTGGTGCATTACTAGGTACAGCATTAGATTCGGCTTTAATTTATGACTTTATCCATTTATCCAACTAATACTGGTACTAGTACGTGGCATCGTTTTTTCCCGTGTTACCGGCTTACCGTCATAAATAACAATAATGGCTTGGAACACCAACAATTCCCAACCGTTTTTGCGTTTTACAGTTGGGTCGACAAATTATCCCAGCCGTAAATAATATTTTCGGCTGGAAGTTCATCATTGCCCAGCCGAAAAAGTGTCGGTTGCGGCTGGGATCTCATGTTTTTCCAACCGAAATTGCAAAAAACCCAGATTTTTAATGGATGTTTTCCGATTTGAATCAACAAAATCCTCAAATATAAGGTTATCCTGAGTAATTTAAGGATATGCTCCACCATATTAGGTGGTTGATTTTCAAAAAAAAAATTGAAAAAAATCCTCAGAGTCCTATTACTTAATAAAAAAAAAGAGAGAAAAAAAAATTGATGTTTTTTTTTATTATTTTCATAAAATTAGTGCAATGATTAATCCTAATTCATACACTAATCATAATTAGTTTACTTAATCTTCTTAATTAACACTAATTCAATTGAGGGTATATTATGCATTAATAAAATAATAGGATAAGGGGCTATTGGATTTGATATTTCATGACCCAAAAAAGCCCCCAAAACTATTTGGATTTCAAGCCCCAATAATAGGATTCTTGCTAAAAGCTAAAATTTCTAAAGCACTCTTGGATCTCAAGAATCGGGTTATGAAGTCTTCCAATCTATGTTGAAGTTTTCGTTATTCACTACATTTATTGTCCAGTTCAAAGTGCACAGCCTCCACTCCTAAATCTTTCTCCCATTGAGTTTCTTCCCATAGCCCCTTGCACTCTGCCTTCTCTGCACTAATAGCTTCTGCTAAGTAGATATATTTTGAGCTCCAGTGCCTCCCTGCAAAATCACGTAGAGTTAGACCAACTCCATCTGCAGATTTTTGTAATCTCATGATAACTGCCATCAAATTTAAGGGTTAAAACATGCATAGGCGGTGGTAGCCAATAAATATTTTCCTTGTGTGTTCTAGTCCAAATTAAACTACTCAGTTTAGGTCTTAACTCCTATTCTGATA
The DNA here is from genome assembly GCA_023531295.1 of Papaver armeniacum. Classification (NCBI taxonomy): domain Eukaryota; kingdom Viridiplantae; phylum Streptophyta; class Magnoliopsida; order Ranunculales; family Papaveraceae; genus Papaver; species Papaver armeniacum. Next base: position 173,973 of record JAJJWW010001499.1, on the reverse strand, counting down.
TGTTTTTTCTACAAGTATGAATGATTTGATCTGGTGTGAAAAAATTCCCTCAAATCTACTTATGTCATTTTCTCCAACTTGATTTGCATGCAGCTTTTCAAACCATTCACAGACCTAATCCTCCAAAGACATATTATTATTAGGATGGAGATCCAAAATTGAGAACTGGATAGCTAAGGTTGTCAATATATTTCCGAAGTCCGAGATACATTTCCGAAAGTACGACATCCTGTAGTTTTTAATCCGATTTGTCGGATTTCAGAATCGGAAATGTTATTGGAATTTACCTCTTAACCCTATCGGAACCGGATTAGGCTGATTCAGCTTGGCTAATATCCGAAATCCGATAAGCCTAGGTGTGCATTTATCGGTTGAACCCACTAGCGTTGGTATGTCAAGTTATTTGTCAATTTTAGTTGCCAAAATGCATTCTTGATTTAGTATACTAAAGATAGTTTTGGACTAGATTAAGTCTAAGAAGTAGAATCGAAGCTATCCTTGAAGGATGAAGTTTGAAGACTACAAGAAGACATCAACAAGGACTTCATCGACAAAGGTATGTGGTAATTGATTTCATTTGGATTCTTGTTCAATTCTACCTTTCTAATCTATCGAAACAAATGCTCACTCTATGGAACAATTCCTATGACGGTAAATGTACATTTATGTATATTTACTCGAGGTTATTTGAGCCACAAATTTTTTGACAATAACCTTTATCCCTGGAAAGGTTCTCATGTTATAGTGAATGACCTTACGAATTCAACGAGCCAAGAATCACTCAATTATGAGTTTTAATGATGAAGTTATGAGTGATTTATTAAAGTAACAATTATAAGTGTTGGTGTAATTGTTACAGTTCGTTAGTAGGAAACAATCCATTAAGCTGTTTGTAACGGTTCACGGACTTGAGCCCAATTACGTGACTAGAAGCCTTTTTTAGTCAAGTTTTTGATGTTTCATTATATAGGCAAGTTAGCTATCACTCCAAACATATTTGATTACCATATTAAAGTGTTTTTGATTCCTTCCTAAGATAAATTGTGATTTATTCACATAAATACAATATTTGCTAAATTAATTATTTATTTAATTATTTTGGCAAGAGTTGTAACTTAGGAAAGACTCCCAAAATTAGGAGAGTCTTGAAAAAGGAAAATAGCTTTGCTTAGCTTTCAAGTTACCTTTCACTATAAATAAAGGGTTCGTGAGTGCTGCACGTTTTCATCCCCTTTGGAAAATTGGTGTAAGCTTCATAAGGTTGTTTTCCATGTCTTTTGTTCTTCGTGAACAAGAGTGAGATAAAAGTCTTTTTATTGGGGATCACAAAGCCGAGTTGGATTTAATCTTCGTGATTGATTATACAACTTGTAATCTAGGTTTTTCACTTCTTGTCTATTCTAAGGTCTTCTCTTCTGATATAAGACCATTCAAGAGTTGTTGATCATAAACCCTAGGTTTTGATAGATTTCAGTTCTCGATCGTATACCAGCACTTGTTAGTCGAAATTGAAACTAGAAAGAAAAAAACTTCGATTAAGGTATCTCGTAAAAATCCTTAAGAAGTTTTAAACAAGATATCTCTAGATTTATTCTAGTTGTTCTTGTTGTAGAATAATTAGGTTTCTCTTGCTTTCTTGAAAAGTATAATAAACCCTAATATACAAGTTTGTTTTGATATTACTTTTACCTAGTAATTATTTTTCTCAAAACAAACACAAGATTTCCAAAACCTTGATTTACATCTAAAGGGAAATCGATTCGGTGTTTTGTGAAAACAAAAGATCGAAAAGTATCAACCATGTTGTTGTATCTTCTGAAGAGAACTTTGTTCTGCCAGAAGATTTTCAGGAATAACTTCTAAAGAGAATTTGTGTTCTGCTAGAAGTTATATATACGAGAAGAATTCCTAAAGAGAATCGGTGTTCTGCTAGGAGTTCTACAAGTGCTTGAATACAACTGAAGCAGGTATTACATCTAGTCCGAATAGGTAGTAGGAAATTGGTGTAACAGCTGATAATCAATGTGTGTTTATTCTGGACTAGGTCCCGGGGTTTTTCTGCATATGCGGTTTTCTCGTAAACAAAATTCTAATGTCTGTGTTATTTTTTTTCCGCATTATATTTTATTCATATAATTGAAATAATACAGGTTGTACGTTAATCAATTATAGTTGTTAAATCCAACCTTGTTTATTAGATAAGACTTGATTGATCTCGGACACTTGACTTTGTCTTTTTTCACATTGTTAGACCAGTTTGGACTAACCCTGTTTGAAGTGGACACCGTGTTGAAATATTCCTTTAGTGATTGTTGCTTAAAGAGGTTTATACACGGTGAGTCTTAAATAGGTTGTGATAAAAATAAAAGATATTGGTTTGATACCGTCCAAGAACTCACACACTATAATCAGGTTTACTTTCTGTTTAACTCTGATTGTGTTGAGAGAGATATATAACTCTTTGATATACTTTTCTAAAGATTGAGTCTGACTGTCTAGTTGATTCTCTTGAAAGTATACTGGAGTTCGTCCATATAGATTGCTAAACGAAATATTGGGTGTGGTTGTTAGACCCCCGCTTTTTCAATTGGAATCAGAGCAGGCAAACACGCTAAGACCTTATAAGTTTGTGTTTGAAGCAATCTGATTATTATGGACAGAAGTGCTATCTCTATAAACGTACCACCAGCCTTCGATGGCACGAACAATTTATGATAAAAAATTACTATGCGTGCTTTTATACAAGCGCGAGATTTTCAATCATGTGTTCGTATTGTTAATGGCTATGATCCTCCATTAGTTACAGTAGACGGTGTAACTGTTGCAAAGGATACTGGTGATTATGATGATCTTGAGATTCTTGCTGCAAAGCAAAATTCTGACGAATTAAATAGTATCATCCATGCCATTACCCCAAATCTTTAGCACCACGTAACTACGTGCAATAAGTCTAAAGATGCTTGGGATATCTTATAAACCGTATTTGAAGGGAATGTCGCGGAGAAAGAAGCAAGGCTTCAAAATCTAGCTTCTGACTGGGAAAACCAATGATGAAACCTTTGATGAGTTTAACCAAAGACTTTCTCAAATAGTTAACTCCTCATATTCATTAGGAAGAACTATTCCGGAGAAAGTTATTGTGTGCAATATTCTCAGGTCTCTACCATCAAGATACGAGTCTAAGAAACATGCCATTGAAGAAGCAAACGATCTTTCTACACTCTCCAGAAATACTCTTGTTGGAAAGTTAAAGATCTTTTATAATGAACACTAGTATGGAAAAGAGGTGATTTTTCTTAAAGCTGCAGACAATTATGAATCCTCAAATGATAAATTTGGTTCGCCAGATACTAAGGATGTTACTCCACGACAATTTAGAAAACTCTTGAGAAATAGGAAAAAGAGTTTTTCTAAAGTTACAACATCTCCTAATGATGATGTACAATGCTTTAACTGTCGTGGTTTCGGGCACGTTTCTTCGGATTACCCTAGTTAGAGCCGTAGACAATCGGCATATGCAGCAGCTTTGCCTACTCTTGATGATGGACCTGAATATTATGATCACCAAGAGTATGCAGGCGAGGTTGCATTAGCTTCTGGAAAAATTCTTTCGAATACTGATTCCGATTCTGACGAAGAAGTGTTTCATGTAGATCCAGTTGCTAATAATCTTCTTAAGGAATGTCATCAGAAACTCTCGGAAGCTGAAAGCACCATTTTCAGTGAGAAAGTTAAATATGACAGACTTCATAGTCGAAATAAAGACTTGCAAGACCAACTTGATTCTATTGGTGCAAGAGATTATCTCAACGAAATACGAAAGATTAAAGAAGAAATTGCCGGAGGTCGAGATCGTGAAATTATTCTTCAAGAAAAGCTAGATAACTTGGAGAACATTGAGATGAACTTGTTATTTGATTCGGAACGAGAAGATCTCAAAGTTCAATATGAATCATCCAAGAATGATCTAGTTATTGCGCTTGAAAAGGTCAAAATGTTGGAAGAAGAAAACTCGAGCTTAAAAGAGAGTTTGTCTAGAAATAGTAGCTCATATAAACTAACCTCAATATTGGGAGCATGTAGAATTCATCGTGATATACGAGGATTGGGCTATGAAGGAATAGACGCTCCTGGTATTTGCAAAGAGGTAAAATTTCTCAGAGCTAAAGTTTCTTCTCAACCAAAACCTTTCACGGTTGACAAAAGTGAAGTATCTCTATCAACTGTCGATGACGAAAAGAGGAAATTTTGTCAAGTTACAAAGCAAGCACATACACATTCAGGTATACGAGGATTGGGCTATGAAGGAATAGACACTCCTGGTATTTGCAAAGAGGTAAAATTTCTCAGAGCTAAAGTTTCTTCTCAACCAAAACCTTCCACGGTTGACAAAAGTGAAGTATCTCTACCAACTGTCGATGACGAAAAGAGGAAATTTTGTCAAGTTACAAAGCAAGCACGTACACATTCAGGTAACACTAAACATAACCTTTTCCATTCTATTAAACATTGCTTTTATTGTGGAAAACCAGGTCACTTGCAAAGGAATTGCAGATTTCTTAAACGAGATAAAACCAGATTTGATTATGATAAGATGACAAGATATGATGTTCCAAACTGGATAAAAACTGAGTCTCATAATATCAGTTCTTCTAGTATTCCTCCCAAAAAGTTTAATAATTATATTGGGGAAAAAAAGAAATACGTTGCTCCAAAAGATGCTCAGAAATGGGTACCAAAGAAGATCAATAAAGCAACGAGTGCTATTAAGAAGGATCTCCCAGACAAGAGTTCGACAAGGGATAACATCTTAAAAAGGTATGGAACAATTATTGAAAGTTTCAAAGAAGTTGTTAAATTCCTAGAGTCTATGCATGATTTTATTTCAAATACCTATGGTGAGCAAGATTGTGTTCACCTCAACACAACCTGATTGTGTTGGAAGTGCATCCTCACCAAGAAGCCCTTGTGTTTTGGGATAAAAACTGATTCTGTGGGAAATGGTAAATTTGGCTGTGCCACCGAGAAACGAATCTAAACCCTAAACAAATGCACTGCACGGGAGTACTTTAGATTCGAGAGATCAATCTGTACAATTATGGCCTAAACCAAGAAATGGCCGTTCCAGTCTTGCTTCGTCACAAAATGAAGGAGAATGGTTGATCTTAGGGAGGGAAGCGAAGAAGGTGTTGAGATCAGAATGGTTAACTCTAAAGGTGTGGTTGTTTTATGAATGTGGAACTGGATTGCGGAACGTAAGCTATCTGTTCCTTTTATGTTTTCTGGATACTTGTGTTGATCACACTGTCCTCTTGTTGAAATAGGTTGAAAACTTATTTATACGAGTTATAGTTGAACGCACCCTGATCTCATAGGAAGTGGAAGTAATTGAGTGATAGAGAAGTGGGGATCGTGTAAAAATGTTGAAAACCACGTCTTACTATGAGGGAAGACGGGTCGGTTACACCCACTACTTCTCTGCTGCCACTAACTGTCCGCCTTTCCTGACACTTTCTCATAATGGGCGTGTTGCACGCCGCACGCCGTAGACCGCCAGACCGATACCCTGATGAACATCCCCCAGTTTGAGACATGTTTGATGTCTCGAGTATTTTCGTGGAAAATATGTAGCAAGTTGCTGAGTGGGTCTTGCTTGCAAGACTTAATTATTTTGACCAATCACGCACGAGCTAGACGGCGGGCGGTCATATGCTACAAGTCAAGTTGTGAGACTTGCCGCAAGAAATAAGATGTAATGCTTTTAGGTTAAATAATTAAGTTATTCTGTGAAATCGATATTTATAAAATATCATTTATAGTTGATGCATATAAAGCATCGCTTTTAAGCAAGCAACTCAAAATAATCGATGTTCATGAAGCATCGTTGTGTAAAGCTCGTTTAAGTTAGTCGCGGAGCTTAATGTCTTAAAAAGAGCATGACCAGCCATTTTCAAGGAGCTGCTAGGAGCTATGCACGCATGCCAAAGGTAGGCCGATCATTCGTCATGGAAGGGGGATGGTCGGTGGTCACGGCGACATCTTATTGGTCGCCTAAAATAAGATCTAGGCCGGTCGATTCGGCTAGCGAAGTGGGACGGCCGAGATGATTTGCGGCAGTTGCGTACTGCCGTTGATTTAATTTATGGTTTTAAAAGCCGTGTGGCCAACCTACTTTGGGCTAATCGATTTGAGGAGCTAGTTGCTAGCTTGAGCAAGTCGATTGGTCAGGGTTGCAGGCAGGCCGCTTGCGAGCATGCTGACACTTCATTGGCCGACTAAAATTGGATCTGGGCCAGTCGACTTGGCTAGCCAAGTCGGACGGCCAAGATCGTTTTGCGACAATAATATGCTGTCACTAACCAATTAGGGTTTTGGACGTTGCGCGACCAACCTTTTTTGGGCTATTCGATTTGATGTGTTGCCTGCAGGTCGGGAGAGTTCGATCGGCCATAGATGAAAGTGGGTCGCCGGTGAGCAAACTGACACCTCATTGGCCGCTCAAAACAAGATCTAAGGCATCCAACTAGGCTGGTTAAGTTGGACGGTCGTGATGAATTTGAGACTATCACGACCGATCTTAGTTCGTTAAACCCTTTTTCAATGGCGCGACTAGCCTACTTCTGGCTAGCGATCGGGAATGTTGTTAGCATGCTAGGAGAATTTCGATTGGTTGGAATAATAGTGGTCCCGTCGGTGAATACCATGGAGCTTGTTTGGTCACGCTGGGAGGAGGCCAAGCTCGTTAAATTGGCCGGCCAAATCGTGCGGCCGTGATTGTTTTAAGACTGACATGGGCAGCCTATATTTGATTCCTTAAGAAATTAGGTGTGTCGACCAGCCAACTTCCAACTTTAATTAAAAGTGTGGGATGCGCATTTAGAGCGATTTGATTGGTCAATGGGAAAGAGGGGCCGGCATGCAGCAATGTGGGAATGGCCGACCAATGGTATGGCAACGCCAGCTAGGGCAAACCGGCCAGCGAAGTGGCGCAGCCACGTCCTTTTGTTGCTGCCTTTATTTGCTGCAGTTCCTTCTTGTTTTCCAATTCTTAATAGGATTTTTCTCTTACTAGCTCCATGATGGATTAATTTCCTAGTTGCCTAGGTTTGGTCTCGACCAATAGGGTTCGAGTTATTACGCATGCCGCAAAAACCTAATTTTTGCAAATTAAGTTAAAAAATTGAATTTTGCGAGCTATCACAAATTTAATCAAATTTGATGAATTCTATGCGTTGACACAAAAATTAACAATTTTATTCTCAGAGAGCAACGCAGTGTGCCTCTGATTAAGTACTTTCATGCAGATCTCAATCCTGACACTTCGGGAGATTCATGCTACTCGGCTGTGAGCGAACATTAATCGTCATGTCATGTCAATATTAAGAGTTCATCTGGGGAACATAACATAGGAAAAATACTCAACAGGCTCCGACATTAGTGAAAAATGCATCTAGGAGCTTAGATACTCATTAGGATCTATACTAGTGAACAATTCATCTAGGAGCTTGAGTTCAATATAATATGAAGAGAGACATAGGCGCTCATAATATTTTGATATATTCTTCAAATTCCTTGCGGAATATAGACATATCAAGGTCTAGTACTTCTGATGTTGGGTCGGGTAGATAGACTTTTACAGTTTTCGCCCTAAGCTAAAAACCACCATCAACATTAAGTCCCCTGCTTAGCACGTAACAGTGACATTGTTGCGGGGTAGCACTAGATGGTGACAGACGAAAAATAAAATTGAAAAGACAAAGAAGGTAGATATTACCAGGAAAATTCTAATCGGCCTTCAGCGGCGGAACCACGCGGCCAGTGGCCTTCGTAATAGCATGTTGCTAGCTCGGCTATGGGGTATGAGTATGGTGGGTCCAGCCATCTATTCTCGTTCATGGAGAAAAAAGGAATCCTTCTTATGTTCGAACTCTGGAAACTCCGTTCGTACAAAGAGGGGTATCGACCCTTTTTTGTTGCTCGTCCGGCTCCGTGCTTTCGTCTGCAGCAACCGGCTCCTCTTCGTCACTGTCAGCAGCTCCATCACGAGTGTGCCAATCGTCAGCGGCAAGGTAAGTACATCTTTCTCTTTCTTCTTTTTTTTGCAAGTATGAACTCTAGTTGTACGAATAACTTCCACGACTTTGAAATTTTATCAAATCCTGAGTGAACTCCATCGATCCTCTCCGGAATGTGTAATAAGGTTTTGTCTCCAGGAGAATGAGTATCCAGCCTCTCTAGTGAATTTCAAAATTTTCCAAACTCCATTGTGATCCTGGGATGGATGGATGAGATATATGTTCGGCAATGATCATGTCATGGATAATCTTGGAGAGTGTAGCTGCGTTGTTGAGCCGTCCTTGACTTTAAGTTATTTGGTGTCTGGAATGCTGAGCCGTAATTAAAACGTTCTGTAAACTCCTGAGCATTGACCGTTTTAGAGCATAGCTCAGTTGAACCCACCAAGCGTTGGTATGTCAAGTTTGGTTGTCATATTTTAGTGAATCAAAACTCAACTAAAGAGTCGTTTGATTATGTACTAGAGACAACTTCATATAGGTTGGGCTAGAAAGATTAGGATAATGAGACATACAAGTATTACTCGAAGACTTGAAGAATGTGAAGAAGTAACAAGCTACATCGACGACATCATCCTTCCTCTTGAGGTTAGTAATATTTGACTTGAACTGTTTCATTCCCAACGTATCTTTCAATTCGTGCTATATTGAAAACATAACTGCGAAGTTGTGAATGATTATACTCTAGTAGACATAGTGTTAAGGAATTACAATACGAAGTATAATGCTTATCTTTTGAACTTCGTATATAAGACATCGACATAATCGTATGAATGCTATTGTGATTATGTGTATGGGTATGGGTGAAGATTTCGTCCTAGGAAACAATGTTTATATTCGTTTAAAGGAAGTACATTCATGAACTTGTTTTATGAATCGAAAGGGAAATCACTAGGCTTATTGGTATTGTTATTCATTGCATATCTTTGGATTACCAATATGTGTGAGTTAGTAGAACCGATCATAACTTGTTATGTATCTTGGTAAAACTAGTCACAATGCCTGACTTATGTATTGGTATGACTTTTATTAGTGTAACCGATCCTAAGTAATCACCTAAGATGGTATGATCGATATTTGTAATTGGTGTGACCGGTCCTAGTAATTGGTGTAACCGATCCTAGTAATTGGTGTGAGCGATCACAAAAGAATGTGTAATCGATCCTTGTAATTGGTGTAACCAGTCCTGGTAATTGGTGTAACCTATCCTGGTAATTGGTGTAACCGATCTTGGTAACTGGTGTGACCGATCACAAGTAATACCATGAAAATATGGTAACCGGTTCTGGTAATTGATGTAACCGGTCCCAGTAACCATATTAAGGTAGAACCGATCCTTGTGTTTGGTAGAACTGTAAACCCATGATTAGTTTGTTGATTTGATCAATCACATAGTTCTTGAAAATCAGATGAACCAGTTCTAAACTTGTTTGGAAGTGTGGTATAATCGGTTCCAAGATTGTAAAATGAAAAAGGATTTACAAAGAAATAAGATGTCGACGTACTTTGAACATGTTCAGTAACTCTTATCTTTTATTGTTCAAAGATATTCCTTAATAACTCAAGGAGATCCCGGACCGAAATAAGTTGAGAATCTTTTAATTAAGGCTGTTAATTTTATATGATTTTAATTACCAGCAATTAAAATGCATATCTCTGGAAAATAAAAATTGGTAATGTGCATTTACTAATTGGAGATTTTCTAGTAGGATTTCGGTTAATTTTGGACAGAGCATTTCTAGGAATTATGAAAACCGATTGGAAATATATTGCATATCTTAAGAATATTTCGGTTTTGGAAATTCCTTGGTGTCCAAACTTCCTTGGTCTATAAATACCCAAGTTTGCATTTCGATCAAATTATCCTAAGAGCTAGCAAAACTACCTTGTTGTGTTGTTACTGGTGGAGCCGTCTATTCGGAGAGGAAAGTACCCTAATTAGGCGAAATCTCTTACGACCGCTCGTTTAAAGACTTCTTTGGGATCAAGAAGCTCTACGAGTACCGTTGGTGGGAAACTAGATAATTGCAATATTATTAGTTTTCGATTTGATTTGATTGACTAACGGTTGTTGAACTTTGATTGCACCTAGTTTGTTTATTCTTGAGAATCTTCTCTTCTGATATAAGATTTACTCAAACTAGATCGAAGTGTCGACGGGATCTTTAGAATTGTTTGTAGATCTAAAGACGTCTTGTGATAATCCATTGTTAACAGACTCTGTTCTATGCGTGATTGATCACAAGAGATTCAAGTTGTTGTGTGCAGGTGTTTATTAAAGATTTAAGAAGATTTGAAGACGAAGAAGATTTCTGATTTGGGTTCATAATCTTTGGTGTGCACAAAACTTGATCGGCTGGGATCTAACTATAATCGGTTTATCTTTGATAGATTTGATTGATTAGTTGCGTAGATCGGCATCAGTATTTAGTATCTTGATCGATTCCTATTATTGATTGCATAATCTAAACTCTGCTACTTTGGTAGTTGTTAGATTGATCTAAACCCGACAAAGGAGTTTATTGGATTAAACATAAGAGCCTTTGTCTAACTCATGTCACTGAGATTGAAAAGAGTTGTTACCTAACAGATTTGTTGTTCCTTTACTGTTTGGAATACGAACCAAAGGAATTGTTCCAGTGCGTGCACTTATTGAATGTCGGAAGCACAAGGATACTGAAGAAAATAAGTGAATTATAGGTTTAGTTGCTTGGTCTCAACTATACAAAGTTGGTTTGATTTTGTATAGCGGCTTAATTCTGAGAGTATTCAATTCTGGACTAGGTCCTGGGGTTTTTTTGTATTTGCGGTTTCCTCGTTAACAAAATCTTGTTGTGTCATTTACTTTTGTTTTCCATAATTATAATTGTTGTTATTATAATTTAAAGTAAATTACACAAACGTTAACTCGGTATTACTTGATAGTGATCCATTAGAGTTTGGTTTAAGTCTGAACCTATTATCAAGTAATCACACTTTGATTGTTGTATTGTCTCGATCTCGTATCCATAGACGATCACACAAAGTGTGAATACCGATTCGTTGTATTGTCTCGACTCAGTCCATAGACAATCACTTTCGGTAAAAGGACTTATAGGTGGGAAAGTTTAAGATTGTGGTATATTTGGGTACCCTCGTCTTTTCAGACCGGAATGAAATTGTATTTATTATGGATCTTTAGATCATAAGATTGTTCTTGCCCTTATGATTGCGATGATGATATGCTGGGGATGCTTGTATGGGCACAATCTTCCGGAGCCGTTAGGTGAAGTAGACGAGCTGAGAGGCGTTCCGTTGCCGACGTGCTGCTATCAAGTCTTCAAGGACTTCGTTCCAAGCGACATCCATTGAACCATTTTATGAATCTTGGATTGTTGTATGGAATGGGATGCGATGAGCAGTCCCTCGTCACACTTTAGATCCGATGGCATGGCCGGATATGTGAAAATATCTCTGCGGCGTACTTTTGGAGCCTTTGATGCACGTGTACGTCTTCATGTTGAGAAATTCTTGCGGCTCATATAAAGCTTTGACAGTGATGATGCTGATATCAGAAATAACCTGGTTGAGGGAAGTGAAGGCATCCTGTGCTGGCAGTCCCCAGGTGTAATTATCCTGAGCCTATTTTCTCTCTGAAAGACGTACTTCCATTGCATTTGCTGGTAAGACGGTTGACAAATTGAAGAAAGCGGCAATCTTTTGGATTCGTCATTTGTTAATCAATGGGCGGGAGTCGCACTTGATAGACCTGTATTGTATCCAAACATCTGGCAGCCCATGCACCCCTTCCATAGGAAATTGGAAATCTAGAAACACCAAATCCGACTTTGTCAACTGATGTGGTTGTTGATGCGCATCTTCGTGCAGACCTTGGGTAGGCGGTACCGACTTCTGAGTAGGTGATGTGGCAGACATGATTCGGTTGGTCTGTGCAGCTTGCTGAGGCGCGACTTTCCTATTTGATTCTTCATTGATAACAATGCTTAATTATGGATGGTTGAACCAAATACTGCTTGTCGGTCAGGCGCCTTCCAGACAGGGAGGTGATGATATCCTTACGCTCCATCTTTGAAAAGTGGTGACCTTGTCACGGTTATGGCTTCTTGGTTAACCGTCTCTCCTGAGTTGAAGAGGTCCTTGACTGACAGTGAAGGAATTCTATGTTGAGCCTCAGTCCCCAAGTGTGGTTTACGTGGTTCTATCTTGTATGGTCGATGGGTTGACCATGATAAAGATATCACCATCTTGCATCCATACCGGTGACTCTGTTACTTCCTCCATGGGAAACCAAAATACGCATAAGTTCGGACTACCTTTGTCCGTAGTGGTTGTTGTTATGATGAAGCTCTGGCTAGTATCAACAAACGAGCAGCAACTGTGAGCAGAAGAGACTGCGTTTTCGCAGGAACAAAACAGGTTGGTTGGAGCTTGGATGGCTACTGTCACGATCCTTGACAGGGAGGAGTAATGACTACGGGCACAAATCTTGGTAGGGACGAGTGGTGGCTACGGCCATGGATCTTGGCAGGGACGAGCAGCAGCTACGAGCACGAACCTTGGATGACCACGTCCATGAACATTCTTTTCTTTCCCCTCTTTATTTTAGGTGAAGCAGCTTCTCCCTGATTCCATGCGTGCGTAAGCTCTCTTATTGTTGCTTGCATGATTGTAAGTGCGACCTTGGTGTATTAACTTGATGAAAATTTTAGATTTGTGTCTCCTTGCCAGAACGGCCACAAAATCTTCATCCGATGTAGATTTTCAACTGTCACGTAGTCGAGAGTTTTGGCTCCAGATTCTTCACCAATCTGTTCCAGCTTCAGTTCTTCTAGAGGGAAGTGTAAAAACGTTTCTGACTGAGTTTTTGCAAAATGACCCGTAACCTTGTTGAAATACATGCCATGACACTTTTTAATGAATGTTTAGGTTGCTCTATGGTTTGTGCTTCAATCCCCATGCTTGAACAATTTTTTGCTAATTATGACGCCTTTATGATTTTTGAGCGGGGGTACGACCTAAATGGAAAAGGACCCGAGGATGGAGTCTTGGAGATTATCGTGGGTGACGTTGTTGATGAGGTGTCTCTCTTTGTGAGTTATCTCTTGATGTGTTATCACCAGCAGTAGACTTGGAAGTCGAGGGCTTCACTTCTGGATCTCTTGACGTAGTCATCGAGATGCCTGTTATTTTGCTGAAACATCCTGTCCAAGTCCTGAGAGTGATCGGCTTGGAAATAAAAAGATATTTATGGTAGGGAGCATCATTATCTGGAACCAATCAGAGGTGTTGTTCGGCGCGTTGTTGTTGTAGGTTCTTTTGGTAGGCAATTTGGAGAACTCTTCGAGTTATAACATCTTGTGATACTCGTATTCCTCCTAAGTATTCCAAAGATGGGAGATATGTTCTTCAGCATTACCCGCTTCCCTGGGTAAAGGAAATATGGGAAACGTGGGTCTTTTTAGTGCAGCAACTTCTCGGATCTCCTCTGCGTGAGGTTATCTCAGCTGCGGATTCTTTCCTGGCATGATGACGCGGGAATCGTTATCTTCTTGAGGCTGCTCTCTTGGCATGTATGCTCCAGTAGATCTGAAGATGTCACGGGCTTGATCTTGCTTGAGTTGGCATAATAGGCGAACCCTCTTTATGATGATTTAAAGATGTGTCAAGCCTCCTTTGTTATTGCAGATGTACGAATTCCCGGAATTACGCCATGGTCTTTTCTTTCTTGATCTCTGCAGGTGCCTTTCTAGGACTCCACTGGTGTTGAGATTTGTTGTCAACTATCTCTATATCAAAACAACGGCTATGTGAATCTTCCTTTTATCTCTCTGGGTGTGGAACCTGGTGACATTAATATCAGTAATAACTTTGAGGCGTTTTCGGCTTGCTCCATATAACACTTATGGTGTTGCAGAAAAGGTGGTTGTTCCATCCAGATCTCGAGAGAAGTAATTGTGCCCTTCTAAGTAGTAGTCACGTCACGAGGCTTTCTTGTCCTTTCATCTGGGAGATTTAACGGTGCTCGACTATCCAAGGCATTCCTTGTAGCATTGATTGAAAAAAAAAATTGTGAAGCTTCTTAAAAAACGGGATACCAGAATTGAAATTGGTTGTTGAACCTAAATAGAGTTTAATGATTGAATTAGATCTAAGATCCACCCTTTTGAAACTGAGAAAACTGGAATGAGAATTGAGAAACTGAATTTGCAACCGAGAGATTAATCTCCCACTGTGGTCGCCAGTTGTTTTGGGGTAAAAACTGATTCTGTTGGAAATGGTAAATTTGGGTGTGCCGCCGAGAAACGAATCTAAACTCTAAACAAATGCACTGCACGGGAGTACTTTAGATTCGAAAGATCAATCTGTACAATTCTGGCCTAAACCAAGAAATGGTCGTTCCAGTCTTGCTTCGGTCACAAAATGAAGGAGAATGGTTGATCTTAGGGAGGGAAGCGAAGAAGGTGTTGAGATCAGAATGGTTAACTCTAAAGGTATGGTTGTTTTATGACTTGTATCAGAATGTGGAACTGGCTTGCGGAATGTAAGCTATCAGTTCCTTTTATGTTTTCTGGATACTTGTGTTGATCACACTGTCCTCTTGTTGAAATAGGTTGAAAACATATTTATACAAGTCATAGTTGAACGCACCCTGATCTCATAGGAAGTGGAAGTAGTTGAGTGATGGAGAAGTGGGATCGTGTAAAAATGTTGAAAACCACGTCTTACTATGAGGGAAGACGGGTCGGTTACACCCACTACTTCTCTGCTGCCACTAACCGTCCGCCTTTCCTGACACTTTCTCATAATGGGCGTGTTGCACGCCGCACGCTGTAGACCGCCAGAATAATACCCTAATGAACACCCCCCAGTTTGTGACATGTTTGATGTCTCGAGTATTTTCGTGGAAAATATGTAGCAAGTTGCTAAGTGGGTCTTGCTTGTATGACCTAATTATTCTGACCAATCACGCGCGAGCTAGACGGCGGGCGGTCATATGCTACAACTCAAGTTGTGAGACTTGCCGCAAGAAATAACATGTAATGCTTTTAGGTTAAATAATTAAGTTATTTTGTGAAATCGATATTTATAAAATATCGTTTGTCATTGATGCATATAAATCATCTCTTTTAAGCAAGCAGCTCAAAATAATCGATGCTCATGAAACATCGTTGTGTAAAGATCGTTTAAGTTAGTCGCAGTGCTTAATGTCTTAAAAAGAGCATGACCAACCGTTTTCAGGGAGCTGCTAGGAGCTATGCACGCACGCCAAAGGTAGGCCGATCATTCCTCATGGAAGGGGGATGGCCGGTGGTCACGGCGACATCTTATTGGTCGCCTAAAATAAGATCTAGGTCGGTCGATTCGGCTAGCGAAGTGGGACGGCCGAGATGATTTGCGGCAGTTGCGTAATGTCGTTGATTTAATTTAGGGTTTTAAAAGCCGTGTGGCCATCCTACTTTGGGCTAATCGATTTGAGGCGCTAGTTTCTAGCTTGAGCAAGTCAATTGGCCAGGGCTGCAGGCAGGCCGCTGGCGAGCATATGCTGACACTTCATTGGCCGGCTAAAATTGGATCTGGGCCAGTCGACTTGGCTAGCCAAGTTGGACGGCCAAGATCATTTTGCGACAATAATACGCTGTCACTAACATCAATTAGGGTTTGGACGTTGCGCGGCCAACCTTCTTTGGGCTATTCGATTTGATGTGTTGCCTGCAGGTCGGGAGAGCTCGATCGGCCAGGGCTGAAGGCGGGTCACCGGTGAGCAAACCGACACCTCATTGGCCGCTCGAAACAAGATCTAAGGCATCCAACTAGGCTGGTTAAGTTGGACGGCCGTGATGAATTCGAGACTATCACGACCGGTCTTAGTTCGTTAAACCCTTTTTCAATGGCGCGCGCGACTAGCCTACTTCTGGCTAGCGATCGGGAATGTTGCTGGCGGGCTAGGAGAATTTTGATTGGTTGGAATAGTAGTGGGCCCGTCGGTGAATACCATGGAGCTTGTTTGGTCACGCTGGGAGGAGGCCAAGCTCGTTAAATTGGCCGGCCAAATCGTGCGGCCGTGATTGTTTTAATACTGACATGGGCAGCCTATATTTGATTCCTTAAGGAATTATGTGTGTCGACCAGCCAACTTCCAACTTTAATTAAAAGTGTGGGCTGCGCATTAGAGCGATTTGATTGGTCGATGGGAAAGAGGGGCCGGCAGGCAGCAATGTGTGAATGGTCGGCCAATGGTATGGCGACGCCAGCTAGGGAAAACCGGCCAGCGAAGTGGCGCAGCCACGTCCCTTTTGCTGCTGCCTTTATTTGCCGCAGTTCCTTCTTGTTTTCCAATTCTTAATAGGATTCTGCTCCTACTAGCTCCATGATGGATTAATTTCCTAGTTTGCCTAGGTTTGGTCTCAACCAATCGGGTTCGAGATATTATGCCGGCTGCAAAAACCTAATTTTTGCAAATTAAGTTAAAAAATTGAATTTTGCGAGCTATCACAAATTTAATCAAATTTGATGAATTCTGTGCGCTGACACAAAAATTACCAATTTTATTCTCAGAGAGCAGCGCAACGTGCCTCTGGTTAAGTACTTTCATGCAGATCTCAATCCTGACACTTTGGGAGATTCATGCTACTCGGCTGCGCGTGAACATTAATCGTCATGTCATGTAAATATTAAGAGTTCATCTGGGGAACATAACATACGAAAAATACTCAACAGGCTCCGGAATTAGTGAACAATGCAGCTAGGAGCTTAGATACTCATTAGGCTTTATACTAGTGAACAATTCATCTAGGAGCTTGAGTTCAATATAATATGAAGAGAGACATAGGCGCTCATCATATTTTGATATATTCTTCAAATTCCTTGCGGAATATAGACATATCAAGGTCTACTACTTATGATGTCGGGTCATGTAGACAGACTTTTACAGTTTTCGCCCTAAGATAAAAACCACCATCAACACCTTGTAAATGCGGTGAGGATTGCAAAAGAATTGGGGCACACATATTTGTTGGGTAATTTTTTTGAATATATGGAACAATTTATTGTTTCAAGCTGAGTTTAACTCGCTTACATATTTCTCGAAATATGTGTTGGTAAGCTTTCGCTTTAACCAAGTTCATCTTATATTCTTGACGAAAGTCAAAAGATGATCATGTGAAAATTGCCTTGTAACATCTTACATGATTTGTGTGAGACAGTCATTTGATGTAGACTCTGAATGTTTCGTATTGATCATTCGATCACTTGAAAATTGCATTGAAGCTAATAGTTTGTGTGAGACAGCTATTCCCGTCTTCTAAGAATGTTTCAATGGTTGAAATGAGAGTTTAGAACATGTAACCATGATTGGATATAAACATGTGTATTCACATTTGTGTAAGTCCAAGTCCGGGAACCATGGTATGCGTACACGTACGTGTACTGGTTGGTGAATGAAAGTCCTGGAACTAAGTATGCGTACCCGTACACGTATTTGCGTAAGTTCAGGTCCCGTGAATTTCTGCTGGAGTTTGGAAGTGTACTAGTATGCGTACCCGTTCGCGTACTGGCGAAAACAAACTCAGACCGACTACTTAAGTATGTGTATCCGTTTGCATACTTGAGTAGGTTATGTTCTAAAATCGGTTTGTTCATGAACTAATATATTTATATAATAAGGAATGCAATCTTTTGCAAATCGTGGCTATAATGTTCATGAATTGATTCGAGTGAATCAAACCGATTTTGCTTCAGTTGTGTTCTTGTATACTTCTATGAGAATATAAACAATTGAACAACTCTAGAAGTAGTTTCATTTGAGTCATTTGAACTAGTTATGGTTAAGATGAATATGGCTAAATACCACATGTATGATTCTTAATTACCTAACTTGACTTGTGATCAAAATTCTTAAGTATAACATGTTAGAAGCAATAATCAAAGCCATTGGATATTGGTTTTTATTGTCAAAGAAACTTTTTCATACACTTATGGTAACCATTCTTGGTGTAAATCCTTGTGGAAAAGGTTATTCTTCCTTCTAAGCATATCAATTCTTGTTTATACAAGTTTGTATATATCTTAGAAAAGATGATCACAATACTTGATATTCATGATTAAGATCAAGTATAATTTAAGATATTCTCATCTTAAATAGATTAAGAAAACTCTTAGATGGAGGAAAAGTAGATTTTAATAATTCTTCTCAAACAAGGAGTTTTCTTAATCTATTCTTCTCAGACAAGGAGTTTTCTTATTCTTCAATTGTGTATTGTTACCATGAGATAGTTCTATTTTCTTAGTAACACGATCTCATGAGAGACTTTCAATAATTGGTCCTTAGCTCGTATCTCCTTGTGGGATTTCTAAAATCCTTCTCCCTGGAGAATGGTCACTATTGTTGTTCTTTCGGGAATAACATTTTATGGGGGAGAGTTCTTAAATGAACTTGTGCTTAACTGCTATATCTTTGAGGGGAGAAGCGGTTATGGAACATGTAGGAGTTAACTTGTATTTTAATAAACTCCTTGATGAAGTCACTAAGTTTCGACTCTGTGATATCATCTAAAGTAAAGTTGATATGTTCTCTTTTAGTCATGGATAATCTCTTTGAGAATTTCATTATGATCCCATACTTTTCATACCTTTGCCAATTTATATTGACAAAAAGGGGGAGAATTATTTTGTAGTTCACACTATATATACATATGGTTTACGGATCATTATGTAAGGGGGAGTGGTTTTCGTTGTGAGATGAAGTATTGACAAAGGGGGGGTGATACATATCACCGTATTATTATTGTCAAAGTTGTGATACAATTGAACTTTGATGTTGTGTAATAATACTATGATGGATCTTCAACAGGTACATGATGAACACACGCATAATTGAAGAACCAAGGAAATCAAGCATATCGGATTTTGGAGCTGTAATGCTTTTAACAAGTACAATACATATGTAAAATGGTTTTGTCACTAAAATTGACAAAGGGGGAGATTGTTTGAGCATTGCGCGGTTGAACCCACTAGCGTTGGTATGTCAAGTTAGTTGTCAATTTTAGTTGCCAAAATGCATTCTTGATTTAGTATACTAAAGATAGTTTCGGACTAGATTAAGTTTAAGAAGTAGAATCGAAGCTATCCTTGAAGGATGAAGTTTGAAGACTATAAGAAGACATCAACAAGTACTTCATCAACAAAGGTATGTGGTAATTGATTTCATTTGGATTCTTGTTCAATTCTACCTTTCTAATCTATCGAAACAAATGCTCACTCTATGGAGCAATTCCTATGACGGTAAATGTACATTTATGTATATTTACTCGAGGTTATTTGAGCCACGACTTTTGTGAAAATAACCTTTATCCCTGGAAAGGTTCACATGTTATATTGAATGAGCTTACGAATTCAACGAGCCAAGAATCACTCAATTCTGAGTTATAATGATGAAGTTATGAGTGATTTATTAAAGTAACAATTATAAGTGTTGCTGTAATTGTTACAGTTCGTTAGTAGGAAACAATTCATGAACTGTTTGTAACGGTTCACGGACTTGAGCCCAATTACGTGACTAGAAGCCTTTTTTAGTCAAGTTTTTTAGTCAAGTTAGCTGTTACTCCTAACATATTTGATTACCATATTAAAGTGTTTGTGAGTCCTTCCTAAGATAAATTGTGATTTATTCACATAAATACAATATTTGTTAAATTAATTATTTATTTAATTATTTTGGCAAGTGTTGTAACTTAGGAAAGACTCCCAAAATTAGGAGAGTTTTGAAAAAGGAAAATAGCTTTGCTTAGCTTTCAAGTTACCTTTCACTATAAATAAAGGGTTCGTGAGTGCTACACGTTTTCATCCCCTTTGGAAAATTGGTGTAAGCTTCATAAGGTTGTTTTCCATGTCTTTTGTTCTTCGTGAACAAGAGTGAGATAAAAGTCATTCTATTAGGTATCACAAAGCCGAGTTGGATTTAATCTTCGTGATTGATTATACAACTTGTAATCTAGGTTTTTCACCTCTTGTCTATTCTAAGGTCTTCTCTTTTGATATAAGACCATTCAAGAGTTGTTGATCATAAACCCTAGGTTTTGATAGATTTCAGTTCTTGATCGTATACCAACACTTGTTAGTCGAAATCGGAACTAGAAAGAAAAAACTTCGGTTAAGGTATCTCGTAAAAATCCTTAAGAAGTTTTAAACAAGATATCTCTAGATTTATTCTAGTTGTTCTTGTTGTAGAATAATTAGGTTTCTCTTCCTTTCTTGAAGAGTATAATAAACCCTAATCTACAAGTTTGTTTTGATATTACTTTTACCTAGTAATTGTTTTTCTCAAAATAAACACAAGATTTCCAAAACCTTGATTTACATCTAAAGGGAAATCGATTCGGTGTTTTGTGAAAACAAAAGATCTAAAAGTATCAACCATGTTGTTGTATCTTCTGACGAGAACTTTGTTCTGCCAGAAGATTTTCAGGAATAACTTCTAAAGATAATTTGTGTTTTGCTAGAAGTTATATATACGAGAAGAATTCCTAAAGATAATCGGTGTTTTGCTAGGATTTCTACAAGTGCTTGAATACAACTGAAGCAGGTACTACATCTAGTCCGAATAGGTAGTAAGAAATTGGTGTAACAGCTTATAATCAGTGTGTGTTTATTCTGGACTAGGTCCCAGGGTTTTTCTGCATTTGCGGTTTCCTCGTTAACAAAATTCTGGTGTTTGGGTTATTTATTTTCCGCATTATGTTTTATTAGTTGTTAAATTCAACCTTTTTTGTTGGATAAGACTTGATTGATCTTAGACACTTGACTTTGTCTTTTTCACATTGTTAGACCAGTCTGGACTAACCCTGTTTTAAGTGGACACCGTGTTGAAATATTCCTTTAGTGATTGTTGTTTAAAGAGGTTTATACACGGTAGGTCTTAAATAGGTTGTGATAAAAACAAAAGATATTGGTTTGATACCGTCCAAGAACTCACACACTATAATCAGGTTTATGAACTTGTTTCTGTTTAACTCTGATTGTGTTGAGAGAGAGATATAACTCTTTGATATACTTTTCTAAAGATTGAGTCTGACAGTCTAGTTGATTCTCTTGAAAGTATATTCGAGTTAGTCCATATAGATTGCTAAACGAAATATTGGGTGTGGTTGTTAGACCCCCGCTTTTCACTAGGGGTGTACTAGTAATTTCCTACCCCTATATATTATTTGTCGAGAGAAATGACCTAATACTCATTACTCTTAGCATTTTTCATTATCTAACAAGACTCAACACATAAAGAGATCGAGAGAGTCGGTTGGATCGATAGAGATAGAGAGTGAGTGATCGATTTGATCGAGAAGATTAATGATCAGAGACTCTCAAAGAAGTAAGTCATGAATCTAATCGATTATTTCGAAGTTAGTTTTTTTTTCTCCAAATCGATTGCATATTTGCATGTTTGATCTTTGAATGTTTCTATGTTTAACTTTTAGAATCAATTATGTTCTTCTTTTAACTTTTTCATTACAACTGAATTCAGAGAAAATTAGGGTTTCGATTTTGATTTTGATTATTGGGTTTGAATAGAGATGATGATTGATGGGGGTTTATTAGATGATATAATAAGAAGATGTTGAGTTGTTGATTTAAGTGACGTTGAGATTGATTATATTTCATGATTTGGGTTATGTTTTGCTGAATTGATTGACTAGTTGTAGATGTTGTATAACTTGTATTGGTTGTGGTTATTGTCATGGATGGACTGAATAAGTGTAAGTTTTGTGCTACTATCTTAATTTAGGTTCTTACATGTGGGAATTTTGTTGTTATATGTGTTATTTATTGCTCCTAGATTGCTATTAGTTATTAATTAGGTTATATTTGAATCCAAGTAAAGATCGGTAACATATTGGTGTTATTTGCTCTTGGTATTTTGTTTTTTTCTCAAGGCAATTGTATGCATATTGAGGTCTTGGTGATATTATACCAAGATTACTTGGCCATAACTTTCTTGATTATATTGAGGTCTTGGTGATATTAATACCAGATCCTAGTGTTGTTTCTATGCATCCTTGCTTTTATTTTATGAAATGTACGCGCCAATCATTATCTAACAGAGTACATCACTAGATATTGTAATAGTTATGTGACTTGATGTAGTTTTTTCTATATGAAAAATTCATTTTTAGTTATAATGTTTGACCCAAACCTTGGAATGATATTAGTCCAAGATTGTGTTTTGAAGACGGAAGACATTGTATAACAGAATTGAACTCTCAACACTGTTTTTTTTTTCTTCCAGTTTTTTGTTTTTTTTTACCAGAAACCAGATTTTATCGGAATAAAATCCGATATCCGATAGCTTATCCTAACGAAATCGGATTTGAATTTTTGAATTCCGTCGGATGGTATCGGATATCCGGTAAACCTTACCATTAACCTTATCGGATTGGCCAAAATCCGATGAAATTTAATCCGTTGACACCCCTATAGACAGCTTTAGAAACTATACAGTCTCTAATGACATGGGAAAGAGATTCTTGAGTCTGAGAGCAGAAAGGATAGTTTGCATTTAAATCTTGAATTTAGCTTGTCTCTGGTAGGGAGAATATTCTTGATACACTTCCACATAAACTGATTTACTCTCGGGATAGTAGGTAGCTTCCATAACCTTTTGAAGATCCATTACATTTTGACCCCAACTGCGTGTTTATGACTTGTCTCTTCAAACATTTTCATGTAAGCCGATTTGACTGTAAATCTACCATTCTTCTCTAAGGTCCAGATTAACTTGTCTTCGTAATGTTGGTAAACAGAGATATTAAGAATTAATCTTGCAACAGTAGGTTCAAACATATTGAAGATGATACTTGAGTCCCTAAAAGCAGAGCATACATAAAAAGTTGATGAAGATATATAAACTGATGATGATTAATAGCACCTTGTTTTGGAATAAGAGAAGTATCTAAGTCTGAAATCCACCTATGCTTCCGGATCAAAATTTTCCTTTTATTTCCTACACACTGGCAGTTATACTTTTGGATGAAGTTCAATTCAAAGGAAATACTCCTCCAAGACCATGTAGTGTTGCTTTTATTATTGTGGTTGAATACTTGACCATTCAGGAAATATTTTACTTTTAAAGACTTGGAACAAATTGAAGTATTATCTGAACATGTTTCCAGGCTGACTTTGCTAGTAAGGCTTTGTTGAAAATATGAAGATTTATGAAGCCTAAACCACCCTCTTCCTTAAGTTTATTTACATTTCTCCAAGATATGAAGTGCTTGCCCTTGTTAGATTTTTTGTTTCTCCAAAAAGCTTGTTGAGTTGAGTTCATCTTGGATATGGTGGAATCTGGAAGTTTAAAGCTGATCATGTGGTGCACAGGAATAACATTGGTTACATTATTAACCACAACTGATCTTGCTGCTTCATACATATTGATGCAACATCGCTTAGAAAGTATGTTATCCATCTTATCTATTAATGAGGAAAAAGGGATTTTCTTGTTTCCGCAACAAAAAAAGGTAACCCTAAATATTTTTCCTCATTAACATCAAGTGGTATAACCTGCATTAAACCACTTAAATCTTGGCAGCATGAAGGACTCACATTTTTGTTAAAATAAATAACAGATTTGTGAGAATTAATTAGTTGACCAGATCGAGCATTTACTAAATATCTCAATAACTTTAAGAAGTTTATTTGTTTGAGATAAATTTGTTTTGCAGAAACGCAAGCAGTCTTCTACAAATAATAAGTGATTGATCTTAGGAGTAGATTGAGAAATCTTCATATATGTAAGTTAATTGATAGACTCACAGTGATATAGGTACCTTGAAAATGCCTTCATTGCAAGAATGAATAGATAAGGGGTAGGGGATCCCCTTGCCATATACCTCTTGTTACTTTAAAGGATTGAGTAGATTAGCCATTAAGCATGATCTCAGTTTGGGTTGTGCTGATACATTGAGATATAGGTTGACAAAATTTGTCATCAAACCCAACTTCTATTTTTTTAAAAAAAAATTTCTAGCCTATTGAATGCTTTCGACATATCCATATTAAGTGCAAGATGACCGATACTTCTTCCCGTTCTTTTTACTGCTTGAACCAACTTTTGTACCAAACAAATATATTCTGAGATTAATCTTCCATGAACATAGGCTGACTGCAATTGAGAGATTATATTCACCATATGTTTTGTAAGCCTCAAAAGTAACTATATTGGAGATTAATTTATAAACTGTATTGCAAAGGCCTGAAATCTTCCGGTCTCTGGGCATTATTAGACTTGAGAATGAGAGTGACTCTAGCGTTGTCGAGTTGATTGAGCATGAAACCAGAGTGAAAAAATGCCTTAATCATCTTGCATACGTCATTTTTCACTACCACTAGGCCATTGAAAGTTCATGGATAAAATCTCCCTCCGTTCCAATTTACTTGATGTTTTAGGGTTTTTTCTGTTCCAAAATAGAAGGGTTTAAGTATTTTCCCCAAATCCTCTCACCGATTTACCCTTGAACCTACTATTAATTCTTATTGAGATTATTCCAAGGTTCATGGATCCATGGACAACAAAATTTCATAATTTTTTGCATCAGAAAGAACGGATGTAAGAGCAATATTGTCTTCTAAAGATATGCTCTTTGGAATGTGTTAAAGAAAATGAACACCGACAAATGGATTCGAGAAAATACTAATATTTTGGAAGTGAGAACTTATAAGTTTCTCAATTATGCATCTTTCCTTACACCATGAACCATCTGGAGGTTTGAAAGAGTCTACTATGTTTCTAGCTCTTCTAACATTAGCTCTGATATGGAAGTATATAAATTTTTTGTCTATATCATTAAGAAAGTGATCTCTTGATTTTTGTCTGTTGGAGCTAGCTTGGATCTCATCAAGGGAATCAATTTCCTTTTCTAGTCTCATAACTCCAGCTCTGGTGTTTCCTTGAACATCTGTAGATTGTAGACTAAAGAGTTTGTGTTGCAAATTAGTTATCCTAGACCAAATATGACCAAAAGTTCTTTTACACCATTTAGACAGTAGATGTCTAGTATTGTACAACTTATTAGTAAGAATAAAAGCTGTAGAACCAAATGAGTTAGCATTCCAAGCATTGATGATTTCATCTAATTAAACATGCATCCTGTTTGAGCCAATGTTCAAAAAATTTCCAGTTTTTTTCCTTTAAGAGAAAGAGTGTTGTACAAGTCAAGCATTATAAAAGTATGATCTGACCCCTTTTGGTGTAAATAAGTTAAGGTGGCATTAGGAAAGGTGACAAATCAAATATTGTTAACTAGTGCTATGTCAAGTCTAGATTTAACCCTACCAGTTCCATGATTGTTACTAGTCCAAGTGAATGGGTTACCTATGAAACCCAAATCTTAAAGATCAAATTCAGCTACTAAGTTAATAATAGTTGAGCTAGTATTAACATTAGAGGATTGATTTAATCTCTCTTCAGGGTCTAGAGTGATATTAAGGTCACCTATGACTACCCAAGGAATGTGAACACTAAGACTTAGACTTTTGATATAAGACCATTTCTCTTCTTGTTTATCTCTATCGCAAGTTTCATACATACATGTAAGGAACCATTGTCCCTTAGCTGGATCATTTGTGACTAAATCATGCACCATATTATCACTATTATGGACTATTTCTAACTCAAAACCATCCTTCCATAAGAAAACAATTCTACCAGCTTGACCAACAAAGGAGCATATAAAGTACTAGGGAACTGGAGAGACTTGGTAAATTTAAGAATTCTGCTACCATTAATTTTTGTTTCAGAGACAAAAATTATACCAGGGTTATATTTTTTATTTAGATATAACAGATGGTCTCTAGTTTCATTGCTAGCAAAACCTTGACAGTTCAATCAGATTATTTTCATTTTATCTAAGTGACTAGAAAAATCTGAATAATAAAGAAATAGTTTACTTAAAAAAATCAGAAAAACAATGAACTTTATGGGATATTAAAGCAATGAAGTAAAGTTAAGAAGCAATAATTACCAAATGGAGTAGTAGCCTCATTCATTTCATGATAGTACTCCTTTGCAGTTGGATGTCCTTGTTCGATCAAGTCATGCTCTATGCCATCAAACTCAGCTCTAGAAAGATTTTTCGCAGTATTTTGCTCAATGATATTTTTGTGTAAGTTATGGGTTTGTAATACTGGTTTAGGTGAAAGTCTAGCTAAATCTATGGTTTTGTTCTTCTGAATTTCTTGACCTTTTATTTTTCCTTTGTTCTTCTTGAAGTTCTTCGGCTTCATTCATTTGTTTCTGACTTGCTTCACAAATTTTCTTCAGCATTAGATCAATATCATCAATTATTTCCAGCCCATAAGCTTTAGCTAGCTCATGGCAATAAGTGATGTATTTTTCATTAGTGTACCTTTTAATCATGAGATCATATGTTATATTAGAGCATTCTTCTTCATCATGATAAATTGTGAAACAATCCGGACACAAACTATGTGGTTGTCTCTCCCAATGATATCTCACCCAAATTACACCACATGCAGTTGTATTCCACCAACCACCTCTGTACAAGGGTTTCTTCGAGTTGATCATCACTCTGACAGTAATCATGCTACTAAAGGTTGGCATGTAATTCTCTGGCTCAGTCCATATTTTTGGACGTAGCTCCTCTAAAGCTTCATCAACAATTAAAACAGGATGATGTTCAAGCATAAAGTTTTTAAAATGAATAATCCACTCTTGTTGAGTAAATGACCAGTCTTCCAGTGGGATAGATGCATCATATTTCTTAAAGTTGAGATGACACTTATTGACATTCCATGGTCCTTTCTTGAGAACAACTTCTACTATTTCTTTAGAGTTGAACTTGAAGATAAATATATTTTTATCCAGTGCATGCACCTACCTTGTTTTGTACTGCTTCCATAGGACATTTATTTATTTCCTCATTGTATCAGCTTAAATCTTTAGAGAAAAGCTTACCAATCAAAGTATTACTTCATTCTTCCGTACCAACAGAGATAACTTGCCTGGATCCAACTAACCTTCTCATTTGCCTTGTACATATATCACGGATCTTAGCATTCTACAGCTGATTAGTAATGCTGACACTTGGTTGTTTGAAAAATAGGTTATGTCTCTAGGGTTTGAAGAAAATAGGATTTTTGATTGTATATAGAAGTGAAAAGAAACTTGGAATTTTCTTGGTTATAAAGATAATTATAGTTCATGCTATAACTTTAACTAATTACGAGCAGATAACAAATATCTTTTATTTTTGGAAAGAGAAGAAACGATGTATGGGTTTGCAAATATTATACTTTAAATGGGTTTAATATTAATTAATGGCCAAGTACGACAAATAATCGGGGAAAGTTGGAAAATTTGAAATTCAAATTTTTGAGCTCGGAAACTTGAATCGGACAAACTAAGTTAATTTTTTGAGACTTGGAAATATCATTGAGATCATACACATAATTAGCCAAGTACCGAGACATACTGCTTAAATCCATCTTGAGAACGATGGATTGCAATACTGCTGGAAGAGATGACGTCAAAACTGTCTGTGATTGGAACAAAAGTGTTTTCTTAAGGAGATTGATGTTAGCAAAAGGCCAACACTGGATGCCTTTCATGGTTAAAATGAAAGAGGCCCTATAAAACAATTTTAAGTATTCATTAGATATATAAAACAATAGAAGAAATAAAGTTAAAGAATCATATAAGAACAAGAATAAAAAAAGTTTAGACAATTAGCAGAATATGTGATTTTATAAAATGCAGACATTGATTAATATAAAGTAAAAACATTTTGAAAACATACTAAATAGAATTTAAGCAAGATATTTAGAGGTGTAAACGATACTATTTAGAGGGAAAAGAAAAATCATGTACCGGAAGGAAGCATGGATTGAGAAATCTAGTAAAGATTCATGGGAAAATAGTTGAATTAGAAGAAGTTTTAAGAAACTGAATTAACTCAGTTTTCGTCGATTTGCAGAGCTCTCTTTTGTTAGTGAGTTGATCTCTCCCCAATTTTGTGGAATGATTTAGTTTTATGCACTTAGTTTTTTCTTATAAAATTGATATTAATTTGCAGCTTCACAATGAGTTTGTCAATAAAAGTTATTCCCTTCGTTCCTAACATATAGGTGGAAACAGATGGAATATCTTAAATTAAGAAAGTATATGGCTTTTATAATTTTTTCATATATTTTACTGTTTTTACTCTTTGCCTTATTCTCAATATAATTTTCCATACAACATGAATAAGGACATGTATGTCGAAAAGCATCTTGGAATTAGAATCCGCCTATTTAATGGGACTAAGAAAATCCAGCATTCCATCCTTATAGTAGGGACGGCGGGAGTAAGTCATATTTGGATTTTAGGTAACATGGATTAGTGAGTTATGAAATTTGGGGACTTTGAGATAGTTTATAAATTCATTATTAATTGATGGAGATTCAAAATAGTCACTTAAATCCCGTTGTTAGTTGGTAAAACTTTGTTCTATGTATTTGTATTTCAAACTCCCTTAGACTCCATGTTAATCAATTGAGATCCTTTTGAGGAATGGCTATGGGTAGTGTGATTTTACACACTATCTCCTTCGAAATGGATGAAAAAAGTAAGTGGTTGTAACAGTCCGGAAAATTACATCACAGACCGGAAAATTACATCTTCGTAGTTATGCCTAACATATGGAAATAACTCCTCGATGCACCACTCGTAACACAGTGATCAGGCCGTAAAGCTTCACTTCTTCCCAGAAAAATTACGCCTCCGTAGGTATGCCTAGCGAGCCGAAAATCACTGATGCATTGATTTGCCTTACAAAGCATGCTTTGTAAGCATGATGCCTTAAACGTAGTTTACATACGTAGCTCCTCATACTCGGTTTTGTTGTTGGTTGTCGGGAATTCCATCCAAAATGTATAGACGAATCTAACTTATCTTGGTGAAGTAAACACTATGCCTCTTTCTTCACTGTTGGCTGATCCATCGACGAATATCTCTCATCTTCACGGGTAGCTATCCTTAAGCAGATCTTGCGGATCCGTAAGGTCTTAGACCATGTTATCATTTCTTCAATGTTATCATCCTCTTATAATGGTAAATCGGCCAAAAAATCAACGATCTCTTGGGAATTTGGTGTCGCTATGATCCCATAGTCCACGCCAAATTGTTCAATTTGAGAATTCCACTTCCGATCTGTCCCTACTTGATGCATGCTCTTTAATACAGGCTTAATTGGGGGTTTTAACATGACTTTGATTGTGTGTGCTTGAAAATATGTTTGCAACTGATCAATCTTCGTATAGTTCCTCTTTGCGGAATTAAGGGTCTTACTAATGAAATATATGGGTTTTTTAATTTCTTCGTCAGTTTGGGCAGCTCTGCATTGATCATAGTAGAAGTTTGTTAGAGCATTGCTCGGTCGAACTCGCAAGCGTTGCTATCTCAAGCTTGTTTGTCAAGTTTAGTTGTCAAAATTATAAGTCTTGATTTCTAGTCTACTTATAGCTAAGTCTCAGATTAGGATAGTAAGTGTAGTTGAGCTCTAGACTCCATGGTGTTCATCGAATGAAGACGAAGAACTACTCGAGGGAACTTGTGGAACTTCATCGACAAAAGGTATGTGGATACTTGAACTTATCTATCACTCAAAAGTCTATATACTCTATCTCCTATTTGAGACAAAAGTCGTATTGCTATATAGACTTCAATTATACATTTGCTATTTCGAGCCGAGTTTATCTCGCTTATCTATTTCTCGAAATATGTGTTGGTAAGCTTTCACTTTGGCCAAGTTCATCTTTACTCGTGACGAAAGTCATGTTGATTATTTCAATAACTTGAAAATCGCTTTGATGAAAATAGTTTGTGGATAAAGACTATTTTAACATCCTCTAAGAAAGTTTCAATGATTGAAATGAGAGTTTAGAATATATAACCATGATTGGATATAAACATTGTATGTGGACTCATACTTGTGTAAGTCCAAATTCTTGAACCAAAGTATGCGTAATTTACTGGTTTAGGATGTCCGGAGCTAAGTGTGCGTACCAGTACGCGTACTGACGAAAGTTCACATCCCGTGAATTTCTGCTGGAGTATGTAAACCAAAACCAAACTCAATCCGGATACTTAAGTATGTGTACAAGTATGCGTACTTAAGTAGGTTATTTTCTAAAAACGGTTTACTCATGAACCAATACATTTATAAATTAAGGAATGCAATCTATTGAAAACCGTGGCTATAATGTTCATGAATCAAAATCGTTTTTGCTTCAATCGTGTCTTGCATACTTCTAACTAGTTCATTTGAGTCATTTGAACTAGTTATGGTGAAGATGAATAAGGTTGATATGAAAGTGCTCATATGGCTAACCATTGATTAACTATTGTTGAACCAACTAAGTATACACGTTTAGGTACGGTTACTCAAACCTAAATGAAGGTGCATTTCATTTGTGTATAATAAGCTAAGTTCGATCTAACGGTTGAAAGATATTAGCTTGAATCTAATCAGGTTTTCATCTAACGGTGAATATTGAATGCTTTGTTTCCAAGGTAACTTAGATTGCAAACCCTAATTTAAAATATATATAAAGGATAACTCTAGCAACTAGGAAACCTAATCCCCACACCTCATGTGTGATACTAGTTGTATAAGCTAGAGTCGATTCTCCTTTAACCTTAATGTTTTTCACGAAACCCTGTAGGTTAACGAATTTAAGACTTCATTGGGATTGTGAAGCCATACCCAACTATTTTCTATGTAGTTGCGTGATCTGATCTTGCTGTTTTCTATCGTGATTGAGTACAATCGTAAGATTGGCTTGAGATTAATTTCTCCGATAGGCAAGATAGAAAAGTAGTCACAAACACCTTCGTCTCATCGTTTGTGATTCCACAATACCTTGTTTCGTTAATCGATTAAGATTACCGTGAGGTGATTGATAATACTAGGTTGTTCTTCGGGAATATAAGTCCGGGTTATCAATTGGTTCCTGTTCACCTTGATTTATCAAAAGATGGAACAAAAACTCGTAGGTATATCTGTGGGAGACAGATTTACCTATTCAATAGACTTTTCTGTGTGAGACAGATTTGTTTATCAAGTCTTCGACTTTGGGTCGTAGCAACTCTTATTTGTGGGTGAGATTAGCTAAGGGAATCAAGTGCGTAGTATCCTGCTGGGATCAGAGACGTAAGGAACGCGACTGTACCTTGAATCAGTGTGAGATTGATTAGGGTTCAACTACATTCCAGACCGAAGTTAGCTTTGTAGTAGGCTAGTGTCTGTAGTGGTTTAATACAGTGTGGTGCTCAAATCTGGACTAGGTCCCGAGGTTTTTCTGCATTTGCGGTTTCCTCGTTAACAAAACTTCCGGTGTCTGTGTTATTTCTTTTCCGCATTATATTTTGTTATATAATTGAAATATCACAGGTTGTGCGTTGAATCGATCAATTGGTAAATCCAACCTTTGGTTGTTGATTGAAATTGATTGATCCTTGAACATTGGTCTTTGGTACCGTTCAAGTTATTTTTCTTATATTCAATCAGGCTCACAAATTGTATTTGTTTGATTGCGGATTGAATTGAGAGATTGAGACATATCTTTTTGATATAATTTTTATTAAGGTTCAGTCTGATTGTCTAGTTGATTCTATTGAAAGTATATTGGAGTTAGTCCATACAGATTGCTAAGCGAAATATTGGGTGAGGTTGTTAGACCCCCGCCTTTTCAAAGTTGTGGCGAGGTATAACAAAAGGAATTCCCCTGGCTTAGGTACCTAGAGTATTGCGTTAGCTAAATAAACATTGATGCTTTGCAAAGCTTGTTCGCACTCGTTTGTCCATGAAAATTCGATGCATTTCTTGAGGATGTCAAAAAAAAAATTTGCACTTATCAGACGATCTAGCGATAAACCTTCCCAAAGTTGCGAGCTGCCCATTAAGTTTTTGGATATCTTTTATCGTAGCCGGTGATAGCATGTCACATATCGCTTGTACCTTCACTGGGTCGACCTCAATTCCATTTTTCAAAACTGTGAATCCTAAGAACTTCCCCGGAGTGACTCTGAATATATATATTTTGCTGGGTTAATCTTTATGTTGTACTTACACATTTGATCAAATATTTCTTTCAGATCTCCCACATGATCTTTGGATTTTTTGCTCTTGATGAGTATATCATCTACGTATACTTCTGAGCTGGTGTGTGCCCATCGTGCAAACTGTAAAGACCCTCAAGCTCGTCAACGCTATTAGACCGGTCAAGAGACGTCTTAGCCGATAATGACTTGATTAGTTTAACATGAACGTTAATTAATAGGAATTAATCTAACAACGATTTAGATACGAAATTGGTATCGTTAGATAGATCTCGGAAAGTTATGCGAAATAGACTACTCGAGCGCGTCATTCGGATATCGGACGACGAAGAAATCATCAGATTAGTTTGAAGAGCAAATTAGTTATTTTGCAGTTTAGCCGCCTTGGCTGCCCTTTATTCTTTCTCTCTGGCGATTCTGAGGAACGATTGTTGAAACTGTGAGATCGAGAGGAAGAAATCAAGAAACAGGTGATAAGAGATGTTATTGTTGTGAATCGTGATGAAGACCAATTGAGGGATTGTTAGGATTCTGTTCGCGGTGGTAAAACAGAGAGAAGCTGAATTAGGATTTACAAGTCTAAGTAATGTTTTGAAGATTTATAAGATGAAATAGGGTTATTGTTAGATGGAGAAATATGGGTAAATGTTTAATTGAAATTTTAAAGATGATTCAGTTGCAGATCGAAGAATTATGGTTTCTTGTTGATATTCACGGGATTGATTAGAAGAAGAAGATTCTGAGAAGAAGAAGAATTGTTGTGGTTGAAGTTAAGATTATGGCAGGAATTGAGCATAAGATAAGTTGCAGGGAGGAAGGTGTATGAGTTCTTGATTGTTAGTGGTGTTTTGCCAGTCACAAAACATGGAAGAAGTATGAGATGAATATTGTTAAATTTGGTTTGGTTAATTAGGGTTTATGGGGTTGTGGTTGAATAACATAAATTCAGAGGATGCTGGTTCTTGGGTAAGATTCTAATTTTGTTTAAGATTGGAATTTAGTTTAAATTGCTTAGATTATTGAATTAAGTCTTTATTAAGTTCTGTTATCTAATTGAGTTGTGTTTTGAGATTGTTTTGAAATTAAAGTTATGAATGAGACAGAACTGTGATGCTGATAGTGTTAGGTTCTTGAACTGGTAGTGAATGTTGTGTTTGCTGGAATGGATCTAATTTGAGGGATTGGTTATTGTGAAGATGACTCAGAAGTTAGGCTAGTTGAGTTATTAGGGATGTGAATTACATGTAGAAGGGATAGTGATGTTATTTATGGATATTGAATGAGTTCGAATTGTTTTGGTGTTACATATGAGACTTGATGTTTGTGTATTGGAACTGAGATTGAACTGCAGACAGTGGTATTGAACAAAGTAAAAGGATTAAGGGTATATGTGTTGGTAATGGAACTCAGTTTGAGTCAGGTTGGCAGTGGTTATGGTGTTGCAATCCATGGAGTTTGCAGTGTTACTGAGATGGGTGTATGAACTGTTGTACGTGCAAGGAGAATGGAATAGGCAGGGTAATGAAGTTGTGGTATTACAACTGAACCTTGAACAAGGTTGTTGTTCAGTTAAAGTGATTAATGGATAATCTGTATATCAGAATTGAAATAGAAATGAGACTTTGTGGAAATGAAATAGAGTATCTGGTGGTGGTATAATTGATACTGGTTCTGAAATGGTGAAGCTGGGTTATGAAGGTGGGATTGATACTATCAACTGAGATCTGGTAGATTTGTTGTTGATGTCGTTTACTCAAGCGGATGTGTGTAAGAGATTAGAGATGGTGATCTTTGTAAAATCATGGGAACAACTTTGAGTTGTGTATGGGGAAAAGCGTAAAGAGAAATGAGTTAAAGAACCATGTTATGGGTAAAATCATGTTATGTGGTTACTGACTTAAGCATTGTAACTGAAGTATTGGGATGATGGATTAGATGTTTGTTTGAATTTGAACCTCTCTTGTAGAAGCTTGGAAAAGTTGCAACTGCAGGTAAACTGAGCTTAGTTTTGTAAATGAATTATGAATTATTGTTTTGAATGAATGTGTTATAATGATGTTGTAAATATAGAATTTGAGTAGCTATGTAAAGAAGAGTATGTTGAATTTGAACTAAGATGCAGGCTTGAATTAGATTAGTGAGAAAT
This sequence comes from Papaver armeniacum, assembly GCA_023531295.1. Classification (NCBI taxonomy): domain Eukaryota; kingdom Viridiplantae; phylum Streptophyta; class Magnoliopsida; order Ranunculales; family Papaveraceae; genus Papaver; species Papaver armeniacum. Next base: position 139,649 of record JAJJWW010001499.1, on the reverse strand, counting down.
GATGTTGCTCAGGCTCACGCCTTGAGATTTTCCATCAGTCAGGTCTGACTGATCTGACTTTAGCTGATTTAGTCCATATGACTGAGTCGAATCGGGTTCGACCCACTGAGTCATTAGTGTGACTCGTTGACCATTGACCTTGGACTTGACCTTGACTGGACGTGGACTGTTAGTTGACCCATTTGACCGTCAGTGACCGTTAGATTGACCCAGTTGGGTAAGGCCTTGTGTAGTGGGCTGTGCCGGATCAGGCCCATGGGCTTGGGCTTAGGGCCAGCAATCTTGATTAGCGATTGGACCACTTATGGTCTGAATTAGCCTTTGGTTTCTTCTACAAAGTTGTAGATATTCTTCAGACTTAGCTATGGACTATAGAATCAATTTAATGGGATTAGTAAACTCTTAGTTATGCAAGAGATGTTTAATGAAGATGTGTAGAACCATTAATGGGCTTGAACCGTTAGATAGATTTGTATGTTTCTTGTATGAACCATTTTGGCTAGTTTCTTAGAGTGCTTGTATGATTAACAGTTAGTCCATATTAACAACGATCGATTGAAGGATGAACCAGTGGAGCGTGGATCTCGAGGTAGGCGTGGCTTGTCATCAAAAGAGGTGGGAATTTATGTTTAACTCTTTTGTGATTATTGTTGTTTTCCTTTACCAAATTTTATTTTTAACAAATTCATGCATTGTCTGAATGTGTTTTCCTTGCATTGGTTAGTTTTATATTTCGAAAGTTCTGTTATCTCTTTTAATCTTTCCATTGATTGGAAAGGAATCTCAATGCTCTGCCTGTCTTCATGAATTTTTTGGAAATGAGAATTTCTATCTGTGGTATATAGGGTACCGCTCCTTCATTTACTGGTGCGGGACGAGTCACCATATTATTATCTAGGTGCGGGACGAGTCACCATATTATTATCTAGGTGCGGGATGAGTCACCATATTATTCATTGTTTAGAAGGAGTTAGTTCCATATACATGATTGTTTACCTCTGTGAATTGGTTGTGTTTAGTGTTAGGGAAAACATGAATTGTTTTCAAATCATTTCAATGATTACTTAAAAGTTAGATGTTATTCCTACTGGGCACCCCTTTTAGGGATGATGTGCTCACCCATTCCCACTTTCAGTTTCAGAGACAGATCAAGATGTGCAGAGTTGCGCAGCGAAAGCTTCAGGGAGTGACTCCGTTAATTAGTTATCTTCTGCTATGTTTATTATGTTGTTTATATTTGCAAAACAAATGACTATTGTATATGTATCATCTGAGAGGAGTTCTTGTATATATGTAATTTAGAGCGGGGCTAATTTTTGGGTTAAATTTTGTAGCAGATTTCTTAATTGAATGCTTAAGTATATGATTTAGATTTTTAGTGCCTCTGTTTTTAGTTAATCTCTTGGATTAGTCAGCTGCTAGCTTAGGGGGCGCTACAAGTTGGTATCAGAGCTCACTATTAGATCTTATATGGGAAATGATAGGAATTAGCCAGTGCCAGTTAGTGAACTAGATTAGTTTAGAACTGGGTTGGGTTATGAGATAAATCTTAATCACTAAAAGCTATCAATAATTAAAAGATTTATTTGATTGATTGATTGATTGGGTGCTTGGTTGTTTGTATGTGTAATGAAATAAAAATTGTAGGGTACACCGGTAACTTTAGCTATTAGAGATTAGATAGTAATTAGTCTAAAAAGTGTAAACACGTAAGCAATCCTATACTAGAAAAATAGTAAAATCAGTATTATTGATAAATTTTGAAAGTCACATAGAAACTTATTGAATATCTTAACATATATGTAGAGTCAACAATTTATAATCACATAAATGTTAATAATTTTGTTGGAATTTAATAATATGTAGTAATAATAATTTTAATAAAGTAATAATTATCACTTATCAATTAGTACCAAATTAAAATCAACTAAAATTTGAATAAGGATATGTAACGAAAATAATAATAATAATAATAATAATAATAATAATGATTAAATAATTATGGAAAATGGATAACGTTTATTTACGATTAAGTTTAGTAAATTAAACTAATTACAAATTAGAGATATTTATTTTTCATCTAAATTAGATAGTTGATATAATACATATTAGCGAGGATATAACTTGTTAGAAATCTTGTAGCGAAATTATCTTTGGGATAACAAATGATTCCGTAAATCTCTAAAATGAAACAATTATACATGAAGTAGTAATACTAGTATTCAGATGCTTAGTGTAATATTAGAATTAAAAGAAAATAAATTATATATCAATATGATCATTCTTCTTCATAAATAGACTTAATCATCTTTTGAAATGGAAAATTAGTATGACGAACTTAAACTGTTAGAATTTAAATTAGTATTATATCGAATATAACTTAAAATTAAAATCTCATTAACGAATATGTAGCGATAAAATTATGATTAGGATTAGATAACTATGAAAAATTATTAGCGCTTATCTACAATTAAGTTTTGCAAAGTTAACTAACAACAAATTAGAATTATGCGTTTTGCGTTTAAACCAGAGATAGATAAATAAGACTTATTAAGTAGAAATAAAAGAACGTGAGATCATATAAAACACATAATAAAGACTAGACTTGTTAACGATCTTATACGCAGATTATCTTTAGTCCAATAAATGATTCACTAAATCACTAAATTATACACATGAGTGATATTTATAGTACTTGAATGCTTAGTACAAAATTAGACTTAAAGGAAAATAAACTTGTCTATGAATAAGATACTTATTATTAATACCAAAATCTTTAGACTATTAAGATATATTAAAATTTTATGCAGACTCAAATTTAGATCATATTAAATTACCAATGTCAATATTTAACAAGATATAATATACTGATTCAATATAATAAATAAAAAATTCTATTAATCTTACGTGAATGTAAAATTATATTTACAAGATTAAAGCTTAATAAAATTAAACTAAGTATCATTACTAAGTAGTTATTCTTGCCATATTTTAGTAAAATTATATTTAAAACATAATGAAAATGATGATATAAATAAGGAAATAACTTATAAGATAAAATAATAATAATACTAATTATTATAAATTTAGTAATCATTTGGATAATGATTATAGGATAGTAATAACAATTTGTAATTTTTTATTAATAGTTGATGAGTGCCAAATAGTGCATATTTATACACCTTTTTATTGAATAAATAAAAAATCGGTGAAGGATTTGTAATTTTTTTAATTAAGATGAAACCCTAATTCACAGTAGATTAAACTCGGTTGAAATGTTCTTGTATGCTAATATTATTAGATAACTTCAATTCAATCACTTGAACTCTTTTCTCTCAAAGGCATACCAAAGCCATGGATGCACCGTAGTTAGGTCTTTCTTTGATTCAGTTTCAATTATTAAATGCTAATTCCTTTGATTAGTTATACTTGATTAGATAACTAATGCTGCGGGTTAGTACAAAAGTTTTACATGGTGAAACCCCTTAGTTAAGTGGCAGAATTGACACACTGCCCTTAGCTACTATAGTAACAAGACACTTAACTTAGTTGAAAGCACATACTAGGAATTTAGTGGTGGAATTGAGAACCCAAAACATACCTTTGTCTGTTTTATACCTTAGTTTAGGATCACGGTTCAAAAATGTTATTGGCACAAAAATATCCATGTTACCATCTGTTGTCACTACTTTTAGAACTCGGTTAGGCATCAATATCGAGCACCACAAGTCCTTGTGGGATCGATTTGCCGCGTCTCCGATAGACGCCGTGCACTATTATAACATGTAGGTCATAAATATAAACACCTTTAGAGGCCTACCAAGTTTTTGGCGCCGTTAAAGACTTGGCGTGTGCCCCGTGATTCATTGCTTGCTTTAAAATTTCATTCTATCCCCCGTACATACCACCGTGCATTGTCATCTTTAACCTTTGTTTTAGTGTAATGTAGTTGTTCTCTATTGTTTACTTCTTCACTGTTTTTGCATCTTTATCTCTGATATAACTTAGTGTAGTTTGTATTGCATATTGTCACTACCCTGTTCTCTTATATTTGCTCATCTTCATCCACTTCGCATCTTAGCTTTGTAGTCTAGTTAGTTCATTTGTGTTACCCGTAGTCTAGTTAGTTCATTTGCTCTTGCATCTTAGTGTTACTAAACTACTATTCCCCGATAAAATACTCTCGAGCATGTGCCAGTGTTAATATTCAACTCTCTTTGCTTTAAGTTGCATTTTTAAGAACCAATTTTTTCCTCTAACAATTGCTACTTGGCTCTTCTTCGCCTGCCGAGCAAAGCCTAGAAGGCCAAGAAAAAGCGCAGGCCTAGTCACAAAGCTAGCAATCTGCAAACTCGGGTAAGTAACTTCACGACTCTACGTAATATGTTAAACTAGCAATAACCCTTTGTGTGAGCACATGTGATTCTATTAATCTTACGTGAATGTAAAATTATATTTACAAGATTAAAGCTTAATAAAATTAAACTAAGTATCATTACTAAGTAGTTATTCTTGCCATATTTTAGTTACGCTAGTAATCAGATAGGCAAAATTGATAAAACCATAATGAAAATGATGATATAATTAAGGAAATAACTTTTGATAAGATGAGCAAATAATAATAATACTAATTATTATAAATTTAGGGTTAATGAAAATATCATTTGGATAATGATTATAGGATAGTAATAACAATTTGTAATTTTTTATTAATAGTAGAACTTAAAGATTACTTAGCAATAATATAAATTTAAGGAAATAAAGTTAGATCAAATCAAATCTAGTATTAACAATTAAATCAAACATGGAACTATGATTGAACTACGGTTAAATTTTATCGGTCTAAAAAATAAGAAATAAATTTTATAATAATAATAAGATATTAATATCAAACAACTATGAAATTTGTTAGCGATTATTTACTCATATCAAGTCACATAATGCAATAAAAAAATAGACGCAACATTATATTAACATTTGGATAATAGTTATAACATTCAGTTATTCTTAAATAATACTTGAATTTAAAAACTAGTTAGTTATAACAATATAGTTTCATTTGGAATTAAAATTCGATTTCATTAAAAGAAATAAATAATTATATTGATAAAATAAATAAAATAAAGTAAATAATTCGGATAACTAAATTGTTTAAAATGCTGTAAGTAAAATTTTAAAGTTAGATCAGTTACAATAGAATTTAGAAATTAATTAGTCATAATAAGTTAATCCAGCACTGGGGATTAGTGAGGTTGGTAACTCTGATGTGTTATTGTCAGGCGTTGCGAACCTAGACAGGGCAACTGCGTTCTTGTATCACTAGGCATAGAAGGGAGACTTGCTTCTATTAGTGAACTCATAGATCCTAAATTTTACTTAGAAACTTTATTATAGAGTATCTTTTCTCGTACTTAGAACCAGTGACTTATTAAAATGGAAATTAGTATTTTGAACCTAGAGCCACAAATTTTAGTTGTAGAAAGCCATATAGGTTTGTGTTTTGCTTATTGTTGTTTGCTCTTAGACAAGAAATTTGATTATTCCATAAGGTGGGGAGTTTTTGAAGACCAGAAGGATGGTTCGATTTTCGAGGACGAAAATGTATAAGGTGGGGAGAATGTAAAGACCCTCAAGCTCATCAACGCTATTAGACCGGTCAAGAGACGTCTTAGCCGATAATGACTCGATTAGTTTAACATGAACGTTAATTAATAGGAATTAATCTAACAACGATTTAGATACGAAATTGGTATCGTTAGATAGATCTCGGAAAGTTATGCGAAATAGACTACTCGAGTGCGTCATTCGGATATCGGACGGCGAAGAAATCATCAGATTAGTTTGAAGAGCAAATTAGTTATTTTGCAGTTTAGCCGCCTTGGCTGCCCTTATCTTTTGTTAGTGTGCCTTTAACAATTTCAGTCGGCCTTATCACCAAAACCGATCAAAGAGAAGTTATTTTCTCCTTTCTTTTATTCTTCTTCTCTTTCCCTTTATTATTTCTCTCTGGCGATTCTGAGGAATGATTGTTGAAACTGTAAGATCGAGAGGAAGAAATCAAGAAACAGTGATAAGAGATGTTATTGTTGTGAATCGTGATGAAGACCAATTGAGGGATTGTTAGGATTCTGTTCGCGGTGGTAAAACAGAGAGAAGCTGAATTAGGATTTACATGTCTAAGTAATGTTTTGAAGATTTATAAGATGAAATAGGGTTATTGTTAGATGGAGAAATATGGGTAAATGTTTAATTGAAATTTTAAAGATGATTCAGTTGCAGATCGAAGAATTAGGGTTTCTTGTTGATATTCACGGGATTGATTAGAAGAAGAAGATTCTGAGAAGAAGAAGAATTGTTGTGGTTGAAGTTAAGATTATGGCAGGAATTGAGCAGAAGATAAGTTGCAGGGAGGAAGGTGTATGAGTTCTTGATTGTTAGTGGTGTTTTGCCAGTCACAGGACATGAAAGAAGTATGAGATGAATATTGTTAAATTTGGGTTGGTTAATTAGGGTTTATGTGGTTGTGGTTGAATAACATAAATTCAGAGGATGCTGGTTCTTGGGTAAGATTCTAATTTTGTTTAAGATTGGAATTTAGTTTAAATTGCTTAGATTATTGAATTAAGTCTTTATTAAGTTCTGTTATCTAATTGAGTTGTGTTTTGAGATTGTTCTGAAATTAAAGTTATGAATGAGACAGAACTGTGATGCTGATAGTGTTAGGTTCTTGAACTGGTAGTGAATGTTGTGTTTGCTGGAATGGATCTAATTTGAGGGATTGGTTATTGTGAAAATGACTCAAAAGTTAGGCTAGTTGAGTTATTAGGGATGTGAATTACATGTAGAAGGGATAGTGATGTTATTTCTGGATATTGAATGAGTTCGAATTGTTTTGGTGTTGCATATGAGACTTGATGTTTGTGTATTGGAACTGAGATTGAACTGCAGACAGTGGTACTGAACAAAGTAAAAGGATTAAGGGTATATGTGTTGGTAATGGAACTCAGTTTGAGTCAGGTTGGCAGTGGTTATGGTGTTGCAGTCGATGGAGTTTGCAGTGTTACTGAGATGGGTGTATGAACTGTTGTACGTGCAAGGAGAATGGAATAGGCAGGGTAATAAAGTTGTGGTATTACAACTGAACCTTGAACAAGGTTGTTGTTCAGTTAAAGTGATTAATGGATAATTTGTATATCAGAATTGAAATAGAAATGAGACTTTGTGGAAATGAAATAGAGTATCCGGTGGTGGTATAATGGATACTGGTTCTGAAATGGTGAAGCTGGGTTATGAAGGTGGGATTGATACTATCAACTGAGATCTGGTAGATTTGTTGTTGATGTCGTTTACTCAAGCGGATGTGTGTAAGAGATTGGAGATGGTGATGCTGTAAAATCATGGGAACAACCTGAGTTGTGTATGGGGTGAACTGTGTAAGAGAAATGAGTTAAAGAACCATGTTATGGGTAAAATCATGTTATGTGGTTACTGACTTAAGCATTGTAACTGAAGTATTGGGATGATGGATTAGATGTTTGTTTGAAGTTGAACCTCTCTTGTAGAAGCTTGGAAAAGCTGCAACTGCAGGTAAACTGAGCTTAGTTTTGTAAATGAATTATGAATTATTGTTTTGAATGAATGTGTTATAATGATGTTGTAGATATATAATTTGAGTAGCTATGTAAAGAAGAGTATGTTGAAGTTGAACTAAGATGCAGGCTTGAATTAGATTAGTGAGAAATGATGTTGCTCAGGCTCATGCCTTGTGATTTTCCATCAGTCAGGTCTGACTGATCTGACTTTAGCTGATTTAGTCCATATGACTTAGTCGAATCGGGTTCGACCCATTGAGTCATTAGTGTGACTCGTTGACCATTGACCTTGGACTTGACCTTGACTGGACGTGGACTGTTAGTTGACCCATTTGACCGTCAATGACCGTTAGATTGACCCAGTTGGGTCAGGCCTTGTGTAGTGGGCTGTGCCGGATCAGGCCCATGGGCTTGGGCTTAGGGCCAGCAATCTTAATTAGCGATTGGACCACTTATGGTCTGAATTAGCCTTTGGTTTCTTCTACAAAGTTGTAGATATTCTTCAGACTTAGCTATGGACTATAAAATCAATTTAATGGGATTAGTAAACTCTTAGTTATGCAAGAGATGTTTAATGAAGATGTGTAGAACCATTAATGGGCTTGAACCGTTAGATAGATTTGTATGTTTCTTGTATGAACCATTTTGGCTAGTTTCTTAGAGTGCTTGTATGATTAACAGTTAGTCCATATTAACAACGATCGATTGAAGGATGAACCAGTGGAGCGTGGATCTCGAGGTAGGCGTGGCTTGTCATCAAAAGAGGTGGGAATTTATGTTTAACTCTTTTGTGATTATTGTTGTTTTCCTTTACCAAATTTTATTTTTAACAAATTCATGCATTGTCTGATTGTGTTTTCCTTGCATTGGTTAGTTTTATATTCCGAAAGTTTTGTTATCTCTTTTAATCTTTCCATTGATTGGAAAGGAATTTCAATGCTCTGCTTGTCTTCATGAATTGTTTGGAAATGAGAATTTCCATCTGTGGTATATAGGGTACTGCTCCTTCATTTACTGGTGCGGGACGAGTCACCATATTATTATCTAGGTGCGGGACGAGTCACCATATTATTATCTAGGTGCGGGATGAGTCACCATATTATTCATTGTTTAGAAGGAGTTATTCCTACTGGGCACCCCTTTTAAGGATGATGTGCTCACCCATTCCCACTTTCAGTTTCAGAGACAGATCAAGATGTGCAAAGTTGCGCAGCGAAAGCTTCAGTGAGTGACTCCGTTAATTAGTTATCTTCTGCTATGTTTATTATGTTGTTTATATTTGCAAAACAAATGACTATTATATATGTATCATCCGAGAGGAGTTCTTGTATATATGTATTTTAGAGCGGGGCTAATTTTTGGGTTAAATTTTGTAGCAGATTTCTTAATTGAATGCTTAAGTATATGATTTAGATTTTTGGTGCCTCTGTTTTTAGTTAATCTCTTGGATTAGTCAGCTGCTAGCTTAGGGGGCGCTACACAAACAACTTCTTGACCATTCGCTGATAAGTGGCTCCCGCATTCTTCGGTGCAACGACATTCTTGTGTAATGGTATCATCCTCTGTGTGTGAAAAAAATAGTGTGTTCTCGGTCTTCCTCAACCGGCGGAATTTGATTGTACCCGAAATATCAGTCTATTAATGAGAGTGTCTCGTAACCAGTTTTCGATTCTACCATTTGTGGAATATCTAGCAAAGGAAACCTATCCTTGGGACAAGCTTTGTTTAAATCGTTGATTTATATGCAAATTTGAATGCATGTGCATTTCTTTGATTTCCTTCGCTGAAGCTGATTGCGATACTGACTCTTTTTGCATCTTTTCCAATGCAATGTATTCTTATTGATATTCTCTTAACTCTCACATCTTCATCTCGTTTTTCTTTCTAAATATAGCCACGTAAAGCAATCTTATGGGAAACAATGCATTGACGAAAGCTTGGACTAAATTTGTTTCTTTTTTGCGACCCATAATTTCGTTGTATAAGGTTCTCCACCGATTTATTAAACTTCGTAGGCTTTCTCCGGGTCTTCTTTTGAAAGTAAATAGTTTCTCTACCCCCGGTCTTAAAAGGCTATTGTGCATGTAGGTTTCAAGGAATGCTTTCTCAAATTCACTAAAAGATGCGATCGAGTATTGTGGATGGACATCGCACCAAGCCAACGCCTCTCATTTCAAGCTGGCGTGGAAATATTTGCACAACGCCTCGTCTAGATGGTCTCATTGTATGGGCGAATGATGGTATGTTTTGACATGTTGTACTACATTTCATGATCCGTAGAAGATATTGTTGAAAGTACACTCGTTCACTTTATGGAGTGTATATAAAATCTCAACTTTGAAATGCGAGCATTTTGTTTATACGATGGTGTCTGTTAGCTGACGCCTGATAGACACATTTTTGTGTCTGATTCTCTCAATTGTCTAATTTGTCAGTACCTGTTTTGTACTTATTTTACTATTTTGTGTATTTGTAGGTGTTTTTTGAGAAATAAATTCTTGTGGAGAAAGTTGCTCGGAAAGTGATATTTGTACCCCCGGGGAAAGTTGCTAAAGGCACCCAAGAAAGGTTATAAATGCACCCCCAGCACAACTACTAAAGGGTCACCGGAGCTGGGTAGGGGGACTCCACCTTCTTCTCAAATTCAAATAGGATTTTTGGCGGGGAAAATTTGCAGAATCATGGTTCAAATTTTAGGCAAGATTGTGAGAGATTCAATCACAAATTTGAACTCCTTTGGGCCTTTTAAGGATAAACAAGGATGATATAGGTTTTTGATTCGGCTAAATAGGGTTGAATCATCGAGATAAAGCAAAACAAAGGTCCCAGGTTTTCTTTATTCCTTCCCGAGGTTTCCTGTGAATGATGTGTGGGTGGATAGAGTTTGACTCAATCAACGAACGTGTTTCAACATGTATGGAGTATGACAGGTGAGGATTAACACGTGGAAAAGATAAATAAAAAACTTATTCCTGTAACTGGAAAGAAAATATTGCGGGTTGTTGAGGAGTTATTACAAATATTTGGACGTGTTGTTGGGTATAGAAGGGGTTGTTGGAGTCTACAAAAGAGGTACGGAGAGTTTGGGTGAGAACATATGTGACAGACCGAAAAATTACGCTTGGCGCGCCTGTGCGCGCAGGCCATAACTTCCCAGATGCGCCATGATGAATGCTACAAACTTGGCCTTAAAGCTAGGCAAATGCACGTCCATTTTCCTTGCAAGCATGCTCGTGGAGCATGATGCAGCTAACTTAGCTCCCACACAGTTCCAACTTATCCTTGTTCTGCGAAGGGTTTAAAGCCTTGAAGGCTATGTCCGATGCACCTTACATGCATTGTCTCAACGTAGGAAATTTATCACTGAATTTCCTATGTAGCTGAGTAATCGTCATACTGCCGAGTCTTGTCTAGGCATAAGGCATGCCTTGGACTTACGCATAGGCCATTGCAGGCCTAACACTACCCTTTAGATTGGGCATTGCTAAAAGCATGCACTTGTATTTCTCGTACCAAGGGTGCATCAATCAGGCTCATGCCGTACTCTCCTTAGGCTTATGCAAGCTCCGCTAACTTGCATATCGATGTAGCTTACTTTCGAGGCCATGCCCAATGCACTGTTGGTACATGCCTAAGTCAAACGCCTTGATAGGAAGTATGAGCATCCAAGGAATGGAATGCAACTAGCCTCATCAAGTTTGACCACAATCATCTCTTGCATCGAGCTACCGAGCCAGATAATATGGGAGGCCGGAATGTCACAATCATCTCCCAGTTATATGATATGAGAGACAAAGTGCTGGACCGGCAATGTTGTAACTCATTACGGCTGCCTATGTACCCCTCCCTACTCTAAAGGGATCAAGCACATACCATAGTTCATCCACAAAGGGACAACAACTTAAGACAAACTCGTTTTCAAGGCAGTGGCCTAGAAATAATGGAAATGGCCTGGTCCGTTTAGGCCGTTCCGCCAAGATGCATCCAAGAAATGCATATTTGGCACGCGGCATGGCATAGCGATGCCCATGCTTCATACGCTCGATAGGGAAGGCTATGTAGCTATAAATGAGACCTAAGCATCACTTATAATCTTTCGGCTAAGCTATGAAGCTTACTTGGTACATGGTCCGCATATGCACCATCTACCAACTACCCCTCCCTATATATGTTAACTTGACATTTTTACAACTTAAATTGGGGGAGCAAAAATCATTCATCAACTCCCACTTTTACTATTCATGGCCGTTGCCATATATTTCCTGAATAACCGGCCAAGATGGTTGTACATACAGTTCTGGCTCACAGGCAAGTTCCAATGTCCGGCCATGGTCGATGAATATTTCCTGAGCCAGGTCCAGTAAAGGGCCATGATGGCTTTACTTCCGTCTTTGTCCCATAAGCCACTCCAATGTCCAGCCGTAATGGTTGTACATTTCTAAGGCCAGCCTGCTCTGGCATGTTGCACCATTGTGGTGCGATATTGGCCATATGCCAATGACATGCGTACTTCGTCATTGTGGCGCTACTTTGTTCTAGGCCAGCCACCCAACTGGCCTAATGCTTGATGCGAGATTGGCCTTTGGCCAATGCAGCTTACAACTTACACCCTCTTGGTGCCATATTGGCCTTGTCCAATATGCCCAACATATTGCGCCATTTTGGTACCGTATTGGCCTAGGCCAATATTCCTTTTGCAACGCAACTGAACTTGAGATGAACCTTCATCTCATGCCATGGCGCATTTTTAAGCATGCGCCATGCTAAAAACACGGGGTGTTACAACATATAGTTGTAGAGTGAAAAATCACAAGATGCATAAAAAGTTTTATGTTGTTACAGAAAACTGAAGAACACAAAGAACAGATAGTTAGAAACAATCGTAGGAAACAGTCGTTTGTCTACAATGAATGCGACACTTCTTTGTAACACTTATTTTCAAATCTGAAACATTTAATTTGAATTCGCAATATTTGCTTTGTAACAGAGAATCTATAGTGCCTGATAAGCGTTGCAAATTCCCGGTTTTAATTATTTTCTCTCATTTTCATCATTTGTAAACACTTTGAACCATGAATATATATTTTGAGCGTGTTTCTACCATGATAATCTAATTCTTACGTTATTTTTAATTATTTTATTTTCTTTAGTTATTTCATTTAATTCACTTAATATTCACTACCTTGGCAAAGTGTTAAATTTTTTGCATACTTTTCTTAATTACTTGTTATTCAATTTGATAGGTTATACCTTGTTAATTCATTTGATAATTCATGCTTAGTAGGTACAATTAATATTTAAGAATATTCCTAAATATTAGTGAATTTGTAAATAAAATGATTTAAAAGGTGACCAGGTTTTGAGATATTCGCGACATCAATCAATCATGTGTAGTAGTGGAATCCAATGTCTTGGTTATTTTTAAAATCTTGAAATCAACTTTCAATTGAGTCTAATTATTTTTACAAGTCTGAGAATCTAACTTTTTCTTACCACTATCAAAACTACATCAACGTCAATTTCCATGGTTTTGAGAATTATTGACCATTGCTTGCAAACTTTTCATCTCGTCTAACACCTCACGGTTTGAAGCTAGATCCCTTGTCTTCTTCAATTGTCGTTCCATCAGCTCTTGTTGCTTATTCGCATCTCGCTCTTCTGGTCTTTCTTGTTGTCCATCTCTTCGTTTCTTCGCAACATCTTTTCTACGGCCAGTGTGAGATACAGATGGGTTGGATTTTTGAGAAGTCTCTTCCTACAGTCATTGATTCTCATCAACGAGCTGTTTGTTTTGTTGCTCAAGAAATTCTCCTTCTTGTGAAAAAATCTTTTTCACCTCTCTCGTCTTGATGAGTTTTGCGCTTAGCTCTTCAACTGTTATTTCACGCTTATCATCAGATTTATCACTATCATTGGAAGCATGATCTTCTATTCTTTTGTCATTTTCCAGTTGATCAGGTCTGATTGGACTCTCCCTTTCTTGTTCGGTGTGGTTATTTTCTCCTCCTACCGTGTCATCAGCTTGAGGACCCTTCTTATTGTTTAACACACTACTGCAAATTCTAGAGCTATTTCTCATCGTTTCCGGATTTTCTTTGTTCGTCTTTGATGTCGTTATTACTTACAAACTTCTTGCACAGTGAAAATGAGTGTTTCGCTGAAATATGTAGACGACGGGTTATCCTGGTTTTCAAGCGTAGACTCCACAATTTAAGAAACATTCTAAGGAAAATTCAAGGAAAATTACGTCGACAGATCCAAGGAAAATTCCACAAATAAATACTTGATGTAAATAAATAGATGTCTAAAAAAGGTAATGTTTTTAAGATGATGTGGTTGTTTTATGCAAGCTTACCAAAAACGGAAAACAACACGTCTAACTTGCTAGATCTAGACTTTCAGAGATGAAGAACTTAAAACTTAAAAGGTTTAAAACATAATAGTCAACAAATAAGGTAATCCACGAGAGTTCAAAGTTTTATGCCTTTATATGCTTGAAGTTTTAAAACCAAATGCAAACCCTAGCTTTTAGAAATCTAAAAAGATAACTCAGTAGTTAAATCTATGCTTTTCTGGAGATTTGCTCTTAGAAACTCAAATCTATAACTTCTTGGCAAAGAGAACAAAAAAAGCTAAGGGATTATCAAATAAGTGAATGAGAAAGAACCCAATATCTAAGCTTATTTATGAAGAACATGAAACATAGGTAGGATAAATCCTTTACTCTTCCAAACTGTTTCTAGTGCCAAAATGTAACTGCAGGAAATCTTACAGCATACCCAAAGAAAAATCCTAAGACTAGTATCAAGATTATCACCCGGGTTTAAGCTCAAAGTTCACAAGTAAACAAGCAGCAAAACAAATAACACAGACGATTTACGTGGTTCGTTGTTAAAACCTTCGTCCACGGGGGTGATTTCACTATGAAAGATGAATGGCTCCAAGCAAAATAGCTCGGTACAAGATTCCTATGAGTGAACTCTCTCAAAGTATGCTAAGAACCGTAAAAAAAACTCAACCCTCTTTATATTGTTTTCAACCTCTTTTATCAGCAAATTACAAATAGTGGATGACATCTCATAACGTTTGCTCGCTTCGCTCGCCAAGGGACTTCATTGTAGCTTGCTTGCAGAAGGGTTTATGTTCATTGGTGTTTACCCTCGCTAGTCAATTCGCCAGTTGATATTTATCAATGAAGTCTTTATCACCTTGTACTTCGTCGAATAACATCTTGCCACATGTCCCGTCAGACTTCATACTGTCGATCTGACTGTTCTGCTCGCTCGTTAAATGCTCAACTACCCTATTCAAATTTAACCGTCGATCCTTTATTGGTGCTTTACACGTGTCTTGATCTGAGGAGATGGGTAGATATCTCGAAGAGGGAAAGTGCCGTTACAAAACATATCTAGTGTATCTCACGAACATTGCTTTCATATATTTGTGTCTTGCGACGCGAGCACGTGGCGATGAGATTTTCTTCCCATTCTTAGTTTTTTTGCTTGCCAAGAAGAAGATGCATCCCAAATAAAAAAAAAAATGCCCCTGCCTATGGGCAACTCTTATGGTATGGATGTTAAAACATCCACATCTCAAGGAGAATCCATATAAATAGGGATGATCATAACTATATGGAGATTTACTCCACTATGGAGATCTAGATAAATATCCACCAATTGGGATCCACATATTCTTTTTCTTATTTTTATTATATTAAAATACTAAAGAAATTGTTAATTAATGATTGGATCAGGAAAAAAAAAAGGATAAAAGATATGTATCTGGTTATTTAGCGATCGGATGATGATAAAAACTAAACAAAAAAATATATACATCCGGACATTAAGTGTCCGTACGTGGTTTTTGGTCATCCAATGACTGGATGAACTCTCCATAGCTACCTCCACATATTTGAGGGGTCCTCTATGGACTTCACAAACATATGGATGTTAAAATCATCCATAGTAACACTTTTTGATCTATAAAATATGGATCATCGCAAAGATATGGATGATTTTTGGTTCCATAGGAGTTGCCCTGAGCCTGAGCGTGATTCGGTCAATTGATTAGTTGGTACTTGGTAGTCCATAAATTAAACGAAAAGAGAATAACGCCAAGGGAAGCATTGTATCTGATGTAGTCAGTATGCCTCTCATAGAAACCTAATATAAGGGTTTCACATTCCAATAAAGGAGCTTCACTAATAGGACAAAATAGGGTCACTAGTTAGTAAATTAAAAACTCCCATATCTAATTAATTTTCATAATGGCCAAACAACACTCGGTTAATTAGTGTTAATTATTTAATTAGGTTAGGTTTAATTAATGTTAATAATTTAGCTAGGTTATATCCAGCGAGAATATAGAAATAGTTGTACATCTAGACATTCCCGAAAAATAAAGGATAGCTTAGCTGTCATCCACTATGTATTACCCTATAGGGTCGAGTGAGTCCCCAAACTACATTCTTAAACACTTCATGAATTCAATCAATAAATGTTCTTGATCTTACATCTTCTAATGGATTAATTAAGCAAAATCGGAAATAAGATACATATGCGCTAAATTTTTTTTTGATTCAAAATTATAAAAGAAAAATGGCTAATGTGGGCATTAAGTGGGAGGTTTGTCGGAGTGAAAATTCATCAAGGATGAATAGGAGAAGTGATGGAGAAGATCATTTGAGCAACCCAAGACGAGAGAGAAGAGAGCAGTAGGAAACAATGGACAAGGAGGAGGAGAGCAAGAAATGAATGGAGAAATGAATCCAGTAACTAAGAAATCGCAGATTGGAAAGATTGAGACAAACAATACATGAGGAGAGATCTAGAGGTGCGTAAGAACGAGCAAACTAAGACAGAATCATGAATTGAGGATGGAAATATGAGGTTGTAAAATAGAGATCTAGAAGTAGCGTGAGGTCAAGTTCAAGATCGAATGGAGAAGAAAGAAGGAGAGTTTTACCAACAAAAAGCAATCATGAAGAAATACAAAACTGAATATAGAGCATGGCTTAGAGAAGAGAAGAAATAGAAGATCGTTATATTCCTCACCTGAAGTCTTCAAAATGAGCGGAATAGAAAATCAAAGAAACATGCAACTAAATTAATGGGAGAGAAGAATTGAGAAGAAAACCGAGAGATCAAGATGACATCGGGAGACACTACATTGAACAAGCGCCACTAGCTCGCGAGAGAAAGGCTAAGAGAAGAAATGGAAAATCAAGAGATGGGAAGAAGCAATCCGGCGTAATAACCATGACAACCGCGAGAAGAAGAAGGAACAAAATCGTACTTTTTCAATAAAATATTAATGGAAGAATATGAGAGGGTGCGATGATGAGAGCCGAGAGGCAACCAAGAAGAGAGAACAACCGATATAATGGCGTGCGAATTGACGAAAGAAATGAAGAAGAGCGCCACAGGAAAGAAGAGGAGAAAATAATCGAAAGGTGAAGGTCAAAATAGGCACGCAGCGAAGAAGAGAAGCGTTTTCTGAGGCAAATGAACAAATCTTAAGAGAAATCGCCTAAATGAGAGGATTAATAATAGAAGGGAAGGAGGAAGGAGACAGACGAAGTTATTAGTGTATTTTTAAGAATCCTTCAAAGTGCACTCCTACTCGCATTAACCAACATCTTTGATGGAACAACCGTACAAGGTACAACATATTAATTATGAGATGTATGTTACAATGGAGAATCATGATGCCAGTGCAAATATTTCGCTAAGCTTAATTGCGTATACTTAAAATGGTTTGAGGGTCTACCAAGAAACACAATTACATCATTTAATCATTTACAAGCCACATTCCTAGCATAAGTAACAACCTTCATCCTCAAAGGGTGGTGAGAGCTTTTAAGGCAGCTTGACAATAAGATGGAGAACCATGTGTAAAAATGGCGTGATCAGGAAAGATTGAATGCCTTCGCGACTAACTTGTTATACATTCAAATTTTTAGAGTCAAAAATACAATCAATGATGGCGTAAACTCGCGAATTACGTGAAGAATATATCACCTTGCTTATCCACTCGACGTATCGCAAGCCATACCTCGGCAAGGACATTAAGATAGTAGCCTATGGGAAGCCATGACCAGAGGAATTTGAACAAGAAAGGAACTACTATAAATCAATGGACAATGTGCAAGAAACTTATGGTGGACAAGGCAATATAACCATGGAGGACAGAGAATTCCACCAGATGCCTCCAAATGCTGTGTGGAAAAGATCTGGGAGGCTATACTCGTGATGGAAGAAGTACTGAAGACTTTGAACGCTGGGATGGAACCACGCTTCTCATGATTTGAGTTTTGTTCTTACCATCGCTTCCATGGACATCAAACAAACGATCATGAAACGAAAGAGAATTATTCTCGTGGATGATCGATCAAGGGAAACCGAATCACTTTCTAAAAGGAGAAGAAAAGGCCGCACATTACCACCACCACCGTAAATGCACGGAACTCCAAAAATTTGAATTGCTCTATCGTCTAATTTCATCGCACAATCAAGATTTTCATGACAACGCTCAAAAGAGATAGAGATGCCGGCGATAAAGAAATAATGAGCTCCGCGAGAACGACGCAGCTAGAAAAGTGGCAAACAAGACTATTTCTTTTCTCCCGCAGATGAAGTGCCAAAAGGAAGAGAAACACCCCCAGATTAACCCGAAACATGGAGAAGATGATGAGGCGTGTTGTCTTGGCCATCAACCGACTCTCTCTTAATATTCTCTTTACCATACTTACAAGACGCATGGGAGGAAAAGATGAGGATTTGATCCTCTACATACAAGATATATGGCTTTAATGGCAATATTTTTGAGAATACCTCTACAAGGATTATCAACTAATATTTTATTCTGTGTGGTCGATGTGGAATTAACAATGCGCTGATTGGGGAGGCCATGGCTTCATGAAATCTTGGGAGTCGAGTATCATCAATGTATTAAATTCCCACATCCAAATGGCATTGGTATTATACAGGAGATCTTGTCATGAAGTAGATGTAGAAAGTCACAAGAAAGGAATGCCATTGGAAACAACATGTGAGAGATGAGCTTGAATGCCATCGAGGTGAATTTGGTTTTTATAAAAATTGCTGATTTTTTGGATTAATTAGTGATTCAACCAACCTTTTTTTTATTATTATTACGGCTAGGACAAGAACCAATTTTCTAGCCGTAGACATATTCCCTTGCTATCTACGGCTAGGAATATAGAAATCCTAACCGTAACTGGTACCCCAAATACATTCTTCTTCTCTCTTACCTTATTCTAAACAGAAAATAAGATCTGTATTTTTTTTTGATTCAAAATTATAAATTAATTGATTAAGTAGAGTTTATAGCAGAATCTTGAGCAACCCATCCTTGAATGTCGAGATCTTCTAATGGTTTTATTCAAAATTAGCTCTCAACAGATTCAAAACTTATCTGCAACTCCATTGTAATTTCATCTAACTGAAATACATTGCTAGTGTGCAATTTTATTCAAAAGAAACCTTATATCTAAAATTAAAACTTGATTCATCCAGTGAGTTGATTAGTAATTTGGCGCATACACAATGGATTTCATGATGTTTTTTATATGGAATATAAACATTGACCTTATTTATTCGTTTGGTCACTGCCATTAAAGTGGGTTTGTAAGAAGAGATTAAATGCGAAGTAGTGGGATCCGGTGTGTTTTAGGATTGCTACCGTATGTTTAGTTCGTATATCCTAATCAAACAGAGGGATAATTTAGATAAATCCTTCGAGGATTTGAATAAATCTTCCTTATACTAACCGTAAATCCATTTTTGACCAAACCTAACTGCAAAAAGACTTTCAAAAAAAGTGGGATGTCAGATTGCTAGGAAAACTTACGGTTAGTTTTGGTATAAGCCAAATCTAATCGTAAAAATATTACAGTTGGTTTATATAAATCAAGCTCAACCGTAAATTAGTTAAAAAAAAGAAAAATTGTATCCATGGTATTTTACAGTTAGGTTTTATGAGTCGAATCCAACCGTAAATCTATTTATGATTACAAACCTAACCGTAACAAACACATGTATTCTTTTTTAATTTAGGGTTGGTAGTTCTTTGTTCCCTAACCGTAACAGTTTCAAAGAACAAGTTTATGGTTAGGAAATTAAGAATGCCTAACCATAATTGGTTCCTCAAACCTAATTTTTTTCCTAATGATTTCAATCAAACGTAATTAATTGGTTTGTTGATTACCATCACTTCTATCAAGTTGCTTCTTTCGGATCTTTGATAGAGATTTCAATCGACGATTATGAGTTTTTCGAATCGAAGACGATGAAATGATTTCAATTGAAAAAAGAGGGAAAGATTTATGGTCGATGAAGGAGGGGAAGTTTAGAAGAAGAAGAAGAGGAGTAGATTGTTGAATTAGTATTAGTTTTGATTTTAATTTTTAGGTTTTGATTTTAGGTGGAGGATAACGTAGACATTTGCTATAGCATCAAGACACCTCCATAACCAACTTTTTAGCCACTAAAAATCCATGTGAAGTGTGAAGCCCCGTATTAGGTTTCCTCTCATAATAGTCGGGGTTTAAATTGTAAACTTTCATTTTTTGTCTTTAGTAAGTATATTAAAGTCCAAAAATATCTTGATAGCGAGATAAGATTGTTAGTGCTGTAGTGGTCGAGTCTGTGTTGTTGGTAGGCAATTTCACCCTACTCCTTTTAGATATGAGGAGTTGCGCTGTAAACGTCGAGTTTGTCACAATGCAGCTAGCTTGCTTTAGATTATAAGCGCAAGTATAGTGGGGCTGCGGCAAACTGAAAGGACATTCGGTTTTGAGTTAATTTTAGTTACATTATGCCAACACACAACCTTGTTAGGATAAAAAGAAGAATGGAACAAAAAATCATATAAAAAATGGCACTCATCCTTGGAGTAAACGTAAGGCATTGTCTTTAATGATGTGATTGAAACGAAATCTTCACGCCTCAATCATACTTCTGGTTCTATAATGAGTATTAGATCAGGGACAATTATCAAGGAAATATCCCTATTTGGTCCTCTTATCCCGCAGTTACCGTATCAAGGCGGGTGATTCTAGACCCAGCGACAAAACTACCGAGAAAAAATCCCGAAATGGATCGAGTGGTTTCGGGAGTGCCACTCTGCATTGGGATTAAAAAGGGTTAAAATGGGGCCAGCTTTTAATTGAGAAATTGGGTCAATTGCCCAAATATTTTTAAAACATAGTTCTAATGGACGAGTAAAAATTAATATGGGCGAAATGGACGCCAAAAAAATAGCAAGAATGAATCGGTAAGTTCCGCCCCATTCATCCGTAACTTTTGAGTTACTTAAACTTAAAAAATAAGCGAAGGTGAAAAAATTTGGTTTTAGTCTCTGATGCATCCCAAACCAATATTCATATAATTAAAAATAAGAAAAAGTGTTTGAAAATGGGTAAGATGAAACTGTTTACATCCTGGATGTCTTTACATTCTCGTCCATTTAAACAGTATCAAATTTTACATGTCCTTTTCACCCAAGAATTATCGTTATTGGATTAATTGATCAATTTTGTGCTTTTTATTTTAGTCGGGATATTCTATCGGGACAAGATCTCGGTAATTTTAGCATTTCCGGTATGAAGGCTCGCCAAGGCCCTTCACTCTCACAATGCTTACGGTGAAAAATGTGGACCTAAAAGACAACAAAGTCATGTTTTTTTTTACAAGGCATTTGGAATAGATATACTCCATTCATTTCTGGAAAAAAGATACTTTCACTTTTTCAATTTAACTTATTTTTAGGCTAAAATGAAAAAGTGAAAGTATCTTTTTTCTAAAAACAGAGGGAGGTATATATTTTACCGGCTTTACAAGGCCTGTATTGGACTGTTGGTCACAAGTTACCGAAATACCAAAGAGCAATACGATAGAAGTAAAAGAACTCTTTGTCATTGACTCATTGCCCATCATCTGCCAACCTTGTTGTAAATTACGCAAACAAGACACACCATCCGATACAAAACTACTCCATAATTACGTACAATTATATGAAATATTACAGAACTATTTGTCAATGCTGCTAATGGTACCATATTTTGGTAAAGGATTGGTACATCCTCAAGCAAAATAGTACCCCCATTAGCAAAATGGTACCCCACATTAGCAGCCATGATATTTGTGGTCCCGTATAGCTATTTCTGTTCAATCTCTAGTTTCCACGTTTGAATCTCCTGTCGTTATACTAGTGCGGCGAGGATTTCTGCATTGCCGGTACAGAAAATTGATACCATCCTCTTCATACACTCTTCGCACAGTAAAACCTCTACACTTTCCAACACGCATGGCAAAGATAAGACTTAATCCACACTTCCACAGTTCCATGTCCCCAAACATAGAAAATTGAAACTAAAATTAGCTTCGTTTCTTAACTTAACTTAGTCATTGCGGGAAAGCGACATTTGGATAAACCAACAAGGAAATCTAAGGCTCGCTTCTTCTTCTTCTTCCTATAAATTCCATCAACTTCTCAGTATCCCTCCATTACTCTTTTCATCCAAACTTACCCGAACCCTAAAATTGGTTAATCTCCGGTCCATTTTCTTTTGATCGAGAATCTGCAGATCATTTTGAGGTAACAATTTTTGTTTTTAAGTTTGATCATTTAATTTCTTCAGTGTTCCTCGTTGTCTTTTGACTTTTTCTCAGTATCATACACTAAAAAACTCTGTTTTACATCCTTCTGATTCTGATCGCATTCTGGTTTTGCAATTGAAATCAGTTCACTCAGTGTCGTCGTTTTCCTAGTCGTTGTTGAGGCACGTGTCAATGCCTTCAGGTTCTGATAAATGTGTACAATTTCACATTAGCTTACATACAAGATTAGGCTAACGTTATTCATTAATGGTTTAATCACTTCATTGGACTGTCATTGAATTTAATAGCCAAATTATTGAAATGTCAGTTTGTCAGTAAGTTGTTATGAATCTGCACTATGACATTATGGTTGTTATACAACATATACAAATTTGGTTTAGATAGTGTCACAAAATATGAATTATTTAATTTAAAGTTCTTATCTCTTATCTTAGTTTTTCTATCATACCCTGTCCTACTCTCAATTATGAATCTAACTGACTGTCTTTTCAGTGTATTTATATTGCTTCAGCGTCGGAAGGATTTTTATTAAATGCAGTGAAGTCTTGAAGACACAATGGAATCTTGTAATTTACATCTTAGTATTCTCTTTTATGCCTTCATTGGGATATGTTCTTTGTACCCGAGTTTTGTCATAGGAGAAACAAATGCTCAACCTGCTCACCTGATTGTAAATGCATCACAAGGTGGCTCAAAGATTCCTGACACTCTTTTTGGTATTTTCTTTGAGGTGATTTACTGGCTTCTGATATTAAAGTTCAGTTGTTTCCTTTGCGCCGAGTGCAATTTGAGTAGTGTTTGTCTTCTTCTATGTTCTTAATTTCAAAGTTCTGCATTCTGCATTTCTTATATTGGTAAATACAAGTCGACTCCATGTATCTCTCAAATACCATTCGCCATATTTTGTCTTTCACATCTTCATCATGGATACAAAAATAATATCCCTACTGCTTTTGTGGATGGTCAACAATGGTAACCCAGAAACCATACCCCAGAAGAATGTATAGGGTCTTAAGGTATTGGCTGCCTAACGCCCCCTGACTTAATTGGGGTTAGGTAAGGGAGTTTTTTTTTTTTTTTTTGATGTGGTCATGGGAATTGAGCTGTAATTGCTTTTTTTCTAGGAAATCAACCATGCTGGAGCTGGCGGGCTATGGGCTGAGCTTGTTAGCAACAGAGGTAAATTCTCAATCTCTTGATTTTTCTCCAGTTTTAAAGAAGAAAATATTCGATTAAATTGATGCAAAACATAAATGGCATTCCATTTTCAATATGTACTGCATATTATTATTTTTGTGCTTGTTAACAGATATTCTGTTGACTTAATGTACTGCATATCGTATGTGGAAACTTTGAAATGGGCAACATACCTGTCTTTCATAGCAATGAAATTAGTATATATAACAACTCTATCATGCTTCTGTGATATCTCTTTCATCTGCAAACCCCCCAGAACCATAAACATAGCAATTGTGTTAGCTTCAATTCATGATTTACATTTAGGTTTAGCAATAAAGGTGCTAACTAAGTTTGCTTTCAGGATTTGAAGCTGGTGGCCAGAATATTCCTTCCAACATTGATCCATGGTCTATTATCGGGGATGAGTCATCGGTTATCATATCAACTGACCGTTCCTCACTTTTTGAACGCAATAAGATAGCTCTTCGAATGGATGTACTCTGTGAGAACAAAGGCTGCCCAACTGGAGGAGTTGGAATATATAATCCTGGATACTGGGGCATGGTAAGGAACAAAGTTTAACATATTTCAGGAAGTATTTTAACTTTTCTACATCATTAAGCACAATCACCAATATCGCTGTCAACATTTCCCAATCTCTGAGAAATGTCCATGTGATTTGATATTTGTTGACATTTAATTTATGTTCATCTTTTTAATGGCAGAACATTGAAAAGGGAAAGTCCTATAAAGTGATTTTTTATATTAAGTCACTTGATTCGGTTGACATCTCAGTTTCGTTGGCCAGCACAAATGGATCGCAAATCCTGGCTACCTCCAACATCTTGTGAGCATTTTTTTTTCTTGCTTCAAAATATAAACACCTTCTTGAGTTTTAGTATTACTTCCCTTGTACAAAAGATTTCCTTGTATACTTTACTGGTGAATTCTAAACTGCTTATTTTTTCTTTTAGGGCTTCCTCTTCTGAAGTTTCAAACTGGAAAAAAGTAGAGCTTCAGTTGGAAGCCAAGGAAACAGACCATTATGCAAGACTTCAGTTGACAACAACGAAGAAAGGAGTAATTTGGTTTGACCAGGTGTCAGCCATGCCCGTGGACACTTATAAGGTGCACTTGGCGGCAGTTTTGTCCTGATTTTTTTTTTCCTTGCTTCACTCTTACAGTATTGAATTTGCACATGAATTTTTCTATAGTACGAACTCCATAACTTTTCTTCCAAACTTTCCTTAATACAGGGCCGTGGTTTTCGTAAAGAACTTGTTCAGATGCTTGCAAATCTCAAACCTCGTTTTATCAGATTTCCAGGTAAATGGTGGATTCCTTAAAATTGCCTTAGTTGAGTTAATATTGATATGCATTACGAGTGTAAATAGTCTGGTTGCTTAATGGTGGTGAAACGAGTGGTTCCTCGTGTAAGCTTAAGCACAATTTAAGTTTGGTGTTAATTTTCCATTAGGTGGCTGCTTCGTTGAAGGTGAATGGTTAAGAAATGCATTTCGCTGGAAAGAAAGCGTTGGTCCATGGGAGGAGCGACCCGGTCATTTTGGCGATGTTTGGATGTATTGGACTGACGATGGGCTAGGATATTTCGAGTTTCTTCAAGTGAGCATCATATAATATGGGGTTTATCATTATTGGGTCTTTCTCTCAATTTCGGATGACTTTTAATACAGTTTAAATTACTGTTTCTCACTTCAGTTGGCGGAGGACCTTGGATCCTTGCCGGTTTGGGTAATCAACAATGGTACCTCTCGTTTGCTCCAACATCTTTTTTTTCTAATAACTCTTTTGCTCAGAACTCTTAGGAATTTCGATATGTGCTTATCTTGCGTTTCTTTACAGGAATTAGCCATCAGGACCAAGTATCTACTTCCTCCATCTTACCTTTTGTCCAGGTAAATCTTCAGCAGCAGGGATCTTCACTTAGATTTCCTGCCGAAAACTGTAAATGATTGACGTAAAATAGTACAAGTTCTGATTATTTTTTTTTGTGTGTGATGGAAATTCAAGACATCCAGTTTAAAATTAGTTACAAGTTCTTAATTCACTATTTCACTGTCAAGTTCTTAATTCGCTTCATGGAACTTTTCTGTAGTATTCTTTGATCTTTATCATGTGTATATCTCAATGCAGGAAATGCTTGAAAGCATAGAGTTTGCCAGAGGTGATGCAAATACAAAATGGGGTTCTGTTCGTGCAGCAATGGGACACCCCGAACCTTTCAACTTAAAATATGTTGCAATTGGAAATGAGGATTGTGGAAAGAAAAACTATCGTGGTATACATATTTTATCCCGCATAGACTCCTATTCTTTTCCCTTGACAGAAAATTTCCAGCATATGAGAGCTTAAAGGGACAGATTGAGAGCAATTGAGTGATCAGATCAACTGACTCTGACCTTGTTTCTTGTCTAGGAAACTATCTCAAGTTCTATGATGCTCTAAAAAGATCTTATCCGGACATCAAAATAATCTCAAATTGTGATGGCTCTTCTCAAAAGCTGGATCACCCAGCCGATATGTATGATTTTCATGTAAGGAATAGTGTAAGCATTTAGATGTCGGGTTATTAGAACTGTTTCCTTTTTCTTTATATTTATTCTTGACTTCTCATTGTCTTCGTGTAGATTTACACATCTGCTAGCAGAATTTTTTCTATGAACCACCAGTTTGATCATACATCGCGTACTGGTCCAAAGGTATAATTTATCTTCGACTTTATAATATTTATCTAGTTGTGAAGTATACTGTTAGTCGTCTCACTTCAACACAAATTTAGGCTTTTGTGAGCGAATATGCTGTGACTGGAACCGATGCTGGAATGGGTAGTTTCTTAGCAGCATTGGGCGAAGCTGGTTTCCTCATTGGGCTTGAAAAAAACAGGTCTCCTCCACATGCTTCACATTACAGAATATATTCTTCAGAATCATTTAATAGCAAATTATGAATAATTATTGTTTAATCATGAATCATTTGGTTCGAAAAACTTGAGATATCTGAATTTATAATTTATCAATATCATGAACTTCACCATTAAATTTCCTCGTGTTCGTGTAGATTTTGTCTTCTCCTTAACCATCACAGTTTTCACTCAAAGATATTTCTTCTTTTCCTATACAGTGATGTTATTGATATGGCAAGTTATGCACCACTTTTTGTCAATGACAATGACCGAAGGTAATCTATCTCTCTATATCCTGACCTTACCTTTGCTTTCCCTATATCAATGTAGTTCAAGGAGCTTTCATTATTTACCCTCTTAAGAATTGGGTTATTTTGAATGATAAAGGTGGAGACCAGATGCAATTGTCTTTAATTCATGGAACCAATATGGAACACCTAGCTATTGGATGCAACAATTCTTTGCAGAGTCCAGTGGTGCAACTCTTCTCAATCATGTACTTCAGTCGAATTTATCATCATCTTTGGTTGCTTCTACTATTAAGTGGAGAAGTTCAGAGGATAACACCGACTACATTAGAATAAAGGTCTTCAACATTACTCTTTCGAGTGTTTAATTACCATACTGTTCTTACTATCATTTTATGTTCTGACACGAGTCTTCCTTGATTCTTATACACCAAAACAGATTGTCAACTTTGGAGGCGACGCAGTGAATCTTAAGATCTCGCTAGATGGATTAACAAACTCAAAAGATTTTACTGGATCAACAAAAACTATACTGACATCCAAGAATCTAATGGATGAGAATTCATTCACTGAACCAAACAAGGTCTGCTTTCATGTTTTTTCCTATTATTCATGGTATGGTGGTTCAACCATGGGTTTGCTCCCCATAGGTCATTCATTTAAATCCCCTCAAGATCGCTAGGAATTTCTTTAGCAATGGTTTACAATTACATGCCCCATAGTTTAAGACCAAAATGTAGATACCGGGATTTTCATTCGTCAACAGTAACAGCAATAAAAAAATGTGGGCAAGAAGTTCCATCTAACATGTTTATGAAGCAAAACATTACGGACGATGGGACTTTTCCGTTGACCACTAAAATCGATTAGTAGTAGATTAAATAATTAACTACTGATTGAGTTGTTCGGCATTTGTTCTTATACAGGTGGTACCAATTCAGAGTCTATTTGAAAATGCAGGAGAAGAAATGGATGTAACGCTTCCCCCACATTCCTTCTCTTCTTTTGATTTGTTAACAAAATCGAACGATCTCCTCATTTCGAGTGTTGTTGACCCTGTTTATAATTCTGCTGCTACTGCTTGAAATAAATAATCAAGTTATAAGAAGAATGGAGAATATTATGTATATTATCTTTTACCACATAATGAGAAGAGGCCACTCGCTTAGGGTCGATTAAATAATATCAAAGTCGTTAAGGATCTGGGTTTCTTAGTTGCATTACTATCACAGTTCCTAGTGTGTTGTTTAGAAGAAGAAAGGTTATATACATTCTGTTGAACAGATGAACCTCAAAGGGTCCTCTTAACCTATATACCCGTATAGAGGTTTAGGAGCATTTAATGATACACTTTTATCTTGTTTTTCTCACTTTTTTATCCTAAAAATGAGATAATCATTAATAATAAATCTGTTATATTAAATAATGATCAATTTACATAATTGCCCTTGAAGTTTATTAACGAAATTTAAAAACTTGGGTTCCACTATCAGGTAGGTTCCCTAGCAAATTCATCCACTGCAATTTGCATTTAATCTTGTAACCGTTATTATGTGTCCTCTTAAAGACGGTCGTTTTGAATTCTTCTTCTCCCCTTTGACCTATTGCTTGAATAGAAAAATTAGCTACCTTAATTTATTAGAGATAATTCCAAATCAATGGAGTTGGGAAAAATCAACGGGAAAAAAAAATTAGGAATGTTAGATTTTCTTAAACAGTATCATACTTAGAAATTAAAGAAAAAAGAAAATTTTGTAAATCTTATATTCGTATCAATTCGATATCATAAATACACGACATCTAATCGTAGCACACCAAATAACACACACGGTATGTAAGAAGAAATAAAATAGACATACAAGTAGTTGCAGTGTAGGCAAAGTAAGTAGAAAAGATGGAAGGGCTCTTTATAGCCCAAGTTACATACTACAATTAATGTCCACGTATCTCCCCACATGTCTTACTTGTGCATGGTTGTAAGTCGATAATTATCTTTACTTCGCCAAGTTAAGCGGGTGGACCAAGATAAATTAAGTTAATTAACACCCGAACAAATGGTGGGCCACATGTATATATGACGTGTTAACACGACGGGACAGTAAAAATAATTTATTCATGAGATATCAAGGATAGAAATGGGATTACGGTTTTGTAAAATACATGTGGATCTTATCCCAAGATAATTATATTTTTGGTAGGCATGTAGAACTTGGTAAGAGAAACATATCCTCAAAATATTAGCTTCAAATCCGTTACGGTTTGGTTTTAATTCGTAAAAATGACACCCAACGTGTGAGATAGTGTGATAATAAAAAGGTGAGGGATACCTCCTCATCATTAAATGTCCCTTAACCTCTATACATGTATATAAGTTAAGAGACCCTTAAAAAAAAAAAACCCAATAGCCTTCTCTTTTGCGGGGGGCTCCAGTTGGCGTGTTTTTTTGTATTATTGCATATCTAGAATTGCGGGAATTCTATCAAATATATTATGCATCCTTATTTGCACATTGAGTTCCTATAAATTGAACACAACAAATAGTGAAATAACCTTTCCCATCCTGAAAACGCTTTACATCTGGTGAGTAAAGTACATGCTGTTAGCAGCAGTTTATGCGCACTGCAGCTGCAGGTAGTCACAGCACCTGACCAGGCTCCCACCCTGGTATATGCCGCTGTATGATTTAAGGTGCGCCTTTTTTCTCAACCAAATGCATAGATATCACATTTCCAAAATAGAGAAAAAAAAAAAGAAAAAGAAAAAAGAGATTACCCAAAGCCCCCAAGGTAAGCTATTTTGACCATAGATAATAGATGCAAAAGCAAAACAGTAGGGGTTCTAACTATTGAAAACAAAACAGAACAATCAATTCAGATGGAAAAACTTGCAGTTTTCAAAATTTTATATAGAATTCAGTTTCAAGTAACTATCAATGATCTTATCCTGAGAAAAATTTGTGTAATAACCCTTCACTGCATTCATCCCTGCATGCCACCTCAATGATGTCCATGAGCAAGTGCCATTGCTTGAACAGATGGAAACCCTCCTCCTCGCCCACTCACCCGTCTTGAAATTCTACAAACTGCAGTTATTTTATTAGTGAAGATGGGCATGTTATAGTTATCAATCCACTGAGTTGCTCCAACTACCACAACCCCTTTAGTTGGTGTTGCTTGATATGGACCTTCATCTGGTTTCAAGGGCAAAGAGTCTGACCCCAGAGCTCCTGCCCACTGGTTTCCTTCAGAATTGGGCTTGAAATAACCTAGTTGTCTCCTGATTATCCATCCTCCTGGAAACTAAAGAATGAATAACATGGGGATTAATTTAAGGAGAACAACTTCCATCTACGAGATGAAGAAAAAACTCCAAACTTGGGACCAAAAGAATGTTGGAGTGTTTGTAACATTGAGATGTTAAGTATAGGCCAATGATCATGATCCAAATACACTGAGATGTTAAGAAGACTTCAACTTAGGATAGTCATAGCCTTTTATTCAATCCATAATTAAATGATTCTATATGCAAAAAGCGGCTATTCACTGATTGAATAAGCAGGAGTTTATTACAGAACGTAGCAAGAACATAAGGGGGTGTGTTATCATTACTTAATTAGAGATAGGGATATACAGGAAGGATACATAAAAGCTGAGAGTACCTACGCTGCTACGCATATGAAGGTGGATTAGAAGATGAGACCTTCAAATGGAACAGATTCTTGGAGGATCAAGTAATAATACATATTTTCTGTTCAGTACGTAATTTTTAAAAATCTCCTTTAACCTTAGTAAGAAAATAATATATATACAGTAGTTTTAACTCCAACTAATAAACTACATGGGATCCAGAACTATTTTGCAACAAAAAGAGCGACTGTATAATCTGATTATAACTACTCAAGGATTAAATGACAAACCTTGAAGACTGGAGCCGATGTCAGTTGCCACCAACTTTGCAAGCCTAGCTGTTTCGTCCAGAGAAGTTTGAGCTAAGGGTGGAAGGAAATATGGTCCACAACTCCGAGCCGAGGATGAGTCCCACAATGTAACTCAAAGTCTATAGAATCAAAAGCAGCTTTAACCACTGCCACCACAGCTTTTCTAAAGGCACCAGATCCATCGAGCGCATTTGGGGTGAACTTAGAAACAATGGTGTATCCAAGCCGATTATAAGCTTCATCTTTGTTAACAATAGCCACCCCTTGGTATAGCTTGGTAGCTTTCTCAATTGACTCTAGTGCTGTCCTTGAGCATCGAGGCAAGGTCCTCCAGCTCATCAACTTGAACATTTCTCTTGTTTCGAACTCCACGAACTATAGAAAATAGATTACATAGTAACACAACGGTATTAACAAGAAAATTTGAGGATAATAATTCTTTAAAAATAGATTACATCACATACCAATCCTTTCAGTCCAAGTTAAAATACAGACCACAATAAATAATGAAAAATAAATTGTGTAAGTTAAAAACAACAATATTATCACTTCATAGTATTACATTGACATCAATTACTACAAACAACATAAACTCGTAGATTAAATTCATAACTCATCACATAAGGACTAATCCATGAACACACAAATTCAACAAAGAAAGTAATAACAAATTATCAAATAAAGCAACATGAAAAGTAAGAAGCCAAATTATACCATATATGAGAAAGCGATAATCTCCTCCTCAAAAATCAAGGCTCTTTCCGTGCTCCAATTTCATAGACAATGTAGCAGATATAACTTTAAATTTCAATCTCAAAGCATTCATAATCTCTTGAACCTTCTCATTCTCAGGATCAAAAACTGGATATGTTTTGATTAATTCAGTCATCTGTTTAATATTATTTTGGATCCTAGATGAAAAACAATTGGGTTCAATTTTAATAGCTGAGTTCCAAACATCTAAACAACCTTGATAATACCCTAATTCTGCTCCAACTTCGAACCCTAATTTTAAGCCTACTTGTTTCCCATCTTCTTTTCCTGAAATCAGACCATCTTTATATCCTGCATCAATTCCTTCCTGGCGATGTGTATCATCTAAAGAGTTTATTGCATCCCATGGATCCAAATCATCGTGTTTTTGAGAGTTGATAGATAGAGATTCCATGATTTTGTGGCGGAGATGGAAAGAGCGAAGGAAGAGGATTCAACCTACGTCGACGCGACTGAGTAGCTCTTCTAGCCGCCGGGTTCAACTTTGAGCAGGTTTTACTTTGCCTGGGAGGTACTAGGGAATGAGGCGTGTCAGTTCCTTTAAGTAACCTGTTATACAGGGGCTGATGAAATCATTAGTGGGGCTGATCCTTATCCTATGGACTAGATATCTAACTGCTAGATTGATCATCCACGTTAGCTAGGGCAACCTGTCCTATGGTATGGCGAATCTAGCAGCGAAACGTTGAATGGAATAGCGCCCAGGGAAAACGCCGAACCGAACAACGTCCAAAAAGTGGTCCAAACGCTAAACGATTCAGCGTTTTGCGAATATTCCAGGGCATCAACGTTGAATGGAACAACGTCCTGGGAAACGCTGAATAGTTCAGCGCTGATGCCCTGGAATATTCCCAAAACGCTGAACCACCACTTTTTGGACACTGAATCATTCAGCGTTTCAATCTCGCTGCTAGTTGAACTGCGAGGACTTACTAGGAGAGAGAAGTAGACAGAAGTAGTGTTAACTTTTTTCCCACACTTTTTTCTTGATTTGCAACACTTTTTGGCCAATCTAGCAGTTCAATCTAGCCCATAGGACTTAGCCTAATATCTAGTTAGTTGGTTAGGGGGTGACCTTTCGTCAATTAAACCTAAAAAAAAGAAAAAAAAAACTCTTTACTTCTTCTAATAATCAACAACAACAACCAAAAATCAAACATCATCAACAAGAATTCAACAATAACCTAAAATCAATCATCACCAACAACAATTCAAAATCAATCATCATCAATAACTCTTCGATCAATCAAACCTAAAAAAAAGAAGAAAAACAAACCTAATTCTCTAATTCTAATCAACGACCCAAAATCAATCTATTGCAAATGAGATCGAAGTATGTTATTTTTTCTTAATCAAGTTTGAAAAAAAACGATTTCAGAACCAGTTACGGTTGGCTTTTTGGTTTTCAGAAGCCAACCGTAACTAGTTATAGTTGGATTTAGTGAGTTACGGTTGGTTCCAAAAAACCAAAAGTATAAGTTACGGTTGGATTTAATCAGTTACAGTTGGATTTAATCAGTTACGGTTGGTCTTGAAAAACCAAAAACATGAGTTACGGTTGGATGCAATGAGCTACGGTTGGCTTCAAAAAAAATATGATAAGGGGTTTTTGAAATTACCATCTAATGACCCTTTTTGTCCTATCATATCAGCCCCTCTAATGATTTCATCAGCCCCTATAACAGGTTACTCTTTTAAAGCATCTCCCAATGGAAGGTGCAAACACATACCTGTCAATGGGTACCCATTATCCGGACCCTGTAAAAATGGATCCGGTCCGGGTCCAAAAGTTGGATCCATTAACAACTTTGGAACCGAATGGTAATTACTGATGCGTGTCGTAGGTGCAATCAAATTAATATCTTATTTCCACTCAATTAAAAATAATATAATGGAAGTCAAGTTCGTTCCCACGAGGAGCAAGAGATTCTAGTTGTAAAAATTGTCACAAAAGGGGGGTGTAAAAAGCAAAAGAAAATAAACAAAGCAATTCAAAGATAAAGTTGAAATCAATAAGAGAGACAAGATCAAGGAATCCTTCTTCGTTGCGAAACAATGATTAAAGTTATGTTCTTTTCTACTTGTTATTAGTCACAAATTACCACCAACCGTAGGTAAAGCGACTAGATCGATGCTAAAACCCCTAAATCCCTTGTATCACCAGATACGGAAGTTCTCGACTCACCGGATTCTATTTACCAAACCACCTAGTAGTAGATCACTCTAGATGTAATTTAAATAAACGCATTAAGATTTATGAACTTATTAGGTTAATATTAGTAGTTAGACTCTTAGATCAAGGTCTACTTGCTAACGTTGTTTTCACACACAATTGCTCCACGGAATCCCTCTGCAAGGTCTCGTGTTTGCTACTTATGTAAAGAGTCAAGAAACGATTACTTATCCCCTAACTTTCACTAGCTTTAGATCAAATTAACAAATCAATTTAGCGTGCACTCTAAACAATCTATCAATCAATCATGAATGAATAAACATTCCTATTAGTAAAAACAAACGATAATCATGTGAAAAACTTCAAGATAGAATTGAAACAAAACTCAAATCATGCATTAAGAACTAGGAATTCATCCTCAATCAATAAGAAAATTAGCTACTCATGTTTTTGAAATTCACACAAAATAATTAAAAGGAGAATTTTCAAGTTCACATAAATAATTAAGAAGAAGAATTGAAAGCAAAAACACAAGTGTTGTGTGTGTAGAGAGGTGTGTAAAAGATATGTAAAAGTGTGTAGAGAACTTCTCTACTTATAGGCTTCAATGTTCTCCAAATCTTCCAAGGAATAGAATCCCTTTCCTTTAATAATTCAATTTCCAAATTCAAGTCTTTCTCATCTTCCATCTTCTCTTTCCAAATTTGAGCCAAATTCTCCATCCACACACCCATGAGAAGAATCCACACAAAAATCTGTAATTTTGGTCACCGGAAAGCTGGTATTATGGCCGGAATTTGGCCGGAAAAGTCACCGCCGGTCACTGGGAATTTCTTTTCCGTCGACGGAATATTCTGTTACGATACCGTCAAATATAACTGTCAAACTAACAGTCCGCGTTAGTCAACCGGGTCAGAAGAAGGGGAGTTAGCCGAGTCAGTTAGACATCTGATCGTCCAGATCGTCTTACTCAACTAAGTCACATGGATGGATCGGTCATCGGACTCATCTGGCAAGGAATACCGGCGGACTGAGTTGACTCGCCAAGGACGAAATTCGGCCGAGTTTCGTTTATATTCAGGGCATCACTCAGGCCAATTTCAGGCCTTTCTCAGCTCCATTCCTGCAGAAATTCCTATACATTCATCTAATATCATTCATTCCAACGTTCCCTGTACAGCAGCAGCGTCTTCAATTGCTTACGAACTCAAATACTGAAATTGCAGCACCATATTTATTCCCTTCTTTCACTGAATCGATTGCAGCATCATCAATTTCTTCTCTCTGCACATTTCTTCATCTCCATTTCCCTGAATCGATTGCAACAGCAGCATCGATTTACTTCTCTGGATCTCAATCACCTCACAGCAGCAGCCACAACATCACCTCCAGATCGAACCCATCTCAAGCTTCAGCAGAATCGATTGAACAGCAAACATTTCGTCGATTAAACCCTAACCTTCATCTTAATTTCTCTGTAATTTGAGCAGCAAATTCATCGATGTCTTCCACTTCTCGATCTCAATCGTCCATCTCAACCTCATACCCATTAACTCTTTCTTCAACAACAATCGTCATCCTCTTCTTCTCTGTTCACAGACCCCTTCGATCTGCTTCTCTCTCTGCTCGGTTTCGAACTCATCTATGTTCTTCAGTTCATGGCCATATCCGATTTATCTTTCGGTTCTCTCTCAATATCTTGGAAGTAACAGCAGCTGCTGCTGCTTCTCTCTGAATTTAAGATGTGCCTCCATTTTTTTCTTTCTCAATTTCAGATTAAGGTGCAAATAATGATTGAGAGTAACTTCTCTCGATTTAGGTTTAGGGTAAGGCTGGATAATGACACCCGGTCACCCCTGATAAGGGTTAACCATTTGGCCTCCCCTTAACCTCAGCTTGATTGTATTTAGCACTCCTCCAAATAGAGTTTCCCCTTAACCTTGACTGGGCTACATATAGTGTTTGCCCATGAAATGACAATTTTTCCCTTTTGCTCAAATTGGGTGATTTCTTCTTCTTTTCCTCCGTGCGACTCCATAGTAGCTATAAAACTCAAAACAAGCGTAAAATACATAATTTACAAGAAAAATAGCAAAGAAAGCATAAACAATAGATAGTAAATAGGATGTATTCTACACCCTATCAAATTCCCCCACACTTAGACTTTGCTAGTCCTCGAGCAAATCAAACTAAAAACTCACAACTTCAAAGCGTTCAAGCGTCCCAAGCATCCAAAGAGTTATGAGGACATAGAGTTTCTGCATTCTAGTAATAAGAAGTTAGAAATACTAAAGAACATATTCTCATTCTTAAATGTTGAGTGAGACATAACCACACCATAATGAGAGAACGCGTGTTTGAGAAACGATCAATAAGCATTTCGCCTCGACTTCTGCCTCACCAAAAAGGATTTTATGATAATTGCACTCAAAGAGACGGGTTTTTATGGGTCTCACATGTGTGCAGGTAGGAATGAAGAGAGAAATCCTGCAACACATTGAATGGTGGGAAGAACAACTTCCGAAATTTTAAAAACCCACATCTTTTAACATTTTGAAAAACCATTTTTCTGACGATCTCTAAGAAAGGAAATCCACCACTATTATTGAGGATGAGATTACTTACTCACCTTCACATCCGATCGCCAATTATGATAACACCACTCTCACGGCATCCAATAGAAACGTCTTCCGCTCCTCGTCTTGATCTTCTTCGTCTTCGGTTTCAACTTTGATGATAAATTCTTGAATTTCATAAATCCTTAACAATTTATAACTCTTTTTACCTTAAATCCTTGTCGCTTGAAACTTCCTTATAGATTTTCCTTCCCCACGGCTTATTAACAAAACAAATATTTCTCTTGTTTTTTTTTTTTTTTTTCTTTTTTCAATTTTTTTTTTAAGACAACAAGAGAAATTAAATACAAAATAAACCATGACTGTGGGAGACGTATTTTACCGCTTGATTCTTCACAACTTGTATCGCCTCAAAATCATAAACTTCAACAATTCTCACCTTTTGATTTTCTTCGCTCTTGTGAATAAGTCTTTATACTTGGATATAGAATTACCTCATTATATTGTAATTCTTCAACATATATGTAAAAATATGCTCTTTGTATGTTGCTTTACTTGAATATGAAATTTGCTCTTTTTCTCGTTCCGTTGCTTGTAAACCTTGAACTTTTTCCAACTTTCCTTGTAGATTTTGATGTCGCTCCTTGTTAATGATGATGGTGTTTCTATGGATCCGTTGTTGTCGCGAGAGAGAATGGTGCTAACTGCAAATCGAACTACAAGAAGGGGGCTTTCATCTATAGACGTCACCCTCATGATTGACAAAATTAGCACTCAAGAGATCAAAGAGTAGTGCTTCTATTGGTGGGAGGTTGGGTAGTTCACCATTCTACCCGGAATTTACTTACGGTGACACACACTCAAAAGAAAGCTCTTTAGTAGATGGAAAAATTTCTGGTCGGTGCCTCACATGATATGAATACGGGTAGTCTCCACTAATGATTGATCAGCAACTCTAATAATGCATTTCTCCCTGCACCAAATTCGCATCACCGGCATGATTAAATCCATTATTTAACACTCCAACAAACAAGAAATCCGAATGTAGTTCTCTAACACTTCCAAGTTCAATTATGTCGGTCAGAATTCTCTATGTAAACATACCTAGAAGTATGCTAGTGACTCTAAAATCTCTAAAAGTTGGAGGTTTTATGTAAAACTTTTTTTTTTTTTTTTTTTTTTTTTTTTTAAATACATGTTTAACCACTCCCCCACACTTAAACCTTACATTGTCCTCAATGTAATTGAATCCTCCTAGTAAAGTCAAGGTTGGAAATTTTAACATGATAAGGAACAAGAAAAAGAAATAACAAAAATAAAAAGCAAAAGGATAAGAAATACAAAACCTATGGGTTGCCTCCCATTAAGCGCTTGTTTTAAAGTCGACGGCCCGACTTAGCTTTTGCAAGATTCATTAGCCCGGATCAATCTCTTTCACGGGAAAACATGACTTCACATTACTAGGGTATCGCGTTGTCTCAAAGATATTGAAGTGGATGAGTGTACCATCAAACTCCATAGTCAAGGTGCCATTTTGGACATCAATCTTTGTTCCGATTGCTTAAGAATGGTCTACCCAAAAGCAAAGGTGTAGACTTGGAAGAATTCTCATCATTCATGTCTAAGACATAGAAATCGGCCGGAAATACAAGCTCATTAACCTGCACCAAAACATTCTCAACAATCCCTTTCGGGTAAACATTAGATCGGTTAGCAAGTTCAAGAACTACCCCGGTCTCCTTAAGAGGACCAAGATTCAAAGAATCATAAATCGAAGAAGGCATAACATTAACTGATGCACCCAAATCTAGCAAAGCTCGAGTAAACCTTGTTTTACCAATTGTGCAAGGTATAGTGAAACTACCGGGGTCCTTTAATTTTGGTGGGAGTTTCTTGAGAATGAACGCCGAAGCATTCTCCCCCACACTCATGACTTCATTCCCTTTAACCTTTTCTTCTTCATACACAACTCCTTTAAGAACTTTGCACAACGAGGAATTTGACGAATAGCTTCAATGAGTGGAATATTGACTTGTACTTTCTTAAGGATATCCCACATATCCTTGTATTCCAAGTCTTTCTTTGATTTAGCAAATCGGCTAGGAAACGGGGGTGGAGTTGTGAAAGTAGGAACCGTCTCCTCGGGTTGGTTGGTTGGGGATGTATTCTCCTTTGATGCGGTTTCAATTTCCTCTTTCTCATCATTCACCTCCTCTTGTTGATTTGGTTGCTCCACTTGTTTCCCACTCCTCAAAGTAATCGCATTAACGCTCTCTCTTGGATTAACAAATGGTTGTGAAGGAAGCTTTGTGGACACTTGAGATTTCAATAAGTTCACATCGGTCGCTAATTGCCCCACTTGAATTTGTAAATCCTTGATTGCCGAATCGGTCTTTTGTTGTTGTTGTTGGACCAAAGTGGTGATACCTTGCATACCTTGCATCAATGCATCGAGCTTGTCATCAATTGAAGAATCACGTTCCTTGACTTGTTGTGGTTGAAATTATTGTTGAGGTTGGAAACGTGATTGTTGGAATCCACCTTGTTGCTCATACGGATTGGAAACCGCCGCTTGCTTGTTTGCATAACTAAAGTTGGGATGATCCTTCCAACCGGGATTATAGGTATTGGAGTATGGATCGTACCTTGCCTTTGATTTGGATATAAAGCATTTACTTGTTCGGTCCCACCATCCGGAATAATTACCGCGGCCATCCTTTGAATCATTATCTCCATGTTACCCATCCTTTGATCAAGATGTGATGATGAATCGCTAACTTCAATGCACTCGCCTAACCATTGGTTCATCTCTTGTGTAGAATTGTTGCGAGTTTGCAGACATACTTTCAATCAACTCGGTAGCTTGGGTCACCGTCTTGTTCATTAGTGCACCACCACCCGCGGCGTCAAGAAGAGACCTATCACTTGGGTTGAGAGCTTCGTAGAAGTATTGGAGTATCATAACGTCACTAAATTGATGGTGTGGACAGCTTGCCACCAACCTCTTGTATCGCTCCCAACATTCATACAATAACTCTCCCACATGTTGTTTCAATCCACAAATCTCCTTGCGAATTTGAGTAGCTTTGGATGCGGGAAAATATCTCTCGAGGAAAAGTTTCTTCATACCATTCCATGTTGTGATACTTCCGGAAGGCAAATAATATAACCATTCCTTAGCATTGCCCGCCAAATAAAACGGGAAAGCTTTCAACATTGCTCCATCCGCATTAGTCTCCTGTGGAAGCATAGCCATAACTATGGTATAGAAGTCCATAAGATGTTTGTTTGGGTCCTCATTCACCATGCCATGGAACTTTGGTAACTCTCTAATCAACCCCGGCTTGATCTCGAAGGTTGAGTTAGTTTGGATACACCATTGTTGTGTATCAAGCTTGAGAGAAGCTAGGTCCTTGAGTGTACGTTCAGCCATTGTTTCTTCCTCTTTGTCCGAATCTGCGAATTCACTTGATGAAGAAGGAGGAAGTGGAGTGTTAACCGCTCGAATGAAATCCTTTAGTTGAGTGCCGGATCGAAGACGTATTGGACTCGGTCTGCCCTTTTTAAGCATTCACCAAAGGTATAACACCTGAAACAAGATTCTCAAAAACTAAGTTAGATACGGTATAGAATCTAACAAAGCAAGAATAAAGCAAAATAAAAAAAAACAACTAAAATCGTCCGCTGCTCCCCGGCAACGGCGCCAAAATTTGATGCGTGTCGTAGGTGCAATCAAATTAATATCTTATTTCCACTCAATTAAAAATAATATACTGGAAGTCAAGTTCGTTCCCACGAGGAGCAAGAGATTCTAGTTGTAAAAATTGTCACAAAAGGGGGGTGTAAAAAGCAAAAGAAAATAAACAAAGCAATTCAAAGATAAAGTTGAAATCAATAAGAGAGACAAGATCAAGGAATCCTTCTTCGTTGCGAAACAATGATTAAAGTTATGTTCTTTTCTACTTGTTATTAGTCACAAATTACCACCAACCGTAGGTAAAGCAGCTAGATCAGTGCTAAACCCCTAAATCCCTTGTATCACCGGATACGGAAGTTCTCGACTACCGGATTCTATTTACCAAACCACCTAGTAGTAGATCACTCTAGATGTAATTTAAATAAACGCATTAAGATTTATGAACTTATTAGGTTAATATTAGTAGTTAGACTCTTAGATCAAGGTCTACTTGCTAACGTTGTTTTCACACACAATTGCTCCACGGAATCCCTCTGCAAGGTCTCGTGTTTGCTACTTATGTAAAGAGTCAAGAAACGATTACTTATCCCCTAACTTTCACTAGCTTTAGATCAAATTAACAAATCAATTTAGCATGCACTCTAAACAATCTATCAATCAATCATGAATGAATAAACATTCCTATTAGTAAAAACAAACGATAATCATGTGAAAAACTTCAAGATAGAATTAAAACAAAACTTAAATCATGCATTAAGAATTAGGAATTCATCCTCAATCAATAAGAAAATTAGCTACTCATGTTTTTGAAATTCACACAAAATAATTAAAAGGAGAATTTTCAAGTTCACACAAATAATTAAGAAGAAGAATTGAAAGCAAAATCACAAGTGTTGTGTGTGTAGAGAGGTGTGTAAAAGATATGTAAAAGTGTGTAGAGAACTTCTCTACTTATAGGCTTCAATGTTCTCCAAATCTTCCAAGGAATAAAATCCCTTTCCTTTAATAATTCAATTTCCAAATTCAAGTCTTTCTCATCTTTTATCTTCTCTTTCCAAATTTGAGCCAAATTCTCCATCCACACACCCATGAGAAGAATCCACACCCATGAGAAGAATCCACACAAAAATCTGTAATTTTGGTCGCCGGAAAGCTGGTATTATGGCCGGAATTTGGACGGAAAAGTCACCGCCGGTCACTGGGAATTTCTTTTCCGTCGACGGAATATTCTGTTACGATACCGTCAAATATAATCACAAACTAACGATCGCGTTAGTCAACCGGGTCGAAGAAGGGGGAGTTAGCCGAGTCAGTTAGACATCTGACTGGTCTGAATCGTCTTACTCAACTGAGTCACATGGATGGATCGGTCATCGGACTCATCTGGCAAGGAATACCGGCGGACTGAGTTGACTTGCCAAGGCGTAAATTCGGCCGAGTTTCGTTTATATTCGGGGCATCACTCGTGCCAATTTCGGGCCTTTCTCGGCTCCATTCTGCAGAAATTCATATACATTCATCTAATATCATTCATTCCAACGTTCCTGTCATGTTGAGGCGTCTTCAATTGCTTACGAACTCAAATACCGAAAATTGCAAAGCACTGCATTTATTCCCTTCTTTCACTGAATCGATTGCAGCATCATCAATTTCTTCTCTCTGCACATTTCTTCATCTCCATTTCCCTGAATCGATTGCAACAGCAGCATCGATTTACTTCTCTGGATCTCAATCACCTCACAGCAGCAGCCACAACATCACCTCCAGATCGAACCCATCTCAAGCTTCAGCAGATGATAGACACATTTTTTGTGTCTGAATTGTCCTCAGTGTTGGTATTGTTGGAACTCGATTTTTGTACTAATATTGTGTTTTTATGTATTTTTAGGTATTTTTGGAAATAAATATTTTTTGGAAAATTCGGCTCGAAAAGTTGCTCGGAACACCTCTGGAGGACATTTGATATTCGGACTCCCACTTTGGATAAGGGGTAACCCAATTACTAAGGGGCACCCAATTGATATTCGCACCCCCAGAACAGGATAAGGGGCACCTTCTTCAACCTTTCAAAAACTGGATTTTGGCGGGAAATGTTTGTTCTTCACCGCATTTTGGTCGGATTTTTGGACGAGTTAGAAGGAGACTAAAAATTTGGAATTGTTTGGGTAATCTTCTATGGGCTATACGGGGATGGTAGAGTGCTTGGTTTCGATCCAAATTGGTTGTAATTACCGCGAGAAGAAAATCGGGGTCAGCACACGGCGGGAGGAGATATTCACGAGATTTCGCGAGCAAAAAAGGTGTTTGCACGTATCTGGCAGACCCTAACAACTCTATGGAGTGTGAAGGAGTTAAATATAGCAATTTGGAAGCTTTAAAACGCGTGGAGAAATCAAAAATCGAGATTATTTCCTAAAACAGGCCGTGAAGAATATTGAGAATTATTTGAAGTTATGGCGATATATATCGAGGCTGTTGGGTTATAAATAGTGGGGGAGATAGCATAGAAGACATATGGAGAGATTGGGAGCAGTTTAGCACAACACAGAGTCGAGAAAATCTAGTTCCGAGGAACTACCATTTCTCACTTCTTTGCATCTCTGAAGAACGTGAAGAACAGACTATCGAAGACAGTCGTTTCTCAACAGTGACAACGACACTTAGGCGTGGGTCGTAATACGAAGGCAGACTTAAAATAAACTGTGACAATCCTTTGTAACAGTGTTTGCAACAACTATAATTGTTGCAAACCCGGTTTTCATCATTTCTCCTTTGTTCATCATTTGTAAACCATTTTTGAGCAATGAAATCGACTTTTGAGCGTGTTTCCAACATGATGAGCTAGACCCCATTACTGGGACGACGGAGGAAGACAAATTTCATACATGGGTAATTTTAATTAATTCTTTTTATGACTTTTGCACTAATTGATTTTATTAAATTAGTTATTATTTTATTAGATGGGTCATGCTTGCTTAAATGTTTGATGTCCCATGCTTACGATTTATAACTAATATTTTGAGAATCTACCTTGGCAAAAATAAGAGTCCATGTTTTTATTTGTTGAGCGATAATTGTTAAAAGAATTAATATTTGAACCTTTTGTTATGAGTTTGGCCGAATCCTGAGTCCCAGCCCATCTCTTCATCTTGTGACAATATTTGTATATATTTTTCTTTTCTTTTCTTTTATTAATTCTTAAAATCAATCTCGTCAAGTCCGAGTGAACGACAACCTTACTACCACTTTCTACAACATCATTGAAAATAACCATCAGCAGAATCGATTGAACAGCAAACATTTCGTCGATTAAACCCTAACCTTCATCTTAATTTCTATGTAATTTGAGCAGCAAATTCATCGATGTCTTCCACTTCTCGATCTCAATCGTCCAGCTCAACCTCATACCCATTAACTCTTTCTTCAACAGCAATCGTCATCCTCTTCTTCTCTGTTCACAGACCCCTTCGATCTGCTTCTCTCTCTGCTCGGTTTCGAACTCATCTCTGTTCTTCAGTTCATGGCCATCTCCGATTTATCTTTCGGTTCTCTCTCAATATCTTGGAAGTAACAGCAGCTGCTGCTGCTTCTCTCTGAATTTAAGCTGTGCCTCCATTTTTTTGTTTCTCAATTTCAGATTAAGGTGCAAATAATGATTGAATAATGATTGACACCGGTCAGATAAGTTAACCATTTGGCCTCCCCTTAACCTCGAATTTGATTGTATTTAGCGAGTTGCCCCTAACCTTGGTTTATGAAATGACAATTTTCCCTTTTGCTCAAATTGGGTGATTTCTTCTTCTTTTCCTCCGTGCGACTCCATAGTAGCTATAAAACTCAAAACAAGCGTAAAATACATAATTTACAAGAAAAATAGCAAAGAAAGCATAAACAATAGATAGTAAATAGGATGTATTCTACACCCTAGCAAAGGAACCTGCAGGCTTCATCACTCGTGAGGACCTGGAACACTTAATGGAGGATCGAGGAAAAGACAAAACACCATATGTTCACCATCATCAACCTCCATATCCTGCTGCTACGCAAATAATTCCTCTTCTGAAGGGCTACACCTCTCCAACGTTCACGCTGTACGACGGAACATGGAACGCTCGAGAACATGTCTCTCGATTATTCCTGGAGGCACTAGGTGAGCATGAATACAACCATGTCTTCCGTCTGAAGGAATTCTCGAAATCTCTGACAGGCCGAACATACACATGGTATAATAACATTGCACCTTGGAGCATCGCTAGTTGGGGAGAAAGGTTAATGCCTTCTACAGGAAATACTTCTTCGTCTCAGAGCAGATTACTTTCTCTGACTTAAGAAGAATAGCTCAGAAGAACAATGAACATCCGAACGACAATGTGAAGAGGTTCAGAGTCCAAGCTTTGGATTGTCATAACCCGAATGTCACTGAACAACAATTGGTGGACTTGTGCATCAACGGAATGA
Source organism: Papaver armeniacum (assembly GCA_023531295.1). Taxonomy (NCBI): domain Eukaryota; kingdom Viridiplantae; phylum Streptophyta; class Magnoliopsida; order Ranunculales; family Papaveraceae; genus Papaver; species Papaver armeniacum. The sequence continues at coordinate 95,450 of JAJJWW010001499.1, read as the reverse complement.
TCTCGGTCTACAAAGCCTTGCTGGAAAATCTCTGGATCCAGACTTTCTCAGAGCTTCATGAAGCATCCAAACGATCAGCGACTACTGCACATGCTTTACGGGAAAGAGCAAAGTCTGCAAGGTCGAGGAACCTCGAAGAAGCCGATGCCTAGTCAACAATCAGCTCAATCTCCAGTCTTCAACAAACGTTGTTGCTGAAAGGAATGAATAGAAATCCGAGACACAACATCAGAGCGCTTCTCCAACATCCCAGGCTCCTCTGAAAGCGCAAAGAAAAGATGACCAATCCTGAAATGCACAAACCTCGACCCAACATAAATGAACGGGGAAATGATCAAACGGAGACTCAAACTTCCCTCTTCTTATTGAAGAAGTGATCGAGTTATTGTAAGTTTGGATTCAAGATGATGCAATCAAATTTTTGTTCATCAGGAGAGAGCCATGAAGAAAAAATGGAGAATCCCAGGTACTGTCACCTTCATAGATTCATCAATCATCCAACAAGTGACTGCAATATTTTGAAACGCATCTTTAAAGAGAAGGTTGATCCGAAATAGCTTCAACCGGGGACTGAAGGGGTACACGAGAATCCTCTCCCAATCAGAACCTTTACACTCTCCGAACAACCAGTCAAAGAAGCAGTTCAATCGTTGATCGAGCATATCTGTGAAATTGCTTTATCTATCTAAGGCACAAAGGAAAGACATGTTCACATCACTGAATTACATTGTGTCAGACGTTTGTCCCTCCCAGAAATACTCCTTGAACCTTCATCCACAGACAAGGAGATGCACGACTGGGGACTGCTCACCACAGTACATCCCAAATACAATGAATTCAGATGAGTGCTAATTGATGTTGGCATAACTATCAATATTATTCCTTTGAAGACTCTCAGAGCTGCAAGTATCACTCGACAAGAAGCCATTCATGCTCATGTCTCAGTCAGGGATCATGAAGGAATATCCAGTGACGCATACGGTTTCATCACTCTCAAAGTAATCAGGAAGATCCAAGATATGGCGTGGTCTTCAGACGAACGTGGATCCATGCTGAAAAGATGGCTACTGAAAAAGCGCCTTTGGTTGCACATCTTTCCGAAGAAAGTTCGATCCAGGAGATTTGGCGGACCATCATCAGAGCACTTGGAGGAATTTCGAACTTTGACGAGGTTGAAGCAAGAACCTGCAAAATATGCATAGACATTCATCAAGAGGTTCCACACTCAGGCAAGTCTCATTCCTTCCATGTCTATGTCATTTATTTCCTCACATGCTATCCTAGCATGGGGACTCAATTCTGCTAGCAACTCTGCAAGACGTTATGAATGGTAGCTTCACCACGTTAGTATTTTACCAAGTAGTTGGATCTAATATTTCTCCGAATCGAGCATTGAGACATTCATTACTAAGATGATGTCCAAGCATGGCAAAGAACAATTTGGGCATTTCTCCATAGCCTTGCAGGAGTGTCCATGTGTGCCACAAAATCATAAAGCTCTGATGTATGCACAAGTGTTGAATCCCACTACGCACCGAAAGGAATGCTGAATCAACAGAAGATACTCGGGGCCGAGATGATCAATCCTAAGACATTCGAAGCTTCAACTCTTCAACGCTCAAGCATCTAAGAAGTCTTCAAATTGTACTCCCAATCAAAGAGACACCCTCGATAATGGCGCCTCTGGCTTCATCACAAATATCTCGATGATGACACGCTGATTCACCACCAACACGATCAAAGTGTAACCGGATAAGTCTTCACTATCCCACGACAATACTTCTTAAGCAGATGCAACATTATTCATCCATGGATGGAACAAACCCCTGCACGATTGATGAACTTCTTCTCTTCACCGATCACATCCAGAATGAAGACCGATGCTACTATCACCGATTTAATGACAAATCTAGTTCACACTAAACTCAACTCAACAATTAGTTCGTGAATATAAAGGCTCGTCAGATGGCGGATCAAAGACTATGTCGATAATCATGGTTCTATCTTTTTCGGTCTCTTGAACAACTTCAACCATAGTATCAGCATCAATAATGATCTCTAGAGGAACTCAATCCATGGTCTCTGCATCAACAAGTATCTCTGGAGCGTAATTAGTCGTGATCTCAGCATCTACGGTCTTATGAGCAACATCCTGCTTTATCAACTGTCCATTCTTTACATCCTAAGTCTTGAAGTGTTACTCGATGGATCATACTTCTCCAAGCACTAATGATTCATATCAAGAAGTGTAGACATGAAAACATGTTAACATGAAAGTCTTCTCAAAGCTTGCATGACGGACGAGCACAAGCCAAAGTCTTCTACAAGATGTTCTCATCACCTCTACAAATGAGGTACAACACACTTCAGGCCATGGGTTTACAAAAACGTACCAATGGGTGAGGAATGTGACAATGTTTCCTCAACTAAATATGTTCTTTTGTGTCTCTTCTACAACATACCAAAAGGGCGCATCAATCGGACATACGAGCTGAAAGATATGGCCTTTACCGTCAGGTCTACGAAATCTAAAAAATTTGTACGGGATTACAAATTAAAAATGTGCACGCTTCGTTGGCTGGCCTCTACAACTCCAACTTGAGTGATTCTTTTCTCATGTGATAACTCAGTCTCTTAGCTTCAAAAGTTGGGGTCAAGCATCGAATTCCGACGTCGTATGAGGTTCATACAGCTTCTAGAGCATACAACATGCAAGCAACAATTCTTAGACGGTATTCATAACCTCTACAGTCGATCGATGTCCACCAGGTCTTTTCGCTGAGTCCTTCATCAAGTCCAAGACTCTTAGCGCCGGGCTCTCCAGTGCTAATCATTCATCGTAAAAGGAATGCTACCTCCGGGACGTGCAACCATGGTCATTACATCATCCTCTCTTGAGAGCAACCTCAGTTATGGTCCCGTGACCAGGGTTTCAGAAGTGATGTTTCTACGACTGACAGAAACAAGATGGCACTGCAAGCACCATGCTCATGTATCAATCAAAGGTTCCTGATCTAAAATGAATCAATGACATTAAAATCCTTCATCAAGCGTTCAAGACACAAGAAAATGGTCTAAAGACACAAAAGAGACGTTTTACAGCAAGACCGTCCGAAGTGATTTTACACTTCCCTGTACAAAGCGAAGATTTGGGAGCAATTGGTAAGGAGTCTAAGGTTGAGTCATATGTCATTCTCTTCTTATGGATGTCCTCTACAACATATCCAAAATTCACATCAATTGGATAAACGAGCAAAGAGATGTGGCCAAATCATTGGACTACATGCTAGTTGAAAATTTTCTGGAAGTCTCCTGGAACTTTACTGTTTCGCCTATTTCGGCTCCTAAACATGCTCAAAATTCAAAAATATTCTCTGAATAAACCTTGGAAATTTCCTTTGCATGAAAAACATGGGTAGATCGCGAAAATCCGACATCGGACGAAGATTCTACATCGTTTTTACTGAGAGACTGAAGTCTGGAATTTTCTGGTGACGTATTTCACTAAATTTTTTTCATTCATTCATGTGTATTCTCATTCATTCGATCTCAAATCAGCAATATTATACTTCTATGAAGATAATATGAGATGGGTACTTACTTGAGGGGTTTCCAAGTCATTCGAAGGATTAATATGGTCGGCATCAACATTGGGAGCACCATTACCTCTATTCGGTCCCAATTCTTGAAGGTTCTCTTTCTCATCACTATTCGAAGACGAATGAACAACCTGTCCGTGTTGGCTTTCCACAACAATCTCCTCCTGGATGTGTCAACAACAATTGTCATTACTTCATTCAAGGAAATGCCGTAATCACTTGCACAAAAGAGATACTTATATCAACTTCTTCATCGATACTGGATTCCTGGATTGTTCGTATAGAGGCAAGATGAAGACCGTCAATGACAGATGGAGCAAAATTCTGAAACAAATTAACAATACTCTTTTTGGGATCCTAATTACACGGACAAGAAAATCGCGATAATAAGGGAAGTGCTAACAACTCACCAAAGAAGCGACTGGGGACTGCACATTATTCGGTATCATCCTATAAGATGTCTTGCTCCTGCCTTCTCCTCCCTGGGGACTTTCTTGAAGGTCTGAGAAGTTTACGTGGATTCGAAATCTCACAGCACGTCCATCCTACCTGAAAAGGCGAGGGAACCCAAATATACCTCAAGCTAAAAAATTTCCTACCTATAAGTCCTTTCTCCGAAAGTGATTGTCTATGGACTGAGTCGAGACAATACAACTAATCGGTTCACACTTCGTGTGATCGTCTATGGATACGAGATCGAGACAATACAACAACGAAGTATGTTACTTGATAAAAAGGTTCAAACTTAACCAAACACAATAGGATTCACTTATCAAGTAAATAGGAATTAACGTTTGTGTAATTTACTTTAATTATAATAAAATAATTATAATGCGGAAATATAAAGTAAATGACACAGTAAGATTTTGTTAACGAGGAAACCGCAAATGCATAAAAACCCCGGGACCTTGTCCAGAATTGAATACTCTCAGGATTAAGCCGCTACACAAAATTACACCTAACTTTGTATAGTTGAGACCAAGAAACTAAACCTATAGTTCACCTAGTTCCGTCTGTATTTCCACGCCTCCAACTTATAAATAAGTCACGTACTTGGAACAATTCCTTTGGTTCGTATTCCAAATAGTAAAGGAACAACAAATCTGTTTGGTATCAACTTTCTTCAACCAAGTGATATGAGTCGGAAAAAGGCTCTTCCGTTTATCTTAACATAAACTCCTTCGTCAGGTCCTTAGATCTATCTTATGTTCAATAACCGAAGTAATCGTTTAAGATTAAGCCAACAACACTCTTAATCCAAAGAATTGTGTTGATGCCGATCTACTCAATTAATCAATCCAATCTACCACAAGGATAAACCGATTATTAATTGGATCATCTTTTACCGAAACAAGTATTGTGCACACCAAAGATTATAAACCCAAGTCAGATCTTCAATATCTTCTTTGTCTTCAAATCTTCTTAAATCTTCAATAAAAACTCCGCACACAAATCACTGAATCTCTTGTGATCAATCACGCACGTAACGGAGTCTGTTAACAATGGATTATCACAAGATCATCTTTAGAACTAACAACGGTCAAAGATCCCCTGTCGAAACTCTGAACTAGTTTGAGTGAATCTTATATCATAAGAGAAGATTCTCAAGCATAAACAAACTAGGTGCAATCAGATTTCAACCACCGTTAGTCAATCAAATCAATCGAAAACAAAAGATAAACCGCAATTATCTAGTTTCCCACCAACGGTACATGCTAGAGCTTCTCAATCCCAAAGAAGACTTTAAACTGAGCGACCGTAAGAGATTTCGCCTAATTAGGTTACTCTCCTCTCCGAATAGGCGGCTACACCAGTAACAACAACAAAAGAGGAAGTCTGTTGTTACGAAGGATTAGTTTGCAAGAAAGGCAAACTTCAAGTATTTATAGACAAGGAAGTTTGGACACCAAGGAATTTCCAAAACCGAAAATATTCTCAAGATATTCATTAAAGCACAAATTATGTTTCCATAATTCCTGGAAATGCTCTGTCCAAAAATAATGATCGAAATCTCTCGGAAAATCTAATTAGTAAATGCACATTACTAATTCTTATATTTCCCTACAAAATGAAATTAATAACCTTAATTAAAAGATTCTTAACTTACTTATATTTCGATCCTGGGATTCTCTTCCCTTAGCTATTAAGGAATAACTTTGAACAATTAAAGAAATAAACATTCACAGCACGTGTTCAAAGTATGTCGACATCCTTACTTTGTAAGTTCTCTTTCACACTTACAACCTTGAAACCGATTTGCCACACTTCCAAACAAGTTTAGAATTGGTTCATCCGACTTTCAAGAACTATGTGATTGATCAAATAAACATTGAATCACAATCATGGGTTTAACGGTTCTACCAAAACAAGTTTCGGTTCTACCTTCCATGTGAGTATTGTGCATAGTCACACTAGTTTTCCAAAATTCGGTTGACTAGGTACTAGGATCGGTTCCCCACATATATATGGTATCTAACTTATATGTATTGCACATGTCCATAGGATCGGTTCCCCTTTGCCTAAAAACATGTTGCACATGTCCATAGGATTGGTTCCCCTTTTTGCTATAAACCTTTCTGCACCCCATACAATGATCGGTTCCTGAAAAAGTGGGGGTCTAACAACCACACCCAATATTTCGCTTAGCAATCTATATGGACAAACTCCAATATACTTTCTAGAGAATCAACTAGTCAGTCAGACTCAATCTAGATAAAAAGTATATCAACGAGTTTATATCTCAATCTCTCGATTTGATCTTTACTCAAGCAAATAGAAATCTACGAGTCTTTATCAAAGAGAGATAACTTGGATGGTACCAAAGACCAATATCCAAGTGTCAATCAATTTAAATAAACAACCAAAAGGTCGGATATTCTAATTGATTGAACAACGCACAACCTGTGATATTTCAATTATATAAACATATATAATGCGGAATAGAAATAACACAGACACCAGAATTTTGTTAACGAGGAAACCGCAAATGCAGAAAAACCCCTGGACCTAGTCCAGATTGAACACATACTGTATTAAGCCGCTACAGACTCTAGCCTACTCCAAATTAACTTCGGTATGGACTGTAGTTGAACCCAATCAATCTCACACTGATTCAAGGTACAGTTATGCTCCTACGCCTCTGATCCCAGCAGGATGCTACGGTTTGTAGGTGAAAATGGTTTCTGCTGATTTCGGTAATTTTGGGTGTATGGGTGAGAAACAATTTAAACCCTAAACAATGTACTGCAAGGGAGTACTTTAGATTCGAGAGATCAATCTGTACAAGTCCGGCCTAAACCAAGAAATGGTCGTTCCAGACTTGCTTCGGTCACAAAGTGAAGGATAATGGGTTGGTTTTAGGGAGGGAAGCAAGGAACGTGATGAGACCAGAATAGTTGATTCTGGAAGAGTAGTTGTGTTACTACGACTTGTATTAGAAAAGTGGGAAGGCTAACAAATGGTAAGCTAGCAAGTATTTTCTGAGTGTTGTGTATTCCCGAATGAACCCTGACCTTCGGTGGAAATAGATAAGACCTATTTATACAAGTCGAAGTGAAACGTACTCTGGTCTCATTAAGGAATGGAATAATAGGTAAGTAAATGGGAGGAGGTGGTAACCGTTAACGCATGGAATTGATGTTCCATAAAACCGTTAACGTATGGAATTGATGTTCCATAAAACTGTTAACGCATGGAATTGATGTCCCAAGAGCGTTTCACCATTAACTCCCTGTATTTACTAACCGCCTCACCCTTATGACACTTCCTTATGAAGGACGCAGTGTACGCCACACGCTGTAAACCGCCAAACCAATACCCAAAGAGGATCCCCAAGTTTGTGATATGTGTTGATGTCTCGAATGTTTTTGTGGAAAACATGTAGCATGTTGTTCTTGCCTGGCAAGTCGTACTTGGGAGACTTGCTATCTTGGTGACCTTCGACGGTCGAGATTTTGAATCTCAAGAGGAAAGATAGTCGTTGATGTTGCACGCTTTCGTTTTGGTAGCCGCGTAGGGAAGGCCAGCATGGTGGCGCGGCTAGGTTGGCATGTCGTTGGCATGGAATGGTTTGGCGTGGCCAAACTTAGGTTTTCGGGCCAAAGGTTACCATGCGTTGTCTGGTGACCTTGGATGGCAAGGATTTGCTCCTGGGATTGAAGGGGGACCGTTGATTGTCGCACGCCTTTATTTTTGGAAGCCGCGTAGGGAAGGCCAGCATGGTGGCGTGGCTAGGTTGGCATGGTTTGGCGTGGCCAAACCTAGGATTTCGGGCCAAAGGTTACCATGCGTTGTCTGGTAACCTTGGATGGCTATAATTTGCTCCCGGGATTGAAGGGGGACCGTTGATTGTCGCACGCCTTTGTTTTTGGTAGCCACGTAGGGAAGGCCAGCATGGTGGCGCGGCTAGGTTGGCATGGTTTGGCGTGGCCAAACCTAGGATTTCGGGCCAAAGGTTACCATGCGTTGTCCGGTAACCTTGGATGGCTAGGATTTGCTCCTGGGATTGAAGGGCAACCGTTGATTGTTCCACGCCTTCGCTTGGGTAGCCGTGTAGGGAAAGCCAGCATGGAGGCGCGGCTATGTTGGTTAGGGCCAAGGCAGGGTGTGGTTTGGATTGGCATGGCGGGGCCAAGGGTTTGCCATGGGCACATGGTGCGGCTAGCTTGGCTAGGGCCAAGGCAAGGCGTGTTTGGTTTGGCATGTGGGGGCAAGGGTTTGCCATGGGCGCATGGCGTGGCTAGCTTGGCATGTGGGGCCAAGGGTTTTCCATGGGCGCATGACGTGGCTAGCTTGGATAGGGCCAAGGCAAGGCGTGTTGGGCTTGGCATGTGGGGACAAGGGTTTGCCATGGGTGCATGGTGTGGTTAGCTTGGCTAGGTGCGGTTTGGCTTGGCATGTGGGGCCAAGGGTTTGCCATGGGCGCATGGTGTGGCTAGCTTGTCTAGGTGCGGTTTGGCTTGGCATGTGGGGCCAAGGGTTTGCCATGGGCGCATGGTGTGGCTAGCTTGGATAGGTGCGGTTTGGCTTGGCATGTGGGGCCAAGGGTTTGCCATGGGCGCATGGCGTGGCTAGCTTGGCTAGGGCCAAGGCAAGGCGTGTTTGTCTTGGCATGTGGGGCCAAGGGTTTTCCATGGGCGCATGGTGTGGCTAGATTGGCTAGGTGCGGTTTGGCTTGGCATGTGGCGCCAAGGGTTTGTCATGGGCGCATGGTGTGGCTAGCTTGGCTAGGGCCAATGCAAGGCGTGTTTGGCTTGGCATGTGGGGCCAAGGGTTTGCCATGGGCGCATGGCGTGGCTAGCTTGGATAGGGCCAAGGCAAGGCGTGTTTGGCTTGGCATGTGGGGCCAAGGGTTTGCCATGGGCGTATGGTGTGGCTATCTTGTCTAGGTGCGGTTTGGCTTGGCATGTGGGGCCAAGGGTTTGCCATGGGCGCATGGCGTGGCTAGATTGGCTAGGTGCGATTTGGCTTGGCATGTGGGGCCAAGGGTTTGCCATGGGCGCATGGCGTGGCTAGCTTGGCTAGGTGCGGTTTGGCTTGGCATGTGGGGCCAAGGGTTTGCCATGGGCGCATGGCGTGGCTGGCTTGGCTAGGTTCGTGACCAAGCTAGGGTTTTGGGCCAATGGCTAGGATTTGCTCCTGGGATTGAAGGACAATCGTTGATTGTTGCACGCCATCGCTTGGGTAGCCGTGTAGGGAAAGCCAGCATGGTGGCGCGGCTATGTTGGTTAGGGGGCCATGGCAAGGTGCCTTTGGCATTGCGCGGTAGGTGTGGCTGGCATGGTTTGCCATTGGAACAGGGGTGCGGCTAGCATGGTTGGCATGCCTTGGCGCGGTAGGCATGGCTGGCATGGTTTGCCATTGGCACAAGGGTGCAGCTAGCATGGTTGGCATTCATGGGCGCGGTAGGTGTGGCTGGCATGGTTTGCCATTGGCACAGGGGTGCCGCTAGCATGGTTGGCATGCTTTGGCGCGGTAGGTGTGGCTGGCATGGTTAGCCATTGGCACATGTGGCGTGAGAATTAGGGTTTTGGTCTGTCGAAACCCTAATCAGCATTAAAAAAAAGGTACCCTGGTAATTTTCTCGCAGACAAATTAAAGGGTTTAATAAATGTGCTTGGTTTGGACATTATTACTCAAGTTCTGTGACGTCACTGTCTGACTAGGGTTTTACGATTTTACCCCTAAGCTAAAAACCACCATCAACATAAAGTCCCCTGCTTAGCTCGGAACAGGTGCCTTGTTGCGAGGTAAGCATATGATGGTGACAGACAAGGACGAAATCAAGATGTAAATCATTGCAAAGATGGTCAGGAAAATTCGACTAACCTTTTTGAGGGGTGAAGAGAGTTCTTGCTTCCGGTGTTGGCGGCCCTGCGTAAGTTATACTGGGGATGCAAACCGTGGAGTGGTGAGACGAAAGTTGCTGGATTGGTCTGGCCGTACATCACCGAGGCAAAACGGGCGCGGTCTTGGAAGGCAAAGCATAGTGGACGGCTTGGCACGTGGGGCCAAGAGGTGGCGTGGTCTTAGGAAAATTTGTTGGTATTGGCAGGTTCACGGCTCGGACAACTTGGAGAGGCAAAGCGCGCGTGGATGACTTGGCATGATATGGCCGTGATAATGGAGTGGACGGCCTGGCATGGTGCGGCCATGACAAGGCTAGGTGTACACGGCCGGCTAGGCGTGGTGGGGCCGCGACAAATGGAGCGGATGTCTTAGCGTGTGGGGCCAAGGCATGGCGTGAGCGGTCTTGGGCGTGGAAATTGGTCTTTGCGGGACCGGTTTCCTCTTTTCCTTTCTTGGCTCAAAATAGGAAATCCTTTCCTTGTTCAAACTCCCACGTACCATGTATATATAAAAGGAGGGCCGACTTCTCTTTCGTTTCACGCCTATTTTTTTTGTATCCCAGCCGTGTGGTAGCAGTAAAGCAAAGCGGACAAGCAAATCCCAGGTATGCCTTCCAATACTTCTTCTTTAACTTGTTTTCTCTTTTCTTTTGTGTTGGTGTAAACCTTAGTTGTAGGCGTACCTTTTCATGACCTTGTGGAAAATGTTGGTGTGAATCCTAGCCGTAGGTATGTTTTGCACGAGCTTGTAGTAGTACTTAGGCATGAATACCATAGTAATGTTGACCGCCTCAACTCACTGTGCAAAGTAAGCACGCGATACTAATTACCATCCTTCCCCACGAAAACCTAGTTTTTAGGGTTTACTCCTTGTTTTGGTGTGGTCGTGTGCATGGTTCCCATGGTGGGGCGCACCTCCTCGGTCGGACAAGAATTTTATGCTGCAGGGTACGACTTTGAAACAAACTGGCTTGCGTCTTGGGTGGGAAAATAATTTCCGTGCACTTTCCGTAATAATTTCTCTTCGTATTGTTCCATTGTAGTTGTTTGGAAGGTGAAAGTAGCGTGGGAGAGTCTTCATTATGATGTCACTTGAGAAAAGTTCGCCGTACGTCGAAAGATGTTGGCAATTCCAAGCCAAACGTAGATGATGAGTTCTTCACGACATCGGCCACGGTTAAGAGAAATCACCCCAAGTATGTGTCGATTCTTCTGACTGATTCGGAAAGTGAGGGAGAGGACCGATCGGTTCGTCCAGGAGGCGTAATAAGGTTTTTCCTTTAGAGGAAAGAATATCATGCCTCTCCTATTGACTTTAAAATCTCTGTGAGTCCGTTGCGTCACTTCGAGAAATGGATGTGGTTTATGATGAGCCAGGAGCATGTAAAAACCAATTTGACCAAGACGCATATCGTTGGTGCTATTGCGGCTTCCGCAGTGCTCCAGATTAGGAAAGATATTCCAGGCCTATTTGCTTTTGTTTCCAGATGGTGTCCGGACACCCACACGGCCGTATGCAGGTGGGGTGAAATGACCATCTCCTTGGAGAGCGTGTCTGTGTTGCTAAATCTTCCCGTAATTGGAAACCTTGACGTTAGGTTGTCTGCAGATGAAGAAGAAATGCGCGCCGCCCTGGTTGCGAAGTCAAATGGATTCGTTCGGAAAGAAAACGAGACGAAGTGCTTCTATGATTGGTGGGTGTCTCAGTGGTTTCCTGACGAGTTGGAGTCGAACCAGAAGAATATCATACTTCATGTCGCGGCGTTCTTGGCTCTTTGGTAATCCAGAGATATTTTTGATGACGGCTCCGGTAAGAAGGAGATAAGGCAGGAACTTATCAAGTTTGCTATAAAACTAGAAAAAGGTGTCGTTCTCCCTATTGGAGGTTTGTTTCTCGGTTCTCTGTACGCACACTTGGATCAGCTAGTCTCGGATATGTGTGCTTCAAACGGCTATATGAAAGTGGATTCGTACATTCATGCCGCCTTTCTTCAGGCGTGGCTGTGGGAGCACTTCGAGAAGTACGCCCCAAAACCGTTGGCTGTACTTCCCGAGTCTTGGGGTGGCTCCAGGATACTGCGCTAGTCGAATAGGCGTCCAAAGATTGGCTCGAACCTTTGCTCATGTTCCGAACATGTCTTTGTCTTATGATAAAGAGGATCTGAGTGTTGGAGAGATGGTGTTCATGCGAAGCTGCACGCCGGTCATGTACCATCTTTCTTTCGAGGATCTTGCAAAGCGATCTCTTATAATATTGATAGGGCGGCTCGGCATATGGGTTTTGACCAAGGGGTCCCACTCGTTCGTCAGACGGTTGTTCCAGAAATCCCATTGTCCATTGTTCTCGATGCTAGTGCTCTTGCGTCGGGTCAAAGTCTCCCTTTTCTGCTTGCGGAACGAAATCCATCAACAACCTCCAAATATAACATATTTTGGCAGGATGAGTTTCTTGCTATCCATGTGTAGATGGGGAAAAATGATTCGCTAGTTTTTACGGAATTGAGGAGATGATCGCGTGGAGGAGACTCCTTGAACCGAGCGAAATGCTTAACCTCACACAGATGCACTGCAAGAAGGGAGTGCTTTGAATTCGAGAGTTCAAACTGTAATACTCCGGCCTAAACCAAGACAATGGTCGTTTCGGAGTAAATTCGGTCACAAGAGAGGATGAGTCGGTTTGTAGGAGGGAAGCTGAGAAATGTGTGAGATCAATGGTGATCGAAGATTGTAGGTGTGTTGTGTATTCTGAAAATAAGATAACTTCTGAATGATTGAATTTGCTCTGTTGAGAGTTGGATTGTTAATCTCGTGTTGTCTGTTTGATGTGAGATTATCTTTGTTTCAATCATGATTCACAGATATATTTATTTTGTTGGAATTGAAAACACCATGATCTCATGAAGTATGACAGTTGATGGAATCAAAGAATGGGGAAGTGGATATCGTGTTAAAACCAGTTGCTCAACGTGCGGAGACTTGGTTGATTTTCCATCCGCTACTTTGTTAACTCCTTCAACTGATTGCACGACTTGCTCACATTCTCATGTGTATGAACACACGTGCCGTAGACCGCCAGACCAAAACCCTAGTTAATATCCCCCATGTGACACGATTGATGTCTCGTGTGATTGTGGAATCTGCAAGGCAGACGTGTATTTAGTTAGTCAGTTGCTGACTTCATGGGACGATGAGTCCTTGTATTGTTGAGTCGAACGTGGTTTGGAAATGTTCTGAGACTCATGAATTGAACATGTCTGTTGAGACAGAGATACGATGTGTGAATAAGTTAACGTGAGCAAATATTGCTCATTTGATGAATTGTTGAATATTGATAATTGAACCAATATTCTTTGATTTGAGAAAGTATTGCTCGTCTGAGTAAATATTGCTCGTTTGGTGAATTATGGTAGCATAACCAAATAAAATATTAAATCAGAATACTGGCAATTGAACGGAGTATGATAAATAAAATGTTGATCACGGGATCAACGTAAAATTATTAGCGTTTGAATCTGGAATCATTAACCTTGGACTCAAAACCTTAATTTGATCAGTTGATGATTTATTGATGGTTTATTGAGAATTAACCACAGAAAAGGAGGGACCGGATACATGGGATTATGAGTCGACCATGTAGTGCCCAGATGCTCACGTGAGCAAATATCAAGATCTCCCGAAGACCAGTTAATTTGTTGATGAAAGGATGATTAAATGATGGTTTAATCATTTATTAAAATAATGTTGAACCTTAGGTGATAAAACCCAATTAATTATGAAGAGATGAGGGACCGACCAAGGGGTCATGAAACCGGCCCTGGGTGTTCACGGGATAAATTGATGATCGTTCCATCAAGTTCCAAGTTGTTTAGAAGAGTTTTGGACCTAATACGTGCAATTGTGCAAATTAGGTCAAATCATGAAAATACGTGGGACCGGCTTCTTGCAAGCCAAATGGCCAACCTTGGTCGGTCAAGGTAACATGCTCATGTCACCAAAGTGTCCGTATGTTAATTCTGAGAATTTTGATATTTTCTGATGTGCATTTGAGCAATCATTTGAGAAAATATGAAGAAATCAGGGTTTTTTGACGAAATCATCAAAACTTCATGAGATGAAGGAAAAATAATAAAAAGTGAGGGAATCATGAAGTGTGGGACCGGCCATGGCCAAGGCATGGCTGGCCGGCCAAGGAGCTTGGTCCCACACGTTTTTTTTTCTTCCAATTTTCATAATATTTTCATGATTTTAGGGAAATATGATAAAACCAAGGAATTTGTTAAAACCAAGGAGTTTTTGTTGAAATCAAGGAGTTTCCATGAGATGAAGGAAACAAAAATATTAATAATAATAAAATAAGGGCGTGTGGGACCGGCTTGAGCATGGTTGGCCGGCTGGGGCCGGTCCAGTGAGTTTTCCCTTATTTTATGTATTATTTCATGATTTGAAGGAGTTTTCATAATTTGAAAGAAATATCATAATTTGAAATCAAGGAATTTCATAAAATCAAGGAAATATAAAAATAATAATAATAGAATAAGGGGTTTGTGGGACCGGCTAGGGCATGACCAGCCAGCTTGGGCCCGGTCCCACAAGTTTCCTTAATTTTATGTATTTTTGTGTATTTTTCCATAATTTGAAGGAAACACCATGAAATCAAGGAATTTCATCATGGGATTAAGGAAACATGAAAAATATAATAATAATAAAATAGGGCGTGTGGGGCCAACTAGGGCATGAGCGGCCGGCTATGGCCCCGTCCCACGGGTTTCCCTAATTTTATATTATTTTTCATGGGATCAAGGAAATATCATGAGATTAAGGAGTTTTCATGAGATTAGGGAAATAATAATAAAATAATGAGGAACCATGAGGAACCATGAGGTGTGGGGCCGGCCGGGATCAAGGCATGGCCGGTTGGCCAATAATCACGGCCCCACAATATTTTCCCTAATTTTATATTATTTCCTCAGTGTGAAAGAAAAACCATGAAACTGAGGAGTTTCCTCAAAACGAAGGATATTTGTTCAATTTAAAGGATTTTCATGAGGTCAAGGAGAATAATAAAATATGATAAAATATAGAATTTGGGCGTGGGACTGATCACGGCATGACCGCTTTGTCGGTGAGCCGATCCCCTAGCGCCTTGACTATTATTTTATTATTTTCTTTCCTATTTGCATAGGTTCATCGTCTCGTCGTATTTTGAAATACTTGTTTGTTCATTCAGGTGTTTGTTAATGTATTATTTGTCGAATACATTTACACCATTTGGTTGGGGCTTACTCGAAGGTAACTCAGATGCCGTGTGTTGAATATTTATTACTAACCCATGGAATTCTGCTGGGAAGAACCATAAATTGAAGTAACGAAATATTATGAAAATATTGAATATTTCCAGGGATTTGAATCTATTGATTTTGAGAATAATTAATTAATGGCTCTATACTAGTACGATCGTCTAGGAGCGTTAATTATTCAGGAATTGAGTGATATGAGCTTGTTGAAGTGTCATACTTCTTTCATATAGTCAGGGAAAACATTGTTACATCCTGAAGACGTTATTGCTCTATACTAGCAGGCAAGCTGTCTAGGAGCCGTCTAATCTTTCGATTCTATATAGAAGTAATTACTAAAATTGCTCAGTATTCATGAGATATGCCGTTGCCTCAGCTGAGACTACATATCTATATATACTCGAGAGACAGTATTCTCCGTCGAGAGATTCTCATAGCATGATCTTTCATGCTTTCAATAAGAGACATGAGCCTCGATATTCATCTGATTGCTGGATCAGGAATACATATAATTATGGGTTTACGATTTTAGCCTTTGTCGAAAATCCACCATCTACACCATGGATTCGTGAATGATGTGGTAGAAAATCGTCGCGGTAAGCCTTCTCCTGCGATTTTAGCGGAACATCCATTGCTGAGGGATCCCAAGCGAAAATCCGTTAGCCCGAATGCAGATAGTCCCCAAGTGAAGGAGGGGATGTTTAAAAGCCGTGCTGGTGGTTTTCAATCGGATCCGATGGCTCTCCCGACTTTTAGCGCTTCCAATATGCGAGTACGTATAATTTTCTTCCTGATTCAGTCGGATTGCGTATATCTTTGTCTCATTTCTGAGTGTCTGTTCTTGTGCCTTGCCTAGGGTTTTAGTAGCGTGAACGCCTTCACTAAACTTGCACGTAGTCAGAAAACTGTACCTCTTGAGATGGAAGGCAGCGATGCTGAGCCTACCCATGTAGAAGAGGAATCCGAGAAGGATGAAAGCTCAGAGTCCGGAGATGGCGAGAGTAGTTCTTCCGATAGAAGTGCTGAATCTTCCTCTAGTTGGTATGAAAGCGAATCAGTGAGTCTTCTCCATGCTCTTCTTCTTCCTTCCTTCTTCCTCTTTTTTTTTTAAAAAAGAGTGTCTAGGCCATGATATCACAGAGCGAAGCCGGTTTTGAAGACGAACTTGAGATGGAAACTGGTGAAGACACGGCTTTGTCTCTAGCCGTGTCAGCCAAGCCTGGTGGCTTTGAAACAGAGGCCGATCAAGATGGAAGCGTTGTTGTGACTCAGACAGCGGAGATTGCTCACGTGAATGTTGGCGCAATTGTTGTTAGGAATCCTTTGCCAGTTACTGATGCAGTCGCAAGCACCACCTTTGTTCCTCCATACATGGTTCCTTATCCGGATCACGTGTTGATTGGGGGATTTAGCGTGCCGGCTAAACATGAGGCGTTATATACCAAGATATGGGAAAGCTACGGTCATATTGCCACGACCAAGAAAATTACTAGCCGATACGTGCTGGTCAAGCGTGTGGAGGAAGCCTTGTCTTCGATTGACGACATGAGCAACGTGATTGGTCATACAGTTTCTGAGGACGTAATCTCGAGCTGGAGGTTCCACCGTGACATGTGCATAAAGTTCGAGTTCAATGCTCCTTGGTTCGTCGACGGTTTCTCCGAGGTTGAAAAGTTCTTTGGGCCCAAACAAATCGAAGGTCCTTCCGAGACATGGTGAAGAAGCGGTGAGCGAAATTCAAAAGATTGTGCGGGCGAGATGAAGTTGAAAAGGGCGGCTCTCCAGAGCACGAGGGAGGCCTTTGCTAAGAGGAGCAAGCCGATGTTGGAAAACTTTCCTTGAATACATTTCTGTCTTCTGAACTTCTTTATTTATTTATTTTGAAAGGCAAATGGAAGCGCCTGGTTTATGTTTTTGATTTTCTGGATTTTTTTTTTGGGTTGATAGATAAATGTTACCTTGACGGTTTTGGATTATTCTTTTGGAATGACTCATTTAGGATTGAATTTTTTTTTTTTTTTTTGGAAATGATGTTGTCTTGGCTGAAAGTGTTGCCGGCATCCCAGGAAAACCATGGAACCGTGTGTTTGGTAGATGACATAGGGTGGAACAGAACATAGCTATTGTGTTTTTTTTTATTCCCGTGAAAACTTGAAAAGGTAAACCACGCATTTTGTCTAGGTAGGACTTACTTGGTTTTTTAGGTCTCCTGATGAAAAAGGAAACTTTCCGGGTGTAAGACCAGGTTTTACGGGAAGCACCGTCGTGATTATGGAAAGTCCCCAGTCGTTACTGAGTTTCCTGATAACCGAGTCGTCAATTCTCGGGCGGATCGTTTGCTTCTATCCACTAGGAAGTCCACAGTCATCCCTTGCCGTGTCAAGACTGATAGTCGGGTCGTCTGGTAACTGAGTCGTCGATCCCTGAACGGGTCGCCTGCTTCTATAATCTTGATATCTGGGTCGAAGCATGAGATCGATGGTCGAAAATTGACATTGTAACCGAAAGATCAACCTCCCACTGTGGTCGCCAATTGTTTGTAGGTGAAAATGGTTTCTGCTGATTTCGGTAATTTTGGGTGTACGGGTGAGAAATAATTTAAACCCTAAACAATGTACTGCAAGGGAGTACTTTAGATTCGAGAGATCAATCTGTACAAGTCCGGCCTAAACCAAGAAATGGCCATTCCCGGACTTGCTTCGGTCACAAAGTGAAGGAGAATTGGTTGGTTTTGGGGAGGGAAGCAAGGAAAGTGATGAGACCAGAATAGTTGATTCTGGAAAAGTAGTTGTGTTACTACGACTTGTATCAGAAAAGTGGGAAGGCTAACAAATGGTAAGCTAGCAAGTATTTTCTGAGTGTTGTGTATTCCCGAATGAACCCTGTCCTTCGGTGGAAATAAGTAAGACCTATTTATACAAGTCGAAGTGAAACGTACTCTGGTTTCATTAAGGAATGGAATAATAGGTAAGTAAATGGGAGGAGGTGGTAACCGTTAACGCATGGAATTGATGTTCCATAAAACCGTTAACGTATGGAATTGATGTTCCATAAAACTGTTAACGCATGGAATTGATGTCCCAAGAACATTTCACCATTAACTCCTTGTATTTACTAACCGCCTCACCCTTATGACACTTCCTTATGAAGGGCGTAGTGTACGCCGCACGCTGTGAACCGCCAAACCAATACCCAAAGAGGATCCCCCAGTTTGTGATATGTGTTGATGTCTCGAATGTTTTTGTGGAAAACATGTAGCATGTTGTTCTTGCCTGGAAAGTCGTACTTGGGAGACTTGCTATCTTGGTGACCTTCGACGGTCGAGATTTTGCACCTCAAGAGGAAAGATAGCCGTTGATCGTTGCACGCTTTCGTTTTGGTAGCCGCGTAGGGAAGGCCAGCATGGTGGCACGGCTATGTTGGCATGTCGTTGGCATGGAATGGTTTGGCGTGGCCAAACTTAGGTTTTCGGGCCAAAGGTTACCATGCGTTGTCTGGTGACCTTGGATGGCAAGGATTTGCTCCTGGGATTGAAGGGGGACCGTTGATTGTCGCACGCCTTTGTTTTTAGTAGCCGCGTAGGGAAGTCCAGCATGGTGGCGCGACTAGGTTGGCATGGTTTGGCGTGGCCAAACCTAGGATTTTGGGCCAAAGGTTACCATGCGTTGTCTGGTAACCTTGGATGGCTAGGATTTGCTCCTGGGATTGAAATGGGACCGTTGATTGTCGCACGCCTTTGTTTTTGGTAGCCGCGTAGGGAAGGCCAGCATGGTGGCGCGGCTAGGTTGGCATGGTTTGGCGTGGCCAAACCTAGGATTTCGGGCCAAAGGTTACCATGCGTTGTCTGGTAACCTTGGATGGCTAGGATTTGATCCTGGGATTGAAGGGCAACCGTTGATTGTTGTACGGCGGGGTGTGGTTTGGCTTGGCATGGCGGGGCTAAGGGTTTGCCATGGGCACATGGTGCGGCTAGCTTGGCTAGGGCCAAGGCAAGGCGTGTTTGGCTTGGCATGTGGGGCCAAGGGTTTGCCATGGGCGCATGGCGTGGCTAGCTTGGATAGGGCCAAGGCAAGGCGTGTTTGGCTTGGCATGTGGGGCCAAGGGTTTGCCATGGGCGCATGGTGTGGCTAGCTTGGCTAGGTGCGGTTTGGCTTGGCATGTGGGGCCAAGGGTTTGCCATGGGCGCGTGGCTAGCTTGGCTAGGTACGGTTTGGCTTGGCATGTGGGGCCAAGGGTTTGCCATGGGCGCATGGTGAGGCTAGCTTGGATAGGTGCGGTTTGGCTTGGCATGTGGGGCCAAGGGTTTGCCATGGGCGCATGGCGTGGCTAGCTTGGCTAGGGCCAAGGTAAGGCGTGTTTGGCTTGGCATGTGGGGCCAAGGGTTTGCCATGGGCACATGGTGTGGCTAGCTTGGCTAGGTGCGGTTTGGCTTGGCATGTGGGGCCAAGGGTTTTCCATGGGCGCATGGTGTGGCTAGCTTGTCTAGGTGCGGTTTGGCTTGGCATGTGGGGCCAAGGGTTTTCCATGGGCGCATGGCCTGGCTAGCTTGGCTAGGTGCGGTTTGGCTTGACATGTGGGGCCAAGGGTTTGTCATGGGCGCATGGTGTGTCTAGCTTGGCTAGGGCCAAGGCAAGGCGTGTTTGGCTTGGCATGTGGGGCCAAGGGTTTTCCATGGGCGCATGGCGTGGCTAGCTTGGATAGGGCCAAGGCAAGGCGTGTTTGGCTTGGCATGTGGGGCCAAGGGTTTGCCATGGGCGCATGGTGTTGCTAGCTTGGCTAGGTGCGGTTTGGCTTGGCATGTGGGGCCAAGGGTTTGCCATGGGCGCATGGTGTGGCTAGCTTGGCTAGGTGCGGTTTGGCTTGGCATGTGGGGCCAAGGGTTTGCCATGGGCGCATGGCGTGGCTAGCTTGGCTAGGTGCGGTTTGGCTTGGCATGTGGGGCCAAGGGTTTGCCATGGGCGCAAGGCGTGGCTAGCTTGGCTAGGTGCGGTTTGGCTTGGCATGTGGGGCCAATGGTTTGCCATGGGCGCATGGCGTGGTTGGCTTGGCTAGGTTCGTGACCAAGCTAGGGTTTTGGGCCAAAGGTCGTTTGGTAACCTCGGACAGCTAGGATTTGCTCCTGGGATTAAAGGGCAACCGTTGATTGTTGCACGCCTTCACTTGGGTAGCCGTGTAGGGAAAGCTAGCATGGTGGCGCGGCTATGTTGGTTAGGGGGCCATGGCAAGGTGCGTTTGGCATGGCGCGGTAGGTGTGGCTGGCATGGTTTGCCATTGGCACAGGGGTGCGGCTAGCATGTTTGGCATGCCTTGGCGCGGTAGGCGTGGATGGCATGGTTTTCCATTAGCACAGGGGTGCAACTAGCATGGTTGGCATGCCTGGGCGCGGTAGGTGTGGATTGCATGGTTTGCCATTGGCACATGGGTGCCGCTAGCATGGTTGGCATGCTTTGGCGCGGTAGGTGTGGCTGGCATGGTTAGCCATTGGCACATGCGGCGTGAGAATTAGGGTTTTGGTATGTTGAAACCCTAATCAGCATTAAAGAAAAGGTACCCTGGTAATTTTCTCGCAGACAAATTAAAGGGTTCAATAAATGTGCTTGGTTTGGACATTATTACTCAAGTTCTGTGACGTCACTGTCTGACTAGGGTTTTACGATTTTACCCCTAAGCTAAAAACCACCATCAACAGCTACGTACTTGATTCCCTTAGCTGATCTCACCCACAACTAAGAGTTGCTACGACCCAAAGTCGAAGACTTTAATAAACAAATCTGTATCACACAAAAAGTCTATAGTAATAGATAAATCCGTCTCCCACGAATAAACCTATGAGTTTTGTTCTGTCTTTTGATAAATCAAGGTGAACATGAACCAATCAATAACCCGGACTTATATTCCTGAAGAACAGCCTAGTATTATTGATCACCTTACAAAAATCTTAATTGATGCAGCGAAAAAAGATATTGTGGAATCACAAACGATGAGACGAAGTGTTTGTGATTTCTTTTCTATCTTGCCTATCGGAGATATAAATCTCAAGCCAATTATTTCAATTGTACTCGCATTTATAGAAACGCAAGATCGAGATCATACAACTACAAGAAAACTAGTATCGGTCTGGCTTCACAATCCCAATGAAGTCTTTAAGTCATTAACCTGGTTTGAGAAGAAGAAAACCAAAGGTTAAAGGAGAATCGACTCTAGCTTAGCAAACTAGTATCACACGTAAAGTGTGGGGATTAGGTTTCCCAGTTGCTAGAGTTCTCCCTTATATAGTCTTTCAAATCAGGGTTTGCAATCAATGTTAGCTTAGTAACAAAGCATTCAATATTCACCGTTAGAGAAAACCTGATTAGATTCAAGCTAATATTTCTCAACCATTGGATCGAAAACTTAGCTTGTTACACACAAACGAAATGTTCAATTTTGGCTTTATGAACCGTACCCAAACATAAACATTTGTTGGTTCAACAATAGTCAACCAAATGGTTAGCTATATGAACACTCCCATATCAACCATATTCTTCACCATAACTAGTTCAAATGACTCAAATGAACTAGTTAGAGAATTGTTCAATTGCTTAGATCTTATGTAACTACACAAGACACAATCGAAGAAAAAACGGTTTGATTCACTCGAATCGGTTCATGAACTTTATAGCCGCGGTTTGCAAAACATTCCTTAGTTTATATAAACATTAGTTCAAGAACAACCGGTTTTAGATATAACCTACTCAAGTTCGCGGACTGGGTTCACGGACTTAAGCTCATGGAAGGAGTACACAAACTCCAGCAGAAATTCTCGGGTGAGAACTTCCGCCAGTTCGCGGACTTGGCTTGCGCCACTTCCATTTCTCTTGATCAACAAAGTTCGCAAACTCTGGTTCAAGGAATAAGGCCTTATACATATATGTGTTTCCACAACAATGCTTATATCCTACCAATGGTTATGTAATCTAAACTCTCATTTCAATCGTTGAAACATTCTCAGAGAACATTATATAGTCGTTATTCACAGACCCTTTTTTATCAGAGCAATTTCCAAAGTGATTGAAACATATCACGACTTTCGTCACTAGGTAAAGATGAATTCGGTTAAAGCGAAAGCTTACCAACACATATTTCGAGAAATATATAGGCGAGTTATACTCGGCTCGAAATAGCAAATGTGTATAATGAAAGTCTATACGTCTAAACGACTTTTGTCTCAAGAGTAGGAGATAGAGTAAATAGACTTTTGAGTGACAAATAAGTTCAAGTCTCCACATACCTTTTAGTCAATGAAGTTCCACCGGTTCCTCGAGTAGTCCTTCGTCTTGTATGATGATTGCCATGGAGGTCTTGAGCTCAACTACACTTTCTATCCTAGTCCGAGACCTTTAGCTACATAGGCTAGAAATCAAGACTTATAGTTTTGATCACTAACATTGACAAACATGCTTGAGATAGCAACGCATGCGAGTTCGACTGAGCAATGCTCTAACAATCTCCCCCTTTGTCAATTTTAGTGGCAAAACTATTAATACATATGGAATACAAAAATTAAATAAATTAACTTTTGTAGATCCTATTCCACATGTCTAATCTTCAACATTACTCGAAATCTTCGTCACTTCCAAGTACTCCAAAGATTCCAAAGGTTGTAAGTTTAGCACCATCGTTGTTGAAAATCCGTAGCTATAACAATAAGAAAACAAGAGTTCTCAATCATTGTTATACAATGTCATAGTATCATTACATAGCGTCAAAGTTCAATTGTATCACAACTTCAACAACAATACTATGGTGATATGTATCACTCCCCCTTAGTCAATACTCCATCTCACATGGAAACCACTCCCCGTTACATAATGATCCGAAAACCATATGTATCTGTAGTGTGAACTACATATTAATTCTCCCCCTTTTTGTCAATAAAATTGGCAAAGGTACAAGAACGGGATCCTAATGAAATTTCCGAAAGAGACATTTCATGACCAAAACAAAAAAACACACATCATCTTATTTATATGCAATCATAAAGCCGAAGCTAAATGCATTCATCAAGGAGTTTAAAGATACAAGATAACCCATATAATATTCCACAGCCGCACTCCCCACAAAGATATGGCAATTAAGCGCAAGTTCAAAAAGAACTCCCCCCCCATAATATGTCATTCCCGAAAGTACAACAAGAGCGACCTTAATTTCGAAAGAAAAGAAGGATTTCTTTGGACATAACAAATCACATACAAGTATAAATTTGAATCCAAAATACTCAATTAAATTAACCACAAGAGAACCCATGATTAATTTAATCGAAATACACAATTAAACTAATCACAAAGAGTAATTAATTTAATTGGCCATACTCACATAAGAGAATCTATGGCGCAATGACTAAGTTAATCATGAAAATAACCAACCCAATCAAAAGTGCTCAAACATAAGAAAACTTATAGAGTCATAACTAAATAACCAAACACGATGATTAATTTAGTCCAATATGCTCGTCATAAAGTACCTTATGGAACAACAACAAAGCTAACCATGAAAATAATCAACTTTGATTGTTTTAGTGCTCAACATAAGACACATTACGGAGTCTCACAGTAATACACAAAAAATATGGATTAGGGAAGATTAATTACTGCAGAATACACAAGGATTCATTCTATTTTCCATCACAATTTGCACCATGACATACAATAGACATAATCCTTGAAAAACAAAAGATTTTAACCTATCTTCCATCAATAATTGACAATATAGGCTGAACTTTTGTATTTGTCAAAAGTCCATTCATTCCTTTATCAATATAAGAATATCGACTTATGAAAGACTTTACTTTTGACAGGATATGGGACAATCATAGTCCACAGACGCAAACACACATATCCCATAAACAATTGCAATATATAAAACCATAAAGATTAATACTGCAAAAATCATCTTCCAAACAAGTTTACAGTTTAAACCAATAAATATAAACACATGAAGATGAGAACGTTGGACATAGCTATGTGTAATCACAATGATGGTTATTCCAAACTCTAGTTATTCTTCTAACAAAAACAAAAAAAATAGAAGATTTACTAGATGATATAAGAAAATCAGAGTTCGTTGAGAACCTCATATCTTTCAATGAATCCATCAAAGAAGGTGTCACTGATTTCCTTTATCCTCTTGACCGTAGAAACACCATGTTCGTGAGTTAGAACACTAACTTTATGATCAACAACCCGAGCAAGATGTCTAGCCTTGACACAGTCCATGATGAGCTTCTTTTGATTCCGTATCAGAAGATTCTGATTAGGAAGGATTCTGGCCTGACCATCCAAGAGTTGGTTTATCTGCAGCTGAAGATTTGCAAACTCGACCTTTGAATCATTCTGAAAACGAATTAAATCCTTGACGGAATCATTAATCCAGGAGTTG
This sequence comes from Papaver armeniacum, assembly GCA_023531295.1. NCBI lineage: Eukaryota > Viridiplantae > Streptophyta > Magnoliopsida > Ranunculales > Papaveraceae > Papaver > Papaver armeniacum. Next base: position 70,793 of record JAJJWW010001499.1, on the reverse strand, counting down.
TGATCCTTTCTTTCAAGCATCTTCTTTAGAACAAGCTCTTGCAATAGCTCACGTTCTTGAGCGTCTTCCTCCATATCAAGATGGACAATCTCTTGAGACTTTGCAGGATTCTCCATATAATTATTATTAGGGATGGAAAAACACAATATAGATAATATATATATGTGTATGAAAACATGAGAGAGGAAATCTTGTTTTTGAAACCCTAAGAATTCTCAATAGGAGGACGCGAACGTTATGGACTGCCAGCACACAAACTTAAACAGAAAAATATACAACATTCTTGAGTAATTCTCAATTATTGTCCTTGCACCTCTCAAGATAGGAACAAGGAAAAGACTACCTGGAATCAGGCGGTAGAGTGAGAAACAATCCCACTATGATGATTGAGAAGGGAGTTGCACATCTCATCTGACTACTTTAACTTTGTGCGTTTTGCCTTTCTTTGTTTGACACCCATTCCAGAAAGGAAAGGCACAACTTGATTGATATATCCGTCAGAAGGTTTTCTCTGAGGACTAAATCTAGGACCTCTTGCAACAGGTTCAAGAGGATTAAGATAGAAGGGAATCCATTTTCTAGACTTAGATTTACCAGTAACAACCTTATAAACACATGGAATGCTTTCATTAGCAACACTGGAAAGCCTTTGAGTCCTGTGATGATTTCTAGGAAGGAGATCATATTTATAAGGTTTTTGGTTTTCTGTGGACATGTGATTCACTGCAGTAGTCGGCTGACTATTTATTCCATTGACAGTGTAAAGAAGCAAATTATGAAGTTTAGAAATCTGTTTCCTTCTGACAAAACAATGGATAACATAGTGATTCTTTTTCCCACATAATGTACAGGTTTTTGGAGGAGAAGCAATAATTGGCACCTGTTTTAACTTCATAGCCATATGAGAAGATTGTAAGTTGTGTAAACTTTTCTTGACACAATCTTTTTCCGGAGAACATTTCGTTCTGTGCTGTAACTCATGAGAATTAGTTTGTACAGAAGAATTTCTCCTTAAGACAGAGTTTTCCTTTTCCAAGGACCTGCACTGTTTATGAGCTAGAATAAGAGATGCTTCTAGTTTCTTTTTCTCAACACGAAGTCTGTTAAGATTTGATGAATGCATCTCGATCAAACGTTTCTTTCTAATTGAGTCTTCTTTGACAATATCTTCAAGAACACTAATCTTTTCACGTTGTTGAGTAGTTTCTTGGAGAAGTTTTTCAATATTCTTAGAGAAGGACTCAATGATGCTGCAGAGTTCATGCTCTCGATCAAGAGACTTTTCAAATTCATCAATAAGCTGATCATGATCCTGGAAATTAATAATCTCAGCAGAGTTTTTTGAGATTCTGGTGAGCTCCTTTTCAGCTTTTGCCATAGTGCCCAATGTCTCATCGGAAAGAGATATGTTGACACAAGATGGAACAATCTTCTTACCTCGGGATTCGGAAGAATCAACTAAGGAGTAATCCTTTGAGGTATTCCCAAGACATTTGGCATAGTTAAAAGCTGTTGATGACATCTTGGTATGCGTAGAAGAGATATTGTCCTCAGACTCAGATTGCCACAAACACAGACTTGTAAGGTCTTAAACGTGTTTGCCTGCTCTGATACCAATTGAAAAAGCGGGGGTATAACAACCACACCTAATATTTCGCTTAGCAATCTATATGGACAAACTCCAATATACTTTCTAGAGAATCAACTAGTCAGTCAGACTCAATCTAGATAAAAATTATATCAACGAGTTTATATCTTAATCTCTCGATTTGATCTTTACTCAAGCAAATAGAAATCTGCAAGTCTTTATCAAAGAGAGATAACTTGGATGGTACCAAAGACCAATATCCAAGTGTCAATCAATTTAAATCAACAACCAAAAGGTCGGATATTCTAATTGATTGAACAACGGACAACCTGTGATATTTCAATTATATAAACAAATATAATGCGGAATAGAAATAACATAGACACCAGAATTTTGTTAACGAGCAAACCGCAAATGCAGAAAAACCCCGGGACCTAGTCCAGATTGAACACACACTGTATTAAGCCGCTACAGACTCTAGCTTACTCCAAATTAACTTCGGTCTGGACTGTAGTTGAACCCCAATCAATCTCACACTGATTCAAGGTACATTTATGCTCCTACCCCTGTGATCCCAACATGATGCTACGTACTTGATTCCCTTAGCTGATCTCACCCACAACTAAGAGTTGCTATGACCCAAAGTCGAAGCCTTTAATAAACAAATCTATATCACACAGAAAAGTCTATAGTAATAGATGAATCCGTCTCCCACGAATAAACCTATGAGTTTTGTTCTGTCTTTTGATAAATCAAGGTGAACAGGAACCAATCAATAACCCTCGGACTTATATTCCCGAAGAACAACCTAGTATTATTGATCACCTCACAATAATCTTAATCGATGCAGCGAAAAAAGATATTGTGGAATCACAAACGATGATACGAAGTGTTTGTGATTTCTTTTTTATCTTGCCTATCGGAGATATAAATCTCAATCCAATTATTTCAATTGTACTCGTATGATAGAAACTGCAAGATCAGATCACACAACTACAAGAAAAGTAGTATCGGTCTGGCTTCACAATCCCAATGAAGTCTTTAAGTCGTTAACCTAGTTTTAGAAGAAGAAAACCAAAGGTTAATTGAGAATCGACTCTAGCTTAGCTAACTAGTATCACACGTAAAGTGTGGGGACTAGGTTTCCCAGTTGCTAGAGTTCTCCCTTATATAGTCTTTCAAATCAGGGTTTGCAATCAATGTTAGCTTAGTAACAAAGCATTCAATATTCATCGTTAGATGAAAACCTGATTAGATTCAAGCTAATATTTCTCAACCGTTGGATCGAAAACTTAGCTTATTACACATAAACGAAATGTTCAATTTTGGGTTTATGAACCGTACCCAAACATTAACATTTGTTGGTTCAACAATAGTCAACCAAATGGTTAGCCATTTGAACACTCTCATATCAACCATATTCTTCTTCACCATAACTAGTTCAAATGACTCAAATGAACTAGTTAGAGAATTGTTCAATTGCTTAGATCTTATGTAACTACACAAGACACAATCGAAGCAAAAGCGGTTTGATTCACTCGAATCGGTTCATGAACTTTATAACCACGGTTTGCAAAAACATTCCTTAGTTTATATAAACATTAGTTCAAGAACAACCGGTTTTAGATATAACCTACTCAAGTTCGCGGACTGGGTTCACAGACTTAAGCTCATGGAAGGAGTATACAAACCCCATCAGAAATTCTTGGGTGAGAACTTTTGCCAGTTCGCGGACTTGGCTTGCGCCACTTCCATTTCTCTTGATCAACAAAGTTCGCAAACTTTGGTTCAAGGAATAAGGACTTATACATATATGTGTTTCCACAACAATACTTATATCCTACCAATGGTTATGTAATCTAAACTCTCATTTCAATCATTGAAACATTCTTAGAGAACGTTATATAGCCGTTATTCACAGACTATTTTTTGTCAGAGCAATTTCCAAAGTAATTGAAACATATCATGACTTTCGTCACTAGGTAAAGATGAATTCGGTTAAAGCGAAAGCTTACCAACACATATTTCGAGAAATAGATAGGCGAGTTATACTCGGCTCGAAATAGCAAATGTGTATAATGAAAGTCTATACGTCTAAACGACTTTTGTCTCAAGAGTAGGAGATATAGTAAATAGACTTTTGAGTGACAGATAAGTTCAAGTCTCCACATATCTTTTAGTCGATGATGTTCCACCGGTTCCTCGAGTAGTCCTTCGTCTTGTATGATGATTGCCATGGAGTTCTTGAGCTCAACTACACTTTCTATCCTAGTCTGAGACCTTTAGCTACATAGGCTAGAAATCAAGACTTATAGTTTTGATCACTAACATTGACAAACATGCTTGAGATAGCAACGCATGCGAGTTCGACCGAAAAATGCTCTTCCAGTTCCCCTTTGTGATGTACTGCACCTCTTACTAGGATCGGTTCCCCTTTCCTATATTTGGTCAGACATAAAATCACAAACCCGATCATACCATCTAAGGTGATTACTTAAGATCGGTTTCACTAATAAAAGTCATACCAATACATAAGTCAGGCCTTTGTGAATAGTTCTACCAAGAACACAAACAAGTTGTGAGCGGTTATACTCAATCACACATATTGGTTGTTCATAAGATATGCAATGAATAACAAAACCAATAACACCTGGTGATGAGTGCCAAATATTGCATATTTCTACACCTTTTTATTGGCATTTAACTCATCTTTTGTGCTTAGAAATCAGATATTAGCCCAAATTCTGTATTTTCTCTGTTTTCAAGAATAAATAATTGTACTAAGTAATTTTGTGTTTTTAGGTAGTAAATAAAGCTCGGAGAAATTGAGGAGCCAAAAGAGCAGAAAATTGGAGACAAGCGTCTATGGAGCAGAAAGCCAAAGCCCGCGCGCGCATCAGTTGCAACCCAACAAGGAAGACATGGGCTTGAGCTATCCAAGACCCGACCCACGACCCGGATCCAAGCCCGTACCATTTGAGCCGTCAGATTTGCATCCAACGGCCGCATCAATCCACGCATCGGGTCCCCACGCATCCAATGCTCGCTCCGTCCTTCCCATCAACACTCGATGCTCCTACCTCACACCGAATCCATCAAACCCTTCATCCCAACCGAACCAAACATTCCCTTACCCATTTCCCATTTCTCTTCTCTTTCTTCTACCCCGACAGCTTCAGAGAAAACCCATCCCCTTCTTCTTCCCCGACCATACCATGGCAGAGCCACCACCTCTCCACCTCCATCATCTCCTTACCCTGACAACAACAGCCACATCCACCCTAGTTCTACCCATCTTTACCTTTAGCTTCTTCCATAACCTAGAAGCTAGGGTTGAGATAGCTAGAATTCTAGGGTTTTCTCCTACAGCTCACGCATGGCTTCCAGAGGCGAATTGGCAGAGGGAACAATCATTTCAGGGAGTGATGGTGAGTGGGTTTGCATTTAATTTCCAAGTTGAGTGTTAGAGGAGAACTTTGTATAAATAGGGTTGAGAATTGAGTGTAAAAACTCATGCCTGGACTAGCCAGAGCACCAACTTAGTTTAATTTGTATTGTTTTAACTATGTTCTAAGTTAAATTGCTAGGGTGTTGATGAAACCCCTAATTTCCATGTCAAGCATATCTAATTTAGGTTTTATTCTTGCTGTGTATAATATGCTAGGATTAGTAATTAATTGATGAATCTTATGACCACTGTGATGAGTTGTATTGTAAGAAGACAACTCATACTAGGGGGGAGTTAGTAGAATTAGTTAATGAACATCTACCTTAAACCTTCAAGTGAAGGTACAAGAACATAGCTCAAATTACATTGCATGAGCATGAGATTAGAGGTGGATTCACCACCCTGGTGCTTTCCAAATTATCACAACCTATTTGTCCGTTTTAGTTTAGAGTCACAACAACAACTCGCCGCATCGACACAAAACCAACTTACAACTGTGTTACACTTTCCTTGAATTCAGTCTAGCAAAGCCTTAGATCAACTTAAGCCACTCCATTTCCCTGTGGATCGACCTGTACTTGCCCCGTGTTGCTAGCCGACACTGTGCACTTGCAGTATTACACGTAGGAAAACATCTTTCACAACCTACCAAGTTTTTAGCGCCGCTGCCGGGGAAACTGGTAGTGTGTTGTGCCGATTATTGGCTTGCTGCACTAATTTTCATTTCACCCCTGTATATATGCTTTGTATTATTACTTTTAGCCATGTATTAGTGTAACTTAGCTGTTAGTTTTCTTTTTCTTTTTCTGCATCTTCTATTGCATATTGTTAATTACATCATTACATTTTAGTTAAGTTATCTTACTTGCATACTTACATATCTACATCTTAGTGTTAAATCTTGCATTTTGTCATTGCTGTTAGAGACTGCATTCAAACCAATTGTATAAACTGCATCATTAGCATAAGTTAGGCTTAGTCATAGTCACCTGCATCATATCCCTGTAACATGCCATTTTTATTGTATATTCCATCTGTTATAACTTGCATCTAGAATTCCCAACTGCATCTTTAGCTTCTCTTCCTGTAGTTTTGTCATCAGTCTGCTGTAGTTTTCAGTCTCTTGCCTCATCATCATACATCTTGCATCACCAAAAAGGATGTGATATATGCTGAAGCTGGCCGTTTATTGTATAAGTTGTTGCCAACCTGTGACCCAAATAAGCATAATCTTTCAGCTGAACCTCAGTGCAGCTCCCATCTTTGGTTCTGCAACTCTAACCGTTAACTATCAGCTATGAAATGCTTTGCTTTGCATGCACATTTCTGAGGACTAAAACTCTCCTTTGAGCTCATAGGTGCATGTTACGCTTCTGCAAAACCCAAAGAAAGGGAAGACAAGGAGCAGAACAATACAACCATTGTGGCTAAAACCGGTACTTGCAAAGCTGTTGCAAAAGCCAAGGAAAAGCATAAGAAGGAGCAGCACAACATAGCCACTGTGGATAAACCGGTTGGTCATTCTCAAATCCTGTTATACTTTATATCTTCATGAATGATCTGTGTGCAAGCATCTGGTGATATTTGAGCTTTACTTTGGTTAGATGGACTTATTACTTGTGCATTGCATGATTTGTGAAACTAGCAGTGTGCTGCCCTGCTGAATATTGCTCACCCTGAATGTATGCATAACTTATTGTTTGGCTACCTGTATTGCCCTTGCATGACAGAATAGCCACCCTGCTAGGCAACCATCTCTAATTGTCTGTTAAACTAGTTACCTGAACATCTCTGTGACACTTGAGCAAACTTTGAAAATCTGAAAAGCATGCTTTGGTGTGTTCTGTGCATTGACAATTGGCTGAACTAGCCATCTTTTCACTGTGAAATCTTAGCTTCCATATGCCCTGTGCTCAGCTCCAGCCCATGAAGCTGTGAGCTTGAGCTGCAACTTAGACAGCCAAGATAGCTGAAAACCCCAGTGGAAGTCAACTGAGTGAGTTGATACCACAAACCCTGTTGAGCCAAGTGTTGACAGACCCCTTGCATACCCTGAGCATAACCCATCTGACCACGTTGCTTTGCTTTGCCTTGGCCGATTGCCGTGGTGCTCAACCCCGAATCAGTGCTAAATCATACAACCCCTGTCAACCCTGCCACCACTTTGCCTCATCCCAGTACCATGTTGCATCCATTGCATGTGTGCATCTGCGACCACACAACCCTGTGGAGATCTGCATACTTTGTGCATAATCCCTGAATTTTGAGCTCAACTGACCTTGCCGAGCGAGGCTCGTAAAGTGCTAGCATTGATTATTTGATTCATTTGCTCCATTCATTTGCTCCAAATTTATATACACTGTGATGTGATATTAACAAGTTGTAGTAAAGTGGTAGTAAGATGTTGTTCCTCTTAGACTTGTAAAGATTGATTTCAGACTTAATAATAAAAATATATACAAAAGATGTCACAATATCGATCTCGTTCCACCATCTTGTTTCATAATAATTCTAGACATTCATAGCTCAAGAATGACTCTAATTTATTGCCGAAAGTAGATTTTTAAAAGATTAATTGTAAATCACAAGCATATCAAAAGTACTAAAACCAAGCATACGAAAATTAATTATATCATAAAACAATTAAATCAAGTGCAATAAGTCTCTTGAATCCCGGTGTTGGGGTTTAGCTCCTCATGTTATTCACGTGCTCAAAGTAGATGTTCATAGCTCAAAAGGGTGAAAAACAAAAGAAAACTACTAAAGTAGCGACTTTGTAATTCCATGCAATCACCACATCCTTAAAATCAGACCTTATAATTGTTACAAAGTCACCTCCAGCTCAGGTTCATCATCAACACCATAACCATTCGTCTGACCAGGAACCTATCTAACTAAAAAATTGTTACTGAGCTAATGAAATTTGATATAGGCGCCTTCTTCCTCCGCTGGGTTATCTTCTTCTTCTTCTCCTGAAGACTTGAATGAGTTTTAAATTGTTTTCAAACACACAACCCAACCTCCTATTTATACACAACAAAGCTTCACCTTTCCTTCCTTTTTTCCCTTTATTAAATGGTTCACCCGAGTGAGCACAACCATTAAGAATAGAACCAACCCGAGACTTTCTACACCATACGTGCCCAAGAGTTATCGAACTTTTCCAAACCCGAGAAGGCTTTTATCTTTCCCAACTCATGCCCACGAAATGCATCATCCTCAAGCACTCGAATATCTCTCTCATAATCTTCTGATTCTCCAAAACTCCGAATATTTGTTCTCCTCTCGTTTTTGTTGAGAAATCATTATCCCACCCAACTCGATGTTATCTTGTCTTATGCAAAGACAATCCAACGATTAAATCTCCCTCTAAAGCGCCCAAAAGTCAAACCAAAACTCGCGAAAATATAAATATGAAAAGGCCGTGTTTGATTTCAAATGGGAAGATGATGGATGCCCCTTATCCAACAAGTTCAATGGTGTTTAACACTTCTTGTAATTGAGGTTCCCTGTTCCGAATAGTAATTTTCTCCCTGGGCCAATTTCAATCACTATAATAAATACAAAATCGAGCACAGGTCAATGTATACAATTGAGATTATATCTGTGTCTATCACACTTTCCATTCCCCTGGCTTCCATTCACAGAGAAATTATGCATCTAACAGACTAAATATCATTTCTTCCATGGCTCGTTACATCTTGACGTACACCAACATAGTGTCAAAATTGCTAATCTTGTGCTTCACCTTGAGTGAGCACAACCATTACCCTGCGTGCACCATATTTTAACCATTCCTCCCTGAACTTGTGTGTTCTCGTATCTGAGCATAAACCAACCAAAGACATAACTTTGTCTTTGTCTTTGTGAAGGCCAAAGCATAGCTTGATCTTTATGTGTCGTTTGAGAGTTTGTGTCTCTCTCGGGCTCTGCTCCTGCCAAACAACTGGGCTGGAACCCACAACCACTGGTCTGTGCATCTTTACATAACCTGGGCTTTACATAACCTGGGCTGAGACCCACTGTGCAACAAACTGAAGCCCACACGAACTGGGCTCTGCACAAACTGAAGCCCACACGAACTGGGCTCTGCACAAACTGAAGCCCACATAACCTGTCTTGCACATAACATGGGCTGCACATTTGCAGCAACACCAAGCACTCCTGTGTGCTTAATTCTAAAAATTGGGTGCCATTTTCTTGTATCATTTTTGCGTCTCTGTGTTGATATGATTTGATGTGTGCTAAGCTATGGTTGCTTCTTTTTGAGTTCAAATTGAGTTGCTAGATCATGTCAGGATTTTGGTATGCAACTGGGGATGAAAACAAATCCATTAGAAAACTTGCTTACGGGCATGATTCATGTTATGAAACCCCCACAGACCATAGTGATTTTAGGGAATATTATGAACCTTCTCATGGCCCTGACCTTGAATACTCATACCCTAATCATTATGACCACATGTATCATCAACCACCATGGGAGGTTGAACAATGCTTTCCTCCAATGAACCCATGCATGCAGTCTATAATGGAGAACCTCAAAATCATAGAGCGAAACAACGCTAGGTTTGAATTGAATGCAATGCATGATCATCCATATAGCAACATGTCTGAATTTCTCTTCTCTAGTGAACCTCATGCACACCCATGCCGTGAATATCCATATGAGGCATGCATACCCACTAGTGAAGACTCCCCTTCAATTGAACAGCTCACTATGATGCTTCAAATGAATCTGACTCAGTTACAAAATGAAGAATGGAAGGAAGTTCATGATAGGATGTGTGCTTCTATTCCTACTCATGCACATGACATTGAATATGAACTTAATCTAGAGGTAGATGAGTGCACTAAAAATGCTATAATTTTGAATAGGGAAATGCAGTGTTATGATGATGATGATGATGATGAATATGAAGAGCATGTGTACTTTGAAAATGTAGTGGAATCTTTAGGTTCAGAGACATTAAGTTTCTCTTCTGTGAACCCTATGAATGATGCTTCTTCTAATATTCATACTTGTGTTTGCTTTGAATTGGAGTCTCAGGCAATTGTTCACCGAAAATGAGCATGCTATACCACCTGGTTGTGACTTGGGGAATGCTTTGAGAGTTTTGGCACCAATTATCTTATGCATGAGAATGAAATTTTGAGTAATGATGATTATGACATGGAGATTGATGAACTGTTTTATGCAAGTGAACATGATTTGTCTAATTCTCAGCCTAGGTCACAATGTGAAGTTTCTTGTGATCTCCCTATGTATGAAACTGAAGATGATAATTATGGACTAGGGCTTGTAGAAATGTTTTATGAACATGAGCATGTCACAAAGACTTGTAGATGATTTGGGAGATATTGTTTTGAGTGATATTTGTTACTCTTGAGCTCACACATGTGAACAACTTAGACATGCCCAACATCATGCCCATGTCACAGTCTGTTAGATTTCCACCCAACCTAGGTTTGGCTTGTAACAAAATTGCAAAACCAACTTTTCTGAGAATTCCTAATTTAGGCCTAGAGCTTTGTGCTTCCCAAGTCCTCTTGGACTATTTTGCATCAAAGTATAACACCTTTAAGGAGCCACAGTTGGAATATGTATGTCTGCCTGTTCTTAGCAAAACTCATTTTGAGTTAGACCTAGTGCATGATGTACCTTTAAATTTGCAAGATTTTGTGCTCACAAACACATCTGTTGACAAATTTAGGTTTTGGGGAAAATCGTTCACGTTTGCAGCCTTACTTGCACTCTCATGTTATATTTGTATAAGGCTGTTGATGTCTCTGCATATCTTCTTTTGGGTTGATCCTCAACTCTTTAGATTGTTGGTGTATGGTGAATTTTCATTGTATATAATCCAGTAGGACTTGTTAAATTTTCTATCTTGATTCGGTTGAGTCTTCTTTTTATTGTGCTAATCCGATATGATCTCCGCCGAGAATGTTGGATTCTAGCCTTGACTAATGAAGCTCTAACCTTGCTCCCGCCGACATACCGGTAATCTCTTCCCTTTTCTCTACTCAACATAGTTCTCTTGGTATGTGACTGTTTAAAATTTTATCATCTGTTGACACATTGAGGACAATGTTTGATTTAGGTTTGGGGGTGCATTTGCATATAGAGTTTTTAGTCTTTAATTTCTTTAATTTCAAAAAAAAAATAAAAAAATAAAAATATATATTCAAAAACTCTTTGTAAATACTTGCATAAAAAACCTCCAACTTTTAGAGATCTTAGAGTCACTAGCATGCTTCTAGCTATGTTTACATAGAGAGTCTGACCGAAATAACAGAACTTGGAAGTACTGGAGAACACAATCGGGTTTCTTAGTTGATTAGAGCGTTAAAGTTGGATTTAACCATACCGGTGGGCGAATTAGGTGATGTTTAGACATTCGGTAGTAGAATTGTGATCACCCATAGTGGAGACTACCCATTTTACATCAAGAAAGGCACCAACCTTCAGTTTTTATGACTTTCTAGAAAAGTTGTTAGAGTGTGTGTCACCGTACGTCAATTCGGGTAGGAATGGTGAGATACCCAACTTCGCACCACTTTCAGCACTATTTTTGATCTCTTGAGTGCTAATTTTGTCAATCATGAGGGTGACGTTTAAAGATGAAAACTCCTTCTAAATATCGATTTGCAGTTAGCATCACTCTCTCCCTCTCAACAACATCAACAGATTCATAGAAACACATCATCGTCAGCAAACGGAGCATCATCAGAATATTTGAAGAAAAGTTGAAATAGTCCAAGGTTTACGTGCAACAAAGAAAAGAAAAGAAAATAGGATGAGAATTAGTGAAGTTTATGAAATCAAGACAATACAAGTTTTATTGTTTTATTGTTATTTTCATTTCATGTATGTTCAAAAAAATAAAATAAAAAAAAATAAAAAAAATAATATTGAGTTAGTAGTTTCATTGTTGTTATTTTCATGTAATTAATAGTCAAAAAAAAAAAAAAAAAAATGTCAAGTTTTTGTGAAGTTCAGAAGTTCATCATCAACAGTTGAAGACCGAAGACCGAAGATTGAAGACGTTTCTATGAATGCTGAGAGAGTGATGTTAATTGCCGATCGGGTGAGAAGGTAAGTGAGTACTCCCATCCTTGCTAATGGTTGATTTCCTTTCGTAGAGATCATCAGAAAAAGATTCTTTTTGTCCACAACTCTGTGGAGTCTCCAGAAATTATTTCGGAAGGTTATCCTTCTCATCTTCAACGTGTGCAGGATTTCTCTCTTTATTCCTGCCTGCACACATGAGAGACTAAAAAAGCGGTCTTTTTGAGTGCAATTATCATAAAACCCTATTGGTGAGGCAGAAGTCGAGGCTTATGATCACAATCGAATCCGAATTCTTTCATATGGTTTGGTTATTTCTCGCTCAGCACTTAAGGATGAGAATGCGTTCTTTGGTAGTTCTAACTTCTTGTTACTAGCATGCAGAAACTCTATGTCCTCATAGCTCCTTGGATGCTTGAGACTCTTTTACACTCTGAAATTGGAGAAGGTTTTGTGGGTACACCTATGGTAAACCCTCACGAGACTACAACTCGTCCACTAGGGACACCTAGGGGTTTAAAGGCTTAGTGCATACGCTAAATGCATTCGAGAGACCTGCGACAGTGGTATAGTTAGGATTTCTTAATTTCTGTTTCACTTGAGGACAAGTAAAATTCAGGTTTGGGGGTATTTGATGAGTGCCAAATATTGCATATTTCTACACCTTTTTATTGGCATTTAACTCATCGTTTGTGCTTAGAAATCAGATATTAGCCCAAATTCTGTATTTTCTCTGTTTTCAAGAATAAATAATTGTACTAAGTAATTTTGTGTTTTTCGGTAGTAAATAAAGCTCGGAGAAATTGAGGAGCCAAAAGAGCAAAAAATTGGAGACAAGCGTCTATGGAGTAGAAAGCCAAAGCCCGCGCGCGCATCAGTTGCAACTCAACAAAAACTTGGTAGGCTCTGGAAAGGGTTTTCCTACGTGTAATACTGCAAGTGCACAGTGCCTGTTGGAGGCGTGGCAAGTACAGGTCGATCCACAGGGAAATGGAGTGGCGTAAGTTGATCTCTAGGCTTTGCTAAACTGATTTCAAGGAAGTGTAACACAAATATGGGTTGTTTTGATGTCGATACGACTGAATTGTTGTTGTGACTCTAAACTAAGGTGCATTAATAAATTATAAACAGATTGTAAGGTACTAGGGCAGTGAATCCACCCTCTAACCTCATGCTAAAGTAATGTGGATCTAGTTCAGTTCTTGTGCCTTCCCTTGAAGGTCTTAAGTAGATATTCCTTAACTAATTTCTACTAATTCACCCCTAGTATGAGTTGTCTTCTTACAATACAACTCATCACAGGTTTACAAGCTAATTAGTTAATTACTAATCATAATCATGTTATAACACAGCAAGAATAAGAACCAAAGACAATTACTTAACATGGAATTAGGGGTTTCAACAACACCCTAGTAAATTGATTTAGAACATCATAAAAACACAATTACACTAGAGTTGGTGCACTGGCTAGTCCAGGCATGAGTTTTTACACTCAATTCTCAACCCTATTTATACCTGCAAACCCTAATTCTCTCTAACACTCCAATTCGAAAATAAATGCAAACCCCCATAACCTCTGAATTTGTTGTCTCCTCTGTCAATTCGTCTCTGACTTCATTGATTTGATGTTAGAGAAAACCCTAGCTCCAATTATCTCTAACCTAGCTTCTAGGGTATGGAGAAGCTATGATGGAGATTACTAGAGATAGAGAGGCGGAGCATGCGGCTACTGGAGCTTTTGGCGCCGTTGCCGGGGAATAGGTAGTGTGCCCTGTCGACTATTGGCTTGCTTCACTAATTTTCATTTCACCCCTGTATATATATGCTTTGCATTGTTGCTTTTAGCCTTGTATTAGTGTAACTTAGTTGTTAGTTTCTTTTGCTACATCTTCTATTGCATATTATATCATTACACTTTAGTTAATTTCTCTTAATTGCATATTTGCATATCTGCATTCTCATCTGTGCATTGCAATCACTATCTCATTTAGCATCTGGCGTGGCTTGAGCTATCACTACTCAGCTGCTTTGCAAAATCCCTATGATTACTTGCTAAAACCATCATATGTGCTAGCCGAATCTTGTATAGTAGGTGCTACTTGAACTGCATTCCTTCATCTCTTTTTGTTAAGCCCTGCACCTCTGCCCTGTAGAGTACTTAGTGTAATCATCTCATAATCATCTCATACCCATAGCTGAATATTGTGTCAACCCCCCTCCCCTGTCAGTCCAAACAAGCATCAGAGCTATTCACTTCCCCCTGTAAGATATCAAATTTCTGCAATTTATAACCTTTCAATTTGCTGCTTGTATTCGACTGCCCTGAAAAACCAAACGGCATAACTCATTGTCATGCAATAAATTACTTGTAGTTGTTTATGCCAGTATCAATATTGATCCTTTGCTTTAACCTGCACATTTCTGGGAACTGAGATTGTTTGCTGAGTAAACAGGTACCTGTGAGCTGCTGAGCAAGCCCAAAGAAGAGAAGGAAAAGGCGCAGAACTTGAGTTCACAAAATGCTGAGCAGCCCCTGCAATTTATACTATTCATGTGAGTGGTTCCTTGATAGTTGAGAATGTTGTGACTTTGTGCTGAATGTATGGGCATATGCATGAATCTGTCATCACATCTATGAGCTATGTATCATCTGTGCATTACTAAAATTCGCATGAGCATCACAGTATGACCACCTGTATTGCCTTGCATGGCAGAGTAGCCACCCTTCTAGGTAACCATCTCTAATTGTCTGTGAACTAATTGCTTGCATATCTCAGTAACACTTGAGCAATTTATTTTTTTCTTTGAAAACCTGAAATCTGTGCTTGTGTGTTCTGTGACCTTAGCTTCCATCTGCCCTGTGCTCAGCTCCAGCCCCTGTAGCTGTTGAGCTTGAGCTGCAGCCCGGTTAACCAAATTGGCTTTTAGCCCTAGTAATGCCAACTGAGACATCTCACTTCATCTGCCCTGTGCCTTGTGTGACCCTGTTGAACCATATCTGAGCAACATTTAATTCCTTGTTCCCCTGAGTTGCACATTGCATAGTTGCTTGAAATCCCATTGGAAAGATGAAATGTGTGCTGTTGTATAATTTGTGCATTGAACCATTGGCTGAACTGGCTACATTTTACCTGTGAGATATTGACCTCGAGCCCCTGTAGCTGTAAGGTTGAACTTGGATAGCCAGGCTAGCTGCAAGCCAAGTTGAGGTCAACTGAGATAGTTGATATCAACTCAGGCTTAACCCTGTACCCTTGTGCACGCTTAACCCTGTGTGAGACCTTGTGTAAGCTATAATCTACCAACCTTGCTGTCATCCTCACTTGTGCATAACCTGTTGACATCAACCCAGCCTGTTGATTCTGTCACCCCTGAGCATAACCTGTGAAAGCTAGAACATCAACTGATCATGTTGACTTCACCTGCCCTGTAATTTTTGTGCATAATCTCTGAAAATTAAAGTTAATTGAGTCTGTTAACACTGTGGCATGTCAAATCTAGTGTAAGAATGCTGAAATTTTCATGTTTGAATAGCCTATTGCTGATCTGTGCATCTGTGAATCCCTAAATTTTTGTGTCATTCGTAAAAGCATCACCTCTTCTGGTTTGCGCATTAGTGCTTGTCGAAAGTATAGCATCACAGAGCTGTATGCACAAATCCTAGGGACAACCTTTCCATTGAGCACTATTGCCTGCAACTGAGTTTCATTTCCATAAGCATTAATTCCCTGAATTGCACAATTGCATCCTAGCTGATAGGTACTATATATGTGAATTTTTGTGAGTAAGCATAATCCATTACACCTTACACAATCTTTGTCTTGCTTTGTGCACTGCCAACAACAAAGTCTTTGTGACTCGCATAAACCGTGGCCGTAAACACACACAACCTGTGCATAAACTCTGCACAGAACCAACTTGTGCATAAGCTCTGCACATAAACTAAGCTGTGCAACCACTGGGCTCTGCACAAACTGAAGCCCACATAACTGTGTTGTGCAACATCCAGCACTCCTGTGTGCTTGTATTGGTGTGACATTTTTGCTTCTCTGTGTTGAAAATTAATTGGATGTATGCATGTATCTTGTTTTTTGCTTTTGTAACCAAAATTTTTGCCTGACATGATGGGATTTTGGGATGTCACTAGGGATGAAGAATCATCACATAGATCCATTAGAGAGCTTGCTTATGGGCATGCTTCACAATATGAACAGCCCACAGACCATAGTGATTTTAGGGAGTATTATGAACCATCTCATGGCCCTGACCTTGAATGCATGTACCCTAATCACTTTGCACAGATGTATCATTCACCACAGTGGGAGGTTGAACAATGCTACCCTCCAGTGAACCCTTGCATGCAGTCTATAATGGAGAACCTCAAAATCATAGAGCAAAACAATGCCATACTTGAATTGAATGCAATGCATGATCATCCATATAGCACAATGTCTGAATTCCCCTTTACTAGTGACCCTTGTGCACAACCATGTACTGAGAATCCATGTGAAGCATGCATACCCACTAGTGAAGGCTCTCCTTCAATTGAACAGCTCATTATGATCCTTCAAATGAACCTTACTCAGTTACAAAATGAAGAATGGAAGGAATCTCATGATAAAATGTTTGTTGTCCCTAACAAAATAATTTTTGAAGACAGTGTTCTTACTCATTCAAATGACACTGAAAATGAACCTAATCTAGAGGTAGATGAGTACACTAAAAATGCTACAATTTTGAATAGGGAGATGCATTTTTATGATGATGAGGATGAATACGACATGTTAGAAGAGCTTGTATATGCTGAAAATATGGTGAAGCCTATGGACTCAGAAACACTAGGCTTTGCTCCAACTGCCATGAATGAGTTTTCTTCTAAATATGCAGATGCATGCCATGATAACTTTGAGTTTGGGTCTGTGCAATTATTCACTGAAAATGAGCATGCTATACCACCTATTTGTGACTTAGGGAATGATGAAATTTTTGACACAGATAATTCAATTGATGTGTCTGATTCCATGCCTAGGTTACATCATGATATTTCTCCTGGTTATCTTATGCATGAGATTGAAATTTTGGATAATGATGATTATGACATGGAGATTGATGAATTGTTCTATGCAAGTGAACATAATTTACCTTCTTCTGACTTTAGGGAAGTGTGTAATGGTGCAAATGATCTTATACATGAAAATAACTTAGATGTACCTAATATCTTTCCTAAGTCACAGATTGAAACTCCTCCACCAAACCTAGGTGTAGTTTGTAACAAAATTGCAAAACCAACTTTTCTGAAAATTCCTAATCTAGGCCTAGAGCTTTGTGCTTCCCAAGTCCTCTTGGACTATTTTGCATCAAAGTATAACACCTTTAGGGAACCACAGTTGGAATGTGTATGTCTGCCTGTTCTTAGCAAAACTCATTTTGAATTAGACCTTGTGCATGATGTACCTTTAAAATTGCAAGATTTTGTGCTCAAAAACACATCTCCTGACAAGTTTAGGTTTGGGAGTAACTCATTCACATATGCAGCCTTACTTGCACTCTCATGTTATATATGTGTAAGGCTGTTGATGTTTCTGCATATCATCTTTTGGGTTGATCCTCAACTCTTTAGATTGTTGGTGTATGGTAAATTTTTCTTGTATATAATCCAGTAGGGCTTGTTAAATTTTCTATCTTGAATCGGTTGAGTCTTGTTTTTATTGTGCTAATCCAATAAGATCTCAGAATGTTGGATTCTAGCCTTGACTAATGAAGCTCTAATCTTGCTTTCGCCGACATCCGGTAATCTCTTCCCTTTTCTCTACTCAACATAGTTCTCTTGGTATGTGACTGTTTAAATTCTTATCATCTGTTGACACATTGAGGACAATGTTTGATTTAGGTTTGGGGGTGCATTTGCATATAGAGTTTTTGCATATAGAGTTTTTTAGTCTATTATTTCAAAAAAAAAAAAAAAAAAAAAAAAAACTCTTTGTAAATACTTGCATAAAAACCTCCAACTTTTAGAGATCTTAGAGTCACTAGCATGCTTCTAGCTATGTTTACATAGAGAGTCTGACCGAAATAACAGAACTTGGAAGTACTGGAGAACAATCGGGTTTCTTAGTTGATTAGAGCGTTAAAGTTGGATTTAACCATACCGGAGGGCGAATTAGGTGTTGTATAGATATTTGGTAGTAGAATTGTGATCACCCATAGTGGAGACTACCCATTTTTACATCAAGCGAGGCACCGACCTTCATTTTTTGTGACTTTCTAAAAAAAATCTGTTAGAGTGTGTGTCACCGTACGTCAATTCCGGGTAGGAATGGTGAGCTACCCAACTTCGCACCACTTTCAAAGACTATTTTTGATCTCTTGAGTGCTAATTCCGTCAATCATGAGGGTGACGTCTAAAGATGAAAACTCCTTCTTGTAGTTCGATTTGCAGTTAGCATCACTCTCTCCCTCTCAACAACATCAACAGATTCATAGAAACACATCATCGTCAGCAAGCGGAGCACCATCAGAATATTTGAAGAAAAGTTGAAATAGTCCAAGGTTTACGTGCAACAAAGAAAAGAAAAGAAAATAGGATGAGAATTAATGAAGTTTGTGAAATCAAGACAACACAAGTGTGGAAGATTGAGTTTTATTGTTATTTTCATTTCAAGTTGTTCAAAAAAAAAAAAAAAATGTTTGTCAAGTTTTTGTGAAGTTCAGAAGTTCATCATCAACAGTCGAAGACCGAAGATTGAAGACGTTTCTATGAATGCTGAGAGAGAGTAATGTTAATTGCCGATCGGGTGAGAAGGTAAGTGAGTACTCCCATCCTTGCTAATGGTTGATTTCCTTTCTTAGAGATCATCGAAAAAGATTCTTTTTGTCCACAACTCGTGGAGTCTCCGAGAAATTATTTCGGAAGGTTATCCTTCTCATCTTCAACGTGTGCGGGATTTCTCTCTTTATTCCTGCCTGCACACATGAGAGACTAAAAAGCGATCTTTTGAGTGCAATTATCATAAAACCCTATTGGTGAGGCAGAAGTCGAGGCTTGTGATCACTATCGAATCCGAATTCTTTCATATGGTATGGTTATTTCTCGCTCAACTCTTAAGGATGAGAATGCGTTCTTTAATAGTTCTAACTTCGTGTTACTAGCATGCGAAACTCTATGTCCTCATAGCTCCTTGGATGCTTGAGACTCTTTTACACTCTGGAAGTTGGAGAAGGTTTTGTGGGTACACCTCACGGTAAACCCTCACGAGACTACAACTCGTCAACTAGGGACACCTAGGGGTTTAAAGGCTTAGTGCATACGCTAAATGCATCCGAGAGACCAAATGACAAAGTGGTATAGTTAGGATTTCTTAATTTCTGTTTCACTTGAGGACAAGTAAAATTCAGTTTTGGGGGTATTTGATGAGTGCCAAATATTGCATATTTCTACATTTATTTATTGGCATTTAACTCATCTTTTGTGCTCAGAAATCAGATATTATCCCAGATTCTGTGTTTTCTTTGTTTTCAAGAATAAATATTTGTACTAATTAATTTTGTATTTTTAGGTAGTAAATAAAGCTCGGAGAAATTGAGGAGCCAAAAGAGGAGAAAATTGGAGACGAGCGTCTATGGAGCAAAAAGCCAAAGCCCACGCGCGCATCAGTTGCAACCCAACAAGTAGCAACCCATTTACAAGACATGGGCTTGAGTAGTCCAAGATCCGGCCCATAACCCGAATCCAAAGCCCGTTTTACTCTGAGCCGTTAGATTTGCTCCATCTACATCCGACGGCCGCATCATCCCACGCCTCCAACATGCACTGTGCACTTGCAGTATTACACGTAGGAAAACCCTTTCCAGAGCCTACCAGCTACATGGGATGATGGGTCGACCATGTAGCGCCCAGACGCTCGAGTGAGCAAATACCAAAGTCTCTTGAAGACCAATTAATGAAAAGATGATTAAATGCTGGTTTAATCATTTATTAAAATAATGCTCGTCTGAGCCTTTAGGTGATAAAACCTAATTAATTATGAAGAGATGAGGGACCGACCAAGGGGTCATGAAACCGTCCATGTTTGGTCACGGGACCGTCGTATGACGATCGTTTTGTAAAATTCCAAAATTGTTTGGAAGAGTTTGAACCTAATGTGAACAAATTAGGTCAAATGATGAAAGTATGAGGGACCGGCCTCTTGCAAGCCAAAGAGCCAACCTTGGTCGGTCAAGGTAATATGCTCATGTCACCAAAGTGTTCGTGTCTCAGTCCTGAGAATTTTGATATTTTCTAATGTGCGTTTGAGTAATCATTTGAGAAAATATGAAGAAATCAGGAATTTTTGCTGAAACTGAGGAAACTTCATGAGATGAAGGAAAAGTAATCAAAAAATTAAGGAATCATGAAGTGTGGGACCGGCTATGGCTAAGGCATGGCCGTCCGGCCAATGAGCTCGGTCCCATAGCATTTTTCCTAATTTTATTATATTTTTCATGATTTTAGGGAAATACCATGAAATCAAGGAGTTTGTTGAAATAAATGAGTTTTCCTTGAAGTGAAGGAGTTTCCATGAGATTAAGGAAACAAATAATATTAATAATAATAAAATAAGAGGCGTGTGGGACCGGCTATGGCATGACCGGCCGGCTAGGGCCCGGTCCCACAAGTTTCCCTAATTTTATATTATTTTCCATGACTTGAAGGAAATATCATGAAATTAAGGAGTTTTCATGAGATGAGGGATATAATAATAAAATAATGAGGAATCATGAGGTGTGGGACCGGCCACGACTAGGGCATAGCCGGCCGGCTAGTAGACACGGTCCCACGACACCTTTCCCAATTTTATATTACTTCCTTGATGCGAAGGAAACACCATGAAACTGAGGAGTTTCCTTAAACCGAAGGAATTTTGTTCAAATGAGGGAATTTTCATGAGATCAAGGAAAATAATAAAAATATGATAAAATATAAAAATTGGGCGTGGGACTGGCCACGACACGACCGGCCGGCCAGTGGGCCCAGTCCCTCAGCGCTTTGATTAATATTTTATTATTTATTATTTTCTTCGTATTTTGCATAGGTTCATCGTTCCTTCGTATTTTGGAATGCTCTTTCATGCATTCAGGTGCTCGTTAGTGCATTATTGCCGAGTACACTTGCACCATTTTAGTCGGGGCTTACTCGATAGTTGCTCAGATGCCCGTGTGTTGAATATTTATTACTAACCCATGGAATTCAGCTGGGAAGAACCATGAATTGAAGTAATGAAATATTATGGAAAACATAGAATATTTTCCAGGGATTTAGTTAATGAATCTAATGATTTAGGAATAATTAATTGATGGCTCTATACTAGTACGATCATCTAGGAGCATTAATTATTCATGAATTGAGTGATATGAGCTTGTTGAAGCGTCATATTTCTTTTATATAGTCAGGGAAAACAATTGTTACATCCTGAAGACGTTATTGCTCTATACTAGCAGGCAAGCTGTCTAGGAGTCGTCTAATCTTTCGATTCTATATATAAGTAATTACTGAAATTGCTCAACATTCATGAGATATGCCATTGCCTCAGTTGAGAGACTACACATCTACATATACTCTGAGAGACAGTATTCTCAGTTAGAGATTCTCGTGGCATGAGCTTTCATGGGTAGATTGCGAAAATCAGCGAAATAGTAAACTTCCAAGAGACTTCCAGAAAATTTTCAGCTGTCATGTAGTCCAGTGTTTTGACCACATCTTTTTACTCGTTTATCCAATCGCTATGAAATTTTTATATGTAGTATACAACATCCATACGAAGAGAATGATATATGGCTATACCTTAGATTCTCTACCAATTTCTCCCAGTTCGTCGTTTTGTACAAGGCAGTGTAAAATCTCCTCAGATGAGCTTGTTGTAAAACGTGTTTTGGTGACTTTCACGTTATTTGCTGATGTCTAGCATGTAAAATGAAGAACTTTGATGATGTTAAATCACTTGTATGCTGGAGTTCATGATTCTTTTCGGTTTCATGCTTGGATGATCCTAATCTCATGTAATCTTCGTATTAGGTGTCAAATACGGAAGTTGAGAATGAAGGAGCTAATAATGACGGCTTGAGCAACACTGAGGTTATTGATGAAGAAACAACCATCTCTGCACTTTAAATTCATGAGGGAGTTGTTGTTGGTGTTGTTGAAGATACCGAGACTTTAATTGTTGTTGCTTCAGTGGCGGAAGAAGCTGAACCACGCATAGAAGAAACTGAAGAAACTATTGCCATGACTGTAGAAGTTGCTCCAGTAATTGAGAACCGTATAGTAGTGCATGAATACCCGAGTGCAGGGATTGCTTCCGACCCTCCGTTTGATGCATCACTCCCATATCATGAACTGGTTGGTGAATTCAGTGTTCCTATTGGATATGCCGACTTGTACGAGAAAATATGGAAGAAATTTGGTCATATCATCGTTACTAGAGACCCTAAGCGTGCTTATTCTTTAACAATGCAAGTAAGTGTTATCTTGCGTGTTGTAAGTGATATATGCGCTAGGTCCAGAAATACTGTGACTCCAGATGTACTCTTTGATTGGGAGTTCAACTTGGAGAATTCTGAGAGACTTGGCTTCAACGTGAAGTGGCTTCATAAGAAGATAAATTCTATTAAGGACTCACATGAGAATAACATACCCTTTCCCAATGACGCTGTGATGGATAAGGAGGACAAGATTGCCAGATTGACTGAAGAGCTGAACATGGAGAAGGTGGCCTTACAAGTCCTGAAGGATGCAGAGGAGCAAAAGTCTTTCTTTGCTGATTTTCTTTGATTTCTTTTCATAATCTCTTGAACTTATGAACTTCTGAGAGATGTGAGGTTTTATTTTTGGTTTTGATTGGTTTTGGATAAGTAGATGATTGAGGATTTTCTTTGGGTTTGATTGAGATTTTCTTTAACTAAATTGAATTTTGATAAATTGCTGAATTTAAATTACTGAATGCAAGTATTGCAAACATTTTGGAGGAATTGAAATACAATGAAAGAAAATTATGAATGCCAAATATTTGGGGTGTTCGTGCCTTGAAAATCCAATACCTCAAATATCCAAAACCTTAAACATCAAAGGCCTTGAGCCAATTCTCATGTATCACGACCACAATCTCCTTGCTGTCCATGTTGATTAATTTGTAGTATCCGCCAGCAACAGACTTAGAGATCATAAAAGGTCCTTCCCGGTTGGAATTCTTTGCAACATGAAAGTTACGTTTAGTTTCTTTGAGAACTAAATCTCCTTCCTGGAATTTGTTAGACTTGATCATCCATGCCCTGAATATCTTCTGTTGGTTTGGAATTCTTCATGCAGTGGAATTCCATGTTGTTGAAGGCTTCCAACCTTGCGGCACATGTGGACATTCGTGCAAAGGAAAATATTTGGGATACTGTTTGTCGAACTCAGCCATTATTTCAGCAATGACTGTATTAGTGAGGTGTTCGATTCGGAGAGGTTCTGCGTCCAGCCACTTGGTGAAATATTGCTGAGGTGAGATTATCCACTCATAGCATTTTGCAATAGCTAAGTTATTGGTGGAGTGAAGCCCTCGGACCAAATAATCATATTTGAAAACTGATGATATGGACACATGAGGAGGAATAAGACTTGCTTGAGTACTAAATCTTTTGATGAAAGTGTTTGCATTTTCCTCGGGCTTTTGTGTTAGCTCTGTTAGGGCTTTGACCTCCTTTAGATACTCGAATGGTGAAATATCTTCTTTTTCTTCTTCCGAATCAGAGGCTTCTTCAACAGAGAAATGTGCAATTGAAGGTGTTGGGTTTACCTTTCCAGCATGAATCCATGTACATCCCAGAATCATATCATATCCTGGATCTTCTCGTATTATGTAAAATTTTGTTTCTGTCCAGGCTGAGTTTATGTTCACCTTGAGGGTAATGTGGCCATAAGCATCTCTGGGTGTTCCTTCATGATCTGTGATTGTTACCGGAGAATGAATGGCTTCTTGTCGTGTGATACCAGCAGCTCTGAGAGTTTTCAGAGGGATAACATTGACAGCAGTGCCAACATCAATTAATGCTCGTTTGAACTCGTTTCCCTTGAGATGGACTGTGGTGAGAAGTCCCCAGTCGTACATTTCTTCGTCTGTTGTTGAATGCGGCTCAGGAAATGTCTCTTGAATCAACAAACGCTTTCCTGACACGATGTGATTCAGTGCAGCAAACATGTCTCCCCTTTGAGCCTTTGATAAGTATAGCAATTCGTAGACATGCTCGATTAAGGATTGAACTGCTTCCTTGACAGGCGGTTCAGAAAGAGTAAAGGTTCTGACTGGGAGAGGATATCTGTGTACTCCTTCAGTCCCCAAGTTGAGTTCTCCCGATTTGATATTTTCTTTAAATATGCGCTTCAAAGTTCTGCAATCACTTGTGGGATGGTTGACGAACCTATGAAAGCGACAGTAATGAGGATTTTCCATGGCCTCTTCAATTGGTTATTTCTTGACATACAGCAGTTTGATTGCGCCGTCTTGAACCCACGCATCTGATGAGTGCCAAATAGTGCATATTTATACACCTTTTTATTGGCATTTTACTCATCTTTTTGCGCATAGAAATCAAATATTATCCCAGATTCTGTGTTTTCTTTGTTTTCAAGAATAAATATTTGTATTAATTAATTTTGTGTTTTTAGGTAATAAATAAAGCTCGGAGAAATTGAGGAGTCGAAAGAGCAGAAAATTGGAGACGAGCATCTATGGAGCAGATAGCCAAAGCCCGCGCGCGAATCAGTTGCAACCCAACAAGGAAGACATGGGCTAGAGCTACCCACGACCCGGATCCGAACCCGCTCATCCCGAGCCGTTGAGATCTCGCCCAGATGCATCATACGGTTGCTCCTTCGCTCACATCTATTTCTCGATGCTCCGCTCAACACCAAATCTACCCAATACTCCCTGAGCCGTTCAGATCGTAGCTGCTGCATCCTACGCTCGCTGAGGCCTTCTCATCAACTTTTGCTGTCCCTGCCTCACAACGAAGCGACCCAACACCCTATACCCTAATCGACCAAATTCATTTCATTTCCATCTTCTCTTTCTTCCTCTCCCGTCACACTCACGGAGCGAGCTCTGCTCCTCCACCTTCCTTACCCGACCAAGCTCTCGAGCGAGCCATGCCGAGCCTCACCACCACCATCTCTGACACAACCGCTTCCACCCCCTCTACCTGCTCTACCTCTCTAGAGCTAGTTTTCTCTCACTTAGCTTCTTTCAACCCTAGAAGCTAACTTAGAAAAACTAGAGCTAGGGTTAGCCAACAACCGATGCATGGCGTTCTCGAGCCAATTTGACGAGGAGAGGGCGATTCGGGGTATGGGTTTGAGTTAATTTCTGTTTTATAATAAATTAGGGTTTGATATTTTGGAATTTTGGTGCATGTATAAATAAGAGAGGTAGAAGATGATTTTGCTTATGCCCTGGATTAGCGAGCATCCTTGTAGATTTAATTTACATTATTTGTCATTTTTAATTTAGCTTGCTAGGGTTTCAATGAAACCCTAATTCATGTTGTGCTAAACTCTGTTGAACTGTTCTTGAGTGCTTAATTATATTAGTCTTCAATTATAAGTATCCAAAACTTTTCTCTCACAATGGATGCCTTGTATCCATTGTAGTTAAGAAAAAAATACATTTTGAGATTGCTGCGGCTCATACTCTAATCATAATTGCTAATTCTTTTGACTAATTGTGCTTAATTAGACAATTAGTACTCTAGTTAGTACCTTAGCTGTTATTTGAAGCATTACATGGAGAAACACCTTAGATAGGTGGTGGAATTGACACCAGCTACCCTTATCAGTCACAGGACAAGAAAGTTTAACTTAGTTAAACTCACAATAGGAGTTAGTGGTGGAATTGCAGACCCTGGTAAACCCACTATCACTGTTTTATACCTTAGTTTAGAGTCACTTCACTCAACCTCAGTCGCATCGACAACATACCAAATTTGTGTTACATTTCATGGAAACTCAGTTTAGCATAGCCCTTGATCAACCTTAGAGCACCACAAGTCCTTGTGGGATCCACCCGTACTTGCCGCGTCTCCGATAGACGCCGTGCACTTGCGGTATAACATGTAGGCACATAAATCTAAACCCTTTCTCAGGCCTACCAAGTTTTTGGCGCCGTTGCCGGGGACTTGGCGTGTGCCCTGTTGATCGATTGCTTGCCGTTACTGAGTTCATTTCACCCTGTACATACTACTTCGGTGCATTTTAGTTAATCTTGATTGCATAGTTGCTTTTCTGTAATTGCATAGTTGCTTTTCTGTATTTTCTGCATTTCTGCATTTTAGTTCATAGTTGCATTTTAGTTGCTTTTCTGCATTTTAGTTCATTCCCTTGGCTATAACCTGTACTGATATGAGAACTGAGTTTTCCCTCTGAGTAACAGGTGCTTGCTATGCTGCTGAGCTGCTGAGCAAGCCCAAGAAACACAAGAAAAGCGCAGGACTTGAGGTACCTGCTGAGCACCTGAGCCAGCCCAAGGAAGGCAAGGAAAAGCACATAACTGAGGTTAGCCTGTGAGTAAGCTTACCAAAGCAGTATTTTGTGAGTCTGTGTAGCATTGAATGTTTGAACTGTTGATGATAACATACCATGTTTGCAACCTGAGCATGATAGAATAGCTGCCTTAACCCCTTGCATGCTTTAACTCAGTCAACTAGATCCATCTACTCCCCTGTGCAAATCTGTGTGTTTTCTGTTGAGCTTGTGCTGTGTCAACTTTGAGCATAAACTTGAGCATACCCTGCACACACCCTGAGCATGAGCCATTAGTGCTGCAACCCTGAGCTTACCGCAGACCCTGTTGAACCTCTTCAACCAGCCCTGTGCTTTGTGTGAGACCTAGCTATAAACTGCTATAAATTGCTATGATTGTGTTGACACCCTGAGCATGTTGAGACTGTTGGTATTGTTTATGTGTTGAGAGCTGTTTTTCTGTTGCTTCTCAGATCTGGCATCACTATTGTGTGTGTGATTTTGTAGCATTTGAATGAGGGTTTAGGCACTTGAGACCCATCCTAAGCATTGCTCATCTGTGAGAACTAGTGCATCTGTAAAACCCTGTCAACTGATCCATGCTCATGCTCCTGTGATAACCTGTGCCTAATGCTAAGCATGATAATTTGAGCCTTACAAAGCCCTGTACCTTGAGCTGCAAACCCCCGGCTTACCCAAGTGTATTGCTCTCTCTTGTTAACTTGCTGGCCCCCTGAAGCTACAAGTTTGAACAGACCCTGAGCCTGGCTGTAACCATCATACCTGGTCCCTTTGCATGACCAGTTAGAGACTTTCCTGAGCATAACCTGTGAAGTAGTGACCTCAAGCCCCTGTAGCTGTGAGGTTACACTTAGGTAGCCAGGATAGCTGCAAACCAAGAGCATCAACTACCTTTGTTGTTTGCCTTTGCATCTGAATAGCATACCTGTGATATCATAGCAGCTGAATGAATATTGAGCAACTTGTGTAAGCATTATCATCTGCCCTGTGCACCTTGCATCTGCCCAATTGTGCTCTGCACATAACCCTGTTCTGTGTGTTAATCTGTGCTGTAGCCCTTAGCTAAATTTCATTGTCCTGTGCCCCAACTCCAGTCCCTGAAGCTGTGAGCTTGAGTGCAGCTAGGACAACCATCTTAGCTACAAAGCCAGGCTAAAGTCAACTGACTTAGTTGACATCAACTCGGAGTAGTTGATGTCATATACCTAAATTTCTGTGCATTTGTGCATCTTGCTTGTCTTGGCCGAGGCATGTACTTGTGTGTTCTGTTGATAATCTGTGCTGAGTACTAGCCTTGGCACCTGCCAATCTTGAATCTGTGCATGAACTGAGAACTGTTACTTGCTAAGCTTTGTTCACTGCCATATCTGAAATTTGTAAACATGTGCACCAATTTCTGCAAGTTGTATGACAAGTACCCTGTGGCATTTGAATAAGTTTGTTGCATCTGAACCTGTAGCATTTGAGCTCAACTAACCTTGCCAAGCAAGGCTGTGAGATCTCCAACAGCAAGCACTCCTCTTTGCTAGAAGTTGAGTGTTACATTTTGTGAATTGTGTCTAATTGTGCAGTGCATAAGCTGCATTGCACTTAGGCTTTGTCTTTGTGAAGGTCGGCTTAGGCTGTCTTTGTGTCAATTTTGAGAGTTTGTGTCTCTCTGAGTTCAGCTCTGCACATAATAACCAGGGCTTGCAACATATAAATCTGGGCTTGCATACAAACGGACGTGCATTTGCACTTAGACTAACCCAGACTGGGCTGTCTGCACAAAAACTGAGCCCACATCTCTTGGGCTGAAATACACTTATTCAGCTGGGTTTAGCAAATTCAAAAAGCAACCTTTTGGGTTTACACTTAGAATAAAGTGTCATTTCCTTTTGTGGGTTGTATCTAATCTGGGCCGCACACAAAAGCTGGCTTGCACATAACCAAGCTAAATTCCCAACAAACCAAACCAGCCCACTGTGCAACTGCTGGGCTGCACATAAATTTGTTTATGTACAAATTGAAGCCCACACAACCTGCATTCCCAATAAACCAAAGAAGCCCACAAAAACCAAACAAAAAGCCCACACAAACCAAACCAAATCCCAAACAAACCAAAGCCCAATAAACCAAATTCCCACGTAAACCAAAGCCCATTTTTATGTTGTATTTGTAAGAATGTTAAAGTTTCTGTACATTATCTTTTGGGTTGACCCAAACTCTTTAGATTGTTAGTGTATGATGAATTTTTGTATATAATCCCATAGGACTTTTTAATTTTTCTTTCTTGATTCGGTTGAGTCTTCTTGCGCATATATGATGATAATCCGATATGATATGTTGGATTCTAGCCTTAACGAATGAAGCTCTAACCGTGCTCACCGACATCCTAATCTCTTCCCTTTTCTCTTATCAAGATAGTTCTCTCGGTATGTGACTTGTTTAAAATTTTCCTATCTGTTGACACATTGAGGACAATGTTTGATTTAGGTTTGGGGGTGCATTTGCATATAGAGTTTTTAGTCTTTTTAATCCTTTATTTTCAAAAAAAAAAAAAAAAAAAAAAAAAAAAAAAAAATTTTTTTTGCAAATAAAAACCACCAACGTTTAGAGATTTTAGAATCACTAGCATGCTTCTAGATATGTTTACATAGAGAATTTTTCTGGACCGAAATAATGAAGTTAGAAGTACCGGAAAACGCAATCGGGTTTCTTAGTTGATTAGAGCGTTAAAGTTGGATTTAACCATACCGGAGGGCGAATTAGGTGTTGTTTAGATATTCGGTAGTAGAATTGTGATCAACCATAGTGGAGACTACCCATTTTACATCAAGTGAGGCACCAACCTTCAATTTTTTTGCAACTTTCTAGAAAAGCTGTTAGAGTGTGTGTCACCATACGTCAATTCCGGGTAGGAATGGTGAGCTACCCAACTTCGCACCAATTTCAGCACTATTTTTGATCTCTTGAGTGCTAGTTTTTGTCAATCATGAGGGTGACGTTTAAAGAAGAAAACTCCTTCTAAATATCGATTTGCGCTTAGCATCACTCTCTCTCTCAATCAAGAAGACCCATAGAAACACATCATCGTCAACAAACGGAGCAAACATCGAGAATATTGAAAGAAAAATTGATATAGTCCAAGGTTTACGTGCAACAAAGAAAAAGAAAAGAAAATAGGATGAGAATTAATAAAATTTATAAAATCAAGACAATACAAGTTGTGGAAAAATTGAGTGACAAAGACCTTTGTCCATGGAGTTAGTTGTTTCATTATTTGTATTTTTATTTTCACTTAAAAAAAAAAATAAAAAAATAAAAAAATTGTAGTTTATTTTTGCTACCACCATGGTAAAGAAGAGTTCAAAAAGAAAAATCCAAACAACAAGGAAATTGAGTAAAAAAATCAAAAATTGTCAAGTTTTGTGAAGTTTAGAAGTTCGTCATCAACATTTGAAGACCGAAGACCGAAGATTGAAGACGTTTCTATGGTTCTTATGAGAGAGTGATATTAATTGCCGATCGGGTGAGAAGGTAAGTGAGTACTCCCAACCTTGCTAATGGTTGATTTCCTTCCTTAGAGATCATCAGAAAAAGATTCTTTTTGTCCACACCTCTCGTGGAGTCTCAGTTTTTATTTTCGGAAGGTTATCCTTCTTACCTACAACGTGTGCAGGATTTCTCTCTTTATTCCTGCCTGCACACATGAGAGACTAAAAAAAGCGATCTTTTTGAGTGCAATTATCATAAATCCTAATGGTGAGGCAGAAGTTGAGACTTATGATCACAATCGAATCCGAATTCTTTCATATGGTATGGTTACTTCTCGCTCAGCACTTAAGGATGAGAATGCGTTCTTTGGTAGTTCTAACTTCATGTTACTAGCATGCAGAAACTCAATGTACTCATAGCTTCTTGGATGCTTGAGACTGTTTTACACTCTGAAGTTGGAGAAGGTTTTGTGGGTACACCTCTGGTAAACCCTCACGAAACTACAACTCGTCCACTAGGGACACCTAGGGGTTTAAAGGCTTAGTGCATACGCTAAATGCATTCGAGAGACCTGCGACAGGGGTATAGTTAGGATTTCTTATTTTCTGTTTCACTTGAGGACAAGTAAAATTCAGGTTTGGGGGTATTTGATGAGTGCCAAATAGTGCATATTTATACACCTTTTTATTGGCATTTTACTCATCTTTTGCGCATAGAAATCAAATATTATCCCAGATTCTGTGTTTTCTTTGTTTTCAAGAATAAATATTTGTATTAATTAATTTTGTGTTTTTAGGTAATAAATAAAGCTCGGAGAAATTGAGGAGTCGAAAGAGCAGAAAATTGGAGACGAGCATCTATGGAGCAGATAGCCAAAGCCGCGCGCGAATCGGTTGCAACCCAACAAAGGAAGACATGGGCTAGAGCTACCCACGACCCGGGATCCGAACCCGCTCATCCCGAGCCGTTGAGATCTCGCCCAGATGCATCATACGGTTGCTCCTTCGCTCACATCTATTTCTCGATGCTCCGCTCAACACCAAATCTACCCAATACTCCCTGAGCCGTTCAGATCGTAGCTGCTGCATCCTACGCTCGCTGAGGCCTTCTCATCAACTTTTGCTGTCCCTGCCTCACAACGAAGCGACCCAACACCCTATACCCTAATCGACCAAATTCATTTCATTTCCATCTTCTCTTTCTTCCTCTCCCGTCACACTCACAGAGCAGAGCTCTGCTCCTCCACCTTCCTTCCCGACCAAGCTCGAGCGAGCCATGCCAGAGCCTCACCACCACCATCTCCTGACACAACCGCCGCACCCCCTCCTACCTGCTCTACCTCTCTAGAGCTAGTTTTCTCTCACTTAGCTTCTTTCAACCCTAGAAGCTAACTTAGAGAAAACTAGAGCTAGGGTTAGCCAACAACCGATGCATGGCGTTCTCAGAGCCAATTTGACAGAGGAGAGGGCGATTCAGGTATGGGTTTGAGTTAATTTCTTTTTATAATAAATTAGGGTTTGATATTTTGGAATTTTGGTGCATGTATAAATAAGAGAGGTAGAAGATGATTTTGCTTATGCCTGGATTAGCCAGAGCATCCTTGTAGATTTAATTTCTGTTATTTGTCATTTTTAATTTAGCTTGCTAGGGTTTCAATGAAACCCTAATTCATGTTGTGCTAAACTCTGTTGAACTGTTCTTGAGTGCTTAATTATATTAGATGTCTTCAATTATAAGTATCCAAAACTTTTCTCTCACAATGGATGCCTTGTATCCATTGTAGTTAGGTTACAACTGTTTTGAGATTGCTGCAGCTCATACTCTAATCATAATTGCTAATTTTTTTGACTAATTGTGCTTAATTAGACAATTAGTACTCTAGGTTAGTACCTTAGCTGTTATTTGAAGCATTACATGGAGAAACACCTTAGATAGGTGGTGGAATTGACACCGCCCTTATCGAGTCACGGGACAAGAAAGTTTAACTTAGTTAAACTCACAATAGGGAGTTAGTGGTGGAATTGCAGACCCTGGTAAACCCACTATCCTTTGTTTTATACCTTAGTTTAGAGTCACTTCACTCAACCTCGCCCGCATCGACAACATACCAAATTTGTGTTACATTTCATGGAAACTCGGTTTAGCATAGCCCACGATCAACCTTAGAGCACCACAAGTCCTTGTGGGATCGACCCGTACTTTGCGTCTCCGATAGATGCACTTGCGGTATAACATGTAGGCACATAAATCTAAACCCTTTCTCGGGCCTACCAAAGCATCTAGAAGTTCAATAACTTCTTCAATAGAGCATGGGAAATCAGGTACCTCTAGATCAGCTTCCGTGTGTTGAGCAAGAACTTGCGTATTATCCTTTCTTTGCGTCTTTGAAGGAGTTGAGGAAGCATGTTTGCGCTGCGGCTCGGCTTTTCGTTTGCTCCCTTCGGCAACAACATTTGTGGAAGGTTGGAGGTTTTACTGTTTGTTGATTAAACGTCTCCTACCTCGAGTTTCTCGTGGTTCTTCAGCTTTTGTAGTCTTAGCTCTCTCCAATAAAGCAGGTGCAGTAGTCGCTGATCTCTTGGACGCTTCATGAAGTTATGAGAAAGTCTGGATCCTGAGATTTTTCAATAAATCTTTGTAGACTGGAATCATTCCATTGATGTACAAGTCCATGAGTTGTTGCTTTGTGACATTTGGATCATGGCAGTCCAAAGCTTGAACTCTGAACCTTTTCACATAATCGTTAGGATGTTCGTTGCTCTTTTGAAACATCCTTCCGAGATCAGAGAGGGTGATTTGCTCTGAGACGAAGAAATACTTTCTGTAGAAAGCATTAACCATTTCTCCCCAACTTTTGATACTTCCTGGTGCGATTTTTTTGTACCAGGTATATGCCCTGCCTTTCAGAGACTTTGAAAATTCCTTCAGACGGACAATATGGTTGTGCTCATGTTCACCCAGTGCTTCCAGAAATCGAGAAACATGTTCTCGAGCATTGCCCCGTTCCATCATAAAGGGTGAAGGTTGGAGAGGTGTAACCTTTTGGCAGAGGAATCCTTTGTGTAGCAGCAGGGTATGGAGGTTGGTGACGGTGAACAGAAGGCGTTTTGACTTTTCCACGATCCTCCAAAAGGCATTCCAGGTCTTCACGAGTGATGAAACTGTATGGCTCTTTTGCTGGTGGATTGTATGCAGTCTTAGGAACTTCCTCATCATCTACTACATGGATCGGAGTGACCTCGGGATCAGCGTCTGGAGACGTTTCTTTAGCTTTCCCTTTTCTCCTGAGTTTTCTCTGACATCTTATCTGTAAGAGTCTTGAGATAATTGCATAGTTCCTTCTGAGTGGCTGCCATATCAGTCTGATTCTTGGCAAGAGTTTCTTGCACCTTCATGAGATCACCTATGGTAGGTGGATTTTCTCTGATTTCTTCAGGAGACCGACCGAAGAGTGGATTGTTGAAGTTGCCAGTGTCATCACTTGCAGGGGTGATCACCGGAGCACCAGTGCTTGGAGGAGTAGTAGTGGCAGGTTGCGCCAGAGGAGTAGTAGTGGTAGGTTGCGCCAGAGGAGTGGTATTGGTGGTACCACTAGAGCTTGCGATATTAGGGTCGGGTGCTGAACCCGGATTGGTAACTGAACCAGATCTAAGACCGACCATCTTTGTGAGAATTGAGATTGTAACTGAGAGAATGATCTCCCATTGTGGTCGCCAATCTGTAAATGGGGCAAAACGAGTTGCTGGTTTTTAAGGAATTGAGGAAACGACCGTGCGGAGGAAACTCCTTAAACCGAGCGAACTGTCAAACCTCACACAGATGCACTGCAAAAAAGGAGTGCTTTGAATTCGAGAGATCAATCTGTAGGACTCCGACCTAAACCAAGACAATGGTCGTTCCAGAGTCAATTCGGTCACAAAGAGAGGATGGGTCGATCTGTAGGAGGGAAGCTGAGAAATGTGTGAGATCATTGGTGATCGAAGATTGTAGGTGTGTTGTGTATTCTGAAATAAGATAAGTTCTGAATGATTGAATTTGCTCTGTTGAGAGTAATTGCTCAGACGTTGAGTTGTTAATCTCTTGTTGTCTGTTTTACGTAAGATTATCTTCTTTCAATCATGATTCAGAAACTTATTTATATTGCTAGAATTGTGAAACACCTTGATCCCATGAAGTGTGAAAGTTGCTGGAGTCAAAGAGTGGGGAAGTGGAAATCATGTTAAAACCAGTTGCTCATCGTGCGGAGACTTGGTTAATTTTCCATCCACTACTTTGCTAACTCCTCCGACTGATTGCACGACTTGCTCACATTCTCAACGTGTGTATGAACACACGTGCCGTAGACTGCCATACCAAAACCCTAGTTAATATCCCCCATGTAACACGATTGATGTCTCGTGATTGTGGAGTCTGCAAGGCAGACGTGTATTTAGTTAGTCAGTTGCTGACTTCATGGGACGATGAGTCCTTGTATTGCTGAGTTGAACGTGATTTACAAATGTTCTGAGACTCATGAATTGGACGTGTCCGTTGAGACAGAGGTATGATTCTCAAGTAAATGTTGATAGTTAAGGTGAGCAAATATTGCTCATTCGATGAATTGTTGAATATTGATAGTTGAACCAATATTCCTTGGTTTGAGCAAATATTGCTCATCTGAGCAAATGTTGCTCGTTTGATGAATTATTGGTAGCAGGACCGAATAAAATATTAATTTAAAATACTGGCAGCTGAACCGAGTATAATTAATAAAAATGTTGATCATATATGGGATCAACGTAAAATTATTAGCGTTTGAATATGGAATTATGAACCTTGGACTCGAAACCCTAATTCGATCAATTGATGATTTATTTAAAAATCAACCACGGAGTGAAGGAGGGACCGGCTACATGGGATGATGGGTCGACCATGTAGCGCCCAGATGCTCGAGTGAGCAAATACCAAAGTCTCTTGAAGACCAATTGATGAAAAGATGATTAAATGCTGGTTTAATTATTTATTAAAATAATGCTCGTCTGAGCCTTTAGGTGATAAAACCTAATTAATTATGAAGAGATGAGGGACCGACCAAGGGGTCATGAAACCGGCCCTGTTTGGTCACGGAACCGTCGTATGAGTTTGAACCTAATGTGAACAAATTAGGTCAAATGATGAAAGTATGAGGGACCGGCCTCTTGCAAGCCAAAGAGCCAACCTTGGTCGGTCAAGGTAATATGCTCATGTCACCAAAGTGTTCGTTTCTCAGTCCTGAGAATTTTGATATTTTCTAATGTGCGTTTGAGCAATCATATGAGAAAATATGAAGAAATCATGAATTTTTGCTGAAACTGAGGAAACTTCATGAGATGAAGGAAAAGTAATCATAAAATTAAGGAATCATGAAGTGTGGGACCGGCTATGGCTAAGGCATGGCCGGCCGGCCAGTGAGCTCGGTCCCATAGCATTTTTCTTAATTTTATTATATTTTTCATGATTTTAGGGAAATACCATGAAATCAAGGAGTTTGTTGAAATAAAAGAGTTTTCCTTGAAGTGAAGGAGTTTCCATGAGATGAAGGAAACAAATAATATTAATAATAATAAAATAAGGGCGTGTGGGACCGGCTTGGGCATGGTCGGCCGGCTAGGGACCGATCCCGTGAGCTTTCCCTAATTTTATGTATTATTTCATGATTTGAAGGAATTTTCATAATTTTAAGGAAATATCATGAAATCAAGGAATTTCATTGAATGAAGGAAACATAAAAAATAATAATAATAAAATAAGAGGCATGTGGGACCGGCTAGGGCATGACCGGCCGGCTAGGGCTCGGTCCCACAAGTTTCCCTAATTTTATATTATTTTCCATGACTTGAAGGAAATATCATGAAATTAAGGAGTTTTCATGAGATGAGGGATATAA
Organism: Papaver armeniacum; assembly: GCA_023531295.1. Classification (NCBI taxonomy): domain Eukaryota; kingdom Viridiplantae; phylum Streptophyta; class Magnoliopsida; order Ranunculales; family Papaveraceae; genus Papaver; species Papaver armeniacum. Next base: position 34,752 of record JAJJWW010001499.1, on the reverse strand, counting down.
TAATAAAATCATGAGGAATCATGAGGTGTGGGACCGACCACAACTAGGGCATAGCCGTCCGTCTAGTAGACACGGTCCCACGATACCTTTCCCAATTTTATATTACTTCCTTGATGCGAAGGAAACACCATGAAACTGAGAAGTTTCCTTAAACCGAAGGAATTTTGTTCAAATGAGGGAATTTTCATGAGATCAAGGAAGATAATAAAAATATGATAAAATATAAAAATTGGGCGTGGGACTGGCCATGACACGACCGGCCGGCCAGTGGACCCAGTCCCCCAGCGCTTTGATTAATATTTTATTATTATTATTTTCTTCCTATTTTGCAAAGGTTCATCGTTCCTTCGTATTTTGGAATGCTGGTTCGTGCATTCAGGTGCTCGTTAGTGCATTATAGTTGAGTACGTACACTTGCAGCATTTTAGTCGGGCTTACTCGATAGTTGCTCAGATGCCCGTGTGTTGAATATTTATTACTAACCCATGGAATTCTGCTGGAAGAACCATGAATTGAAGTAATGAAATATTATGGAAAACATAGAATATTTTCCAGGGATTCAGTTAATGAATCTAATGATTTAGGAATAATTAATTAATGGCTCTATACTAGTACGGTCGTCTAGGAGCATTAATTATTCATGAATTGAGTGATATGAGCTTGTTGAAGTGTCATATTTCTTTTATATAGTGAGGGAAAACAAGTGTTACATCATGAAGACGTTATTGCTCTATACTAGCAGGCAAGCTGTCTAGGAGCCGTCCAATCTTTCGATTTCATATATAAGTAATTACTGAAATTGCTCAGCATTCATGAGATATTCCGTTGCCTCAGTTGAGAGACTACACATCTACATATACTCTGAGAGACAGTATTCTCAGTCAGAGATTCTCGTGGCATGAGCTTTCATGCTTCGATGAGGGACATGAGCCTCAATACTCATCTGATTGCTGGATCAGGAGCATGTATAATTATGGTTTTATGATTTTAGCCCTTGTCGAAAATCCACCATCTACACTTCAGAAAGAGATTCCAGAGAGACAACTGACCGGCCTGGGGTGATTTCACGGGACCTATGTCTTCGATAACTTCGGATGAGACACTTGTTGGCAATTTTAGCGTCATGAAAATGATAACTCTGAACGGACTTGCTTCCGAGGATCTTGTAAATTTTTATGACCATCGTGAGAATCTTCGCTTCAATATGAGGTGGTTGCGAGAATGACTCAATTCTGTCAGGGTCCGTCGGGGTGAGTTGAGTTCAGATAAGTTCTTAATCTGGAGGTGCGTATGGTAGATGAAGAGCTGGAACATGCTAAGAAAGTGGCTCGATATGCATAGGACAAAGTGAAGTAGCGGAACATAAAGAAAGAGATTTTCTCTAGGGGCTTTGTCGGATGATTTTCTTCAGGGTTGATATTTTCTCTCTCTGAACCTTTCTTGTATGCACCTGGTAAATGAATGAGACCCTCATGAGTTCGAACTTGATGCAAATCCTAGATTGCTCTGTCGGGTATGCGAGTAGGTGAAAACCCTAAGTCAAATTCGTAATAAAAGTTCTTCCCTTGCGCGATCTTCACTCCAGAGGTTGTAAAAACTTTTTTTGACATATGATTTCAGTGGTTGACCCCAACTATCGAACAGAAAATACCTGCCTTTCATCTACTATAGCAAAATTAGGATTTGGAGCTTTTTTTTTCCAATGATAAATCCACGTGAAGTTAAACTCGGGAATTCAGAGATTTTCAATAGCAATTCCTTCAAGTGTTTTGATGATATCTCTTGGACCATATTTCGAAACATTATTCCCTTTTAACACGTGGTAGGAGAGACATAGACGGATATTTTTCATCAAGGGCGCATTGTTGAATTATCTACCCATTTGTCTTAGTTCATCGATTTATGTGACTAAAGTATGAGTTGCGTTTGAGTAGAGTAGAAACTAGACTCCTCTTCAAACCGACTGCGAACCCTAATTTGTCTTCTGCATGCGTTTATTGTCGAGGGATAATTTGAATGCTTCTTCTACTTGATATAGTCATGTTGCACGTGTATAAAACCCTAAAACATCTTATCTTCTGTCAGGATCCGAGACATAGTTGTAGTTGCCGAGTACAGAGAAAATGCTGATGGAGGAGAATTCGACGAGACTGAAGAGAGATGTGAGATTTCTCGAGTCACAGATAAGTCCCCTTCACGATTTTTAAGGCCGATCTCTAGTCACCTAATCCCAAATAATAACATGTTGTGATGTCTTGATGTGTCCCGAACTTTTGAGATTCTTGCGTCGATCATTTCTAAATCTATTATCTGAAAACTGGATGTCTGGGCCACCTCATGTTGGCCATGCAGGTGTGTGACGTACGATTTTTCGTTAGTCCCCAGTTTGATATAAGACTAGGAATTCCTATTGACTTGGGACGCTTGGAAAATGAAGTAATACCCTTATAGCGTACGAGATTGAGTCTTTAAGGCGGGAAAGCGATAATATGTGGGTTGGAGACATCTGTGGAGAGTCATGTCGAGATACTACCGCATGTGTCTTTGTGGACAAGATGAAGTTGTTGTTCCGTCTCTACTAGGTGCCTTGATAGGGATTCATGTGAACTTCTGTAGAAAAATTATCCGTTGAGATTTATTCTTCTTTTGGGATGATGCTCAACCGAACTTGAGAGTAGTATATGCCTTCTGGTACCAGCAAGGTAATGGATACACTCAGGTCTAACTGTACAGTCGATTTTTGTTTGTTTTATTGATGGGAAAGTTCTATGGGAACCCGCTAGGTAAATCTTCACGTGGAGGAGTCGTGTTTTGACATGAGGAAATTGTATGTGATCGTCATATCTTGTCCTTCCCTCATCGCGTCTGACTCTGACTTTGACTCATGGGATAGCCTGTCGAGCATATCTTTTTGAAAGAGGATGCTTTGACTGAGGGAACTGCAAGCAGTCCTCCAGATAAGTAGCGTGTGGCATGGAGCTATGATCTCGTTTTCTTCCCATGTATACTTCAATGACAGTAGTTGGTTGCGGGTGTATGCCAAGTAACGAAGTTTTATCTGAATTTTTTCTTTTCCCTTGATATATTCGGCTGCAAAGATATTATCCTTCTTCGTCTTGGATGAACTGGGGTTCCATCGGAAAATGAAATGTGATAGTTTTTGGTAAAGCTGAACTGGAGGCTCATCGAGGCTTGGACATAACTCCTAGGTCTAGTTCCTCTTCTTTCTGACAGAATGAGTGTTGAGGTAACATATCTACTAGCAACTTTGTGTCTTGGGATAAGGCTGAGTTTCGGTTGAGCCTCGTCTCTGGATATAGTTTCGCTTCATACTTTGTCGTGTTCTTGTCATGATCCTCTGAAGCATGAAGGGCGAAAAAATGTATCTTTGTTGGCAGTTTATGACCCTATGTGGCTCAGCAACGCTTTTGACTAGGCCACGAATTTTTTGGAGTCTTTCCAAGTTTCCACTATGTTTATCCTGTAGAGACGACGAAAATACAAATCAGACGGAAAAAGAACTAGGTCAATCGGATACAAAATGAAAAAGTTATAAGTAAAATAGTAAAGTGAAGTAAACTTCCCGAGTGTCCTGTGATCAGGTTGAGGACCCTTGTAACACCCCGTGTTTTTAGCATGGCGCATGCTAAAAGATGCGCCATGGCCTGATATGAAACTTCATCCAAAGCTTTCGTTGCTTGGTAAGAGGTAGATTGGCTTAAGGCCAATGTTGCATCATCATGATGCATTAGGCCAGTTGGGTAGATGGCCTTGGTCTTTCAGCGTAATCATTGCGCATTATGAAGGCTATTGGCCTAGAGCCAATATCACACAATCATTGTGCATCAGGCCTGAGCGGGCTGGCCTAGAGAATATTGCATAATCATTATACAATACACCAAAGAGAATGTCGCGCAATCATTGTGCGATAACCAGAACCAGTGTTGCACAATCATTGTGTAATACGACAGAGTGTGCCAGAGAGGGCTGGCCGTACGAATGTTACGCAATCATTATGCGCAATCATAGTACGCAATCATTGTGCACAATCATTGTACGCAATCGTTGTGCGCAATCATTGCGAATGAACAGTGAAGCAAGCATGTCAATTTGGTCCCCAATTCTAAGTTGTAGAAATTCCATTAAGACATATATAGGGATGGGTAGTTGGTTGAAGGTGCATATATAGTTGGCTCATTTATAGTTGCGTAGCCTTGCGAAGAGGGCATTTGATGCTTAGGCATCACTATGCCATGTTGCGGACCCGATAATGCATAATCATTGTGCATCTTGGCGGAATGGCCTATAAGGACCAGGCCATTACCATTATTGCTAGGCCACAGCCTTGCAAACAAGTTGGTTTAAGTTTTTTGTCCCTTCGAGGATGAACTACGGTTTGTGCTTGATCCCTTTAGAGTAGGGAAGGGTACGTAGGCAGCCGCAATGAGTTGTAGCATTGCCGGTCCAGCACATTGGCCCCTCATATCATCTAAGCTCGGTAGCTCGATGCAAGAGATGATTGTGGCCAAGCTTGATAAGGCTTAGTTGCTTGCCAGCAAGTGGATGCTCATACTTCATATCAAGTTATAAAGAGTTAGTAAGCGGGGTAAGGTACGGAATTGGCAAAAGGATTAGAGCGGCCTATTGATGAGCACGAAAGTACGACGTATTTTAACCCATAAATACATTAGCTAGGACTCATTATTTCTCTAATAAATTTGTTTTAGTTGTTTTTGGAAGAATAAGCTCTTGTGGAGAATTGGCTCAAAAAAATGTTATTTGCACCCGGAGGATACGTGTTATTCGGACTCTCAATGTTGGTTAAGGGACACCTCAATTACTAAGGAGCACCTCAACGGATAAGGGACACCTTCCTTACTATTTACACCTCATAAGGCAAGTGCTAAAGGGACACCAGAACAGGATAGGGGGAGGTCATCTTCTTCCTTTTGAATTTGAAAAATGGCGGGAAATTTGGTTTTCAATGGAACAGAATTAGGGTTTGCGATTTGGGTGAATTATAACGAGATTAAAAGGCTGAAATTGCATGGGTATGATCTTCTTGGCTAAACAGAGCTGATAAGCTTCTCTGTTTCGATTTGAATTGGCTAGAATCGTTGATGTGAAGCAAACCAGTCACAGACAGATTTAGGGTTCAAGATTTGAAAGTGTTTGAGAGAGATTCAATGGATGAAATCGTTTGGGCTGACTTGTATGATCTAAACAGAGATGGTAATGGCTTTTGATTTGTCTAAAATTGGATGGAATCGTGGACTTGAAGAAACATAGCGAGATGCTATTCTCGGGTTCACAGGCGTGTTTCTCTGGATCGGGTTGGCCGAATATCTTTTACAATTTGGTTAGTTTGGGCCTGTTATGATTGACTAAAGCTGGTAATCGGGTTGAATTCGAAAACAAAGGAAGTTTCCACGTAGATTCTATAAAACAGGGAAGTTATGTGGTTTTCTCATGCTCGGGATTATTAGATGAAGATTGGCGTGTGTTTATCACTCTATTAGGCGTTTACACAACTATTAGACGCGTGAAAGAGAGAAACTGGGAAGCAAATCCCGTAACAGGGAAAGAAAAATGAAGAAAATATTTTCTCTTTACTGTCGAAGATTTGGAGTAACTGCACAGAGATTTGATGCGCCTGTTAAGTATAAATAGGGTGCTGGCATTCCAAAAGAGGGCATCGAGAATTGGGGAGAAGAACAGAGGGTTGCAGAGCAGATTTCTCTGCTGCTGCAGAGAAGAAGAAGAAGAACATTTGACGCCTACTGACGGTCGCAGAGAACTGTCATTTATAAACAGTACTCGTAACAGTCAGTTTGGCACACTTGTTTTGAATTTGCTACAGCTTTTGTAACGCCGATACAGCGTTGCAGATTCATTGTATTATTAGTTTTCTTCAATAAAAACACCATTTGAGCTATGAATTATATTTTTGAGTGTGTTTTCATCATGAGAAGCTAAACCCCGACACTGGGTCGACGGAGGAAGCCGAACTTCACACATGGGTGAATTTATTTTATTTTCTATATGACTTTTGCACTAGTTAAAATAGAATTATGGTTTGAATTAATTAGTTATTATTTTATTTGATGGGTCATGCTTGCTTAGATGTTTGATGTCCCATGATTACGATTTATAACTAATATTTTGAGAATCTACCTTGGCAAAAATAAGAGTCGATGTTATTTTATTTATTGAGCGATAATTGTTGAGAATAAATAATTGAGCCTTATGATATGAATTCGATGGAATCCTAGACCCAGTAACTCTCCCTTTATTATTAAATCTTTAAATTTAATCTTCACAAGTCTAGAGTTCGAATCTTAATAACTACAACAACGACAATCAAAAAATCCTATCACCTATGCCTAAGTCCAAAGTATATGCCCTATGCCTGGATAAGACTCGGTAGTTTGACTACTCGATAGATAGGAAATTCTTACGTTGAGGTAGAGCCAGTGATGCATGCAAGAATGCATTGGCCTTGGCCTTGGCCTTATGGCCTTATACCCTTTTGCGGACAAGGGTATGTTTGGAACGGTGTGGAAGCTAAGTTAGCCGCATCATGCTCGTCGAGCATGCTTGCGAGGGCAAATGAACGAGCATTTGCTAGTTTTAAGGCCCGAATCATAGCATCATCATGGTGCATCGGGGAAGTTATGGCCTCGTGACCGTTTGTCAATCCGTCAAAAATAATTTCACTTTCTTACGCACTAAATTTAAATGAAGCACAAGGTAAGGAAGAGTTCGTATCCACAGAGAGGCGTTTGTTGTTATGTAAATTTCAGTTTCTAAAGTAACCCAAGGTATGTTTGTTGTTTAAGAAATAAAAAGTAGTTGAAAGCAAAGTAAATAGTTTGAGAAATCAATAAGGAGAAGATATTGGTCAAGGGATAGTATCATTCACAAACATGTATTTTCATCAATGATTAGAATTGGTATTTTAATCTCGTATTTATTAAAAGTCCTAGGATATCTTGATCGCAAGTATAACCCGTTAATTCCCCTGTTTTCATCACAACCACATTAAAAGATGCATATGTGAATTCTTCGTCGAAAGCAACCTAAAGTGTAAAAGCACAATTAAGTTTAACTCCCTAAGAGCATTAAGATTTATGGAATAAGACTCATCAATGCAAACGAATGTGTAAAAGCACTAGACGTTTTAACAAAAGTTATGATTCACTTGTGACTAATAGGATGTATCACTACAAGCACTAACCACAATTATGCTACTTAGAATCGGGATAAACAACTTTTTCGTATTGAAAACCCTAATATAGCTCTAGAGATGAACACAAATCGGATTGATTCCGGACTCAACCTAACAAGTTTTCAAATCTTATAACACTATTAATTGTGAATCACAAACAATAAATCTTCGAGACAAAACTAATTCATTGAATCAAAAGCATGTTGAGAAATCAACTTTTATCCCATAACCAATAAGATGTTTAGCTACTCATAGCTATGGAGTTCATCATCATCAATATTCAATAATAAACAAGGAAGAAGAAGAACAAAACCAAACCCTAGAAGCGTAAACAAAAGTGGCTCTCCAAAAGAATTCCAAGAAAAAGATATTTCATGTGTTGTAGAAAACCTCCCTTTTATAGCCTTTTTCTCCTTCCAAAATTAGGTTTAGTCTTCAAAGTCCATTAGGTGAGAGTCCACCAAGCCCACAAGAATGCGAAACCCGTGTAGAAAATACGCCCCGAAAACAGTCGCCGGAATCCTGGTATTATTGCCGGAAATCGGCCCGGAAAGTCGCCGAAGTCGGCTCGTGACCGGCAAAGTCCGCCTGGCCACCGGGTCAACGGGTCGAACGGGTCAATCTTTGAGTCGGATCGGTCAAACCGGTCGACGGAGTGGATCGGGTTAGGGTAGTCCAGCCGAGTCAGAACATGACTCAGATGTGAATCAGCTGTTTTGAGCTGAAATGTCAGGCCTTGAGCCATTGCAGCCTTGCACAGGCCATATGCTTGTGAATAACAATCATTGTGCTGCCGCCAGCACATTTCCAGCCATAATGGCTAAGCAATTCCACCATTCTCCTTTCAAGCCACACTTCTTGGCCCCTTGAAACAGCACACAGCATATACCTTCAACCTATCTGGCCATCCTCTCCATTTGAGCTGCAATCTGAGCTTTAAACCCGCAATGCCCCGTAGCTATCGGGCCTCGCCAAATCCCTACATTCCTTGCCAATTCTTGCAATCACCGCAATTCATCAAACTAAAAGCTCTTCTCGGTTCATACATTCTCGCCTGCCTCACTCAATCCCCAACCAAGCCGACAACCACAATCCATGGCACAACCAACCCCGCAATCTCAATGGCTGCAACTAAAACAAAATTACACTCCCAACCAAGCTTCCCCGCCATTTAACACTCAAACACAGATTCTCTATCACCTCAAGCCATCACTTCCAAATTCTAACCTCACCACTCGAACCACCATCATGGCCCCGGTTCATTGCAAAACACTGCACTCTCACAGTCCATTGTCACTAACACCACCAAACCACCCGCAATGCCACAATACACACTCAAGACCATTGCATCTCGTTATAGCCACCTGAGCATTACAGCTCATAACCGGTTCCACCACTGACCACTAATTCTCGCACCGCACTTCAACCATCCAAATGAGAACTTCCATCTGCAATCAATGCCTCCAAACCAACTTCCCCATCTGTCTCCCATTGCTGCCATCACTAGTAATCCATCACAAAGACCAAATGCTATTTCACCTTCTCAAAGCCATCAACACAACTCGTGCCACTTCAATCTCAGTTCAAGTTCACAAGCCGCTCTCTTTAGCTCGGCTCGAATCACCCACCGAGGCTCAAAGCCATCCGAGCTCGCCATTCTCGGCTCTTTGCAACTCGCTTCTCCACCAGCCTCGCTCACCTTGCCCAATTACACTTCCACAAAGAACACCAGTCAACAACCACCACCTCCAATAGCCTCTGCAAAACCCAATAAAACCCCGGACTTCCATCCGAACTAGCTCGCAATCACACCAGGCTGCTATCAACTTCCTCGGACTGCAATACCTCCAATTTGCACCTCACTAGATTAAACCATTAACACCTGTATTCCTAGCATACATCTAGTCAACCCTCTCAACCCTTTTGATCTCAGGCACTATTCCTGGTATGCCCTTGCTCTGAACACAGCAACACATACACATCAAGACCTGCAACCAGCTCCAAGTTGAGGTCAAATCCACCAGCTCAGGACATTGCTTTCAGATCCACACTTCCCAGTGAGCCCATCAAGACCCTGTAATTCAACAAAGGCTAGCAATGACTCCATCAAATCCGAGCCATGAACCCCCCTGAGTTTTCAATCAACTTCTGCCATTAACCCATTGCCTTGTCTGACCCATCTTCCACCAGAACCTGAAGTTTGCTCATCATAGATCGAGCAATTCTCAAACCCAATCTGCTCCTCTCTCGAATCAATTGCAAGATCGAGTCCTCTCTCGTGTTTCGATCTACCACAAGAACAACTTAGATCTTATTTTAGCAAAGCAGATTTGTTACTTTTGTTCTTCAACCAAAACTCATCTTCTCGCATTTCGATCTCTTCCATAGAAGCAAAGAGCCCACGAGTTAGCACACCACCCTCTCGATCTCTCCATGTTTGAACGATCTCAAACAGCTAGTCGTTACTCTTTTCTCTCTTCTCTCCATTGATTTCAGTGAAGACAATGATTGAAAAGAAATTGAAACCTGATTTCGATCCAGGGTGTAGGAAAAGGAGTGGTTAATCCCACCCAAACGAAATAGATAAGGGGTTACCCAGCCATGACTCTAGGCACCCAGCTGTTCCCGCTAAGGGCTAACTAGCTCTCACATGGCCTGTCGGTTTCATGTATCCGACAAGCTTATTCATGGATTTTGCTCGTAACTTTCTCAGACGCGGTCGGATTGACTTCAAGCTTTCGCCGTTAGCTCCATATTTCCGTTCTCGCTCGCCGCATTTCACCGCTCCACATATAGCTCGCTTTGTGAGATGACAATCGCCCTTTGGCCCAATTTGGACAATTTCTTCTTCTTTCCCTCCATGCGACTCCATTGCACCTGATAACTCAAAAGCAAACATAAGATACATAATTCACACGAAAAATAGCAAAGAAAGCATAAACTCTATATAGTAAATACGGTGTATTCTACACCTATCAGATTCCCCCACACTTAGACTTTGCTAGTCCTCGAGCAAATCAAACAAAACAAAAATAAAAATACAACAACTCCGTGACGTCGAGGCTACGGTTAATTTTAGCATAAATAACAAGCCTTTAAACCCCTAGGTGTCCCTAGTGGACGAGTTATAGTCTCGTGAAGGTTTACTAGAGATATACCTACAAAACCTATATTTCAAACTCCGTCTATTCGTGACAAATCAATGAATGAATCCAAATTGACTACAGGAGGAGGTACCTTGCAAATTCAATTCAATTATTAGTAAATAAACTCTAATTAGATAGTCGAACAAGCCACAATACTCTAAAACTAACAAACCACAATCACAATGAAAAGATTAAGAAGATGGATAAAGATGTAGATGTTGGCGGATATTCACAAGTGTTCGATGTTTCCCATATCTCTGTCTCAAGGTCACCGCTAAGATGAACCTAATCCTATTGGATTGAGCTACTTAGTGCTTTAATGCTACATCAATCAATTGGCATATACAAGGGAACCAAAAGTGACTTTATTCAACACAATAATATATATATATATTTTTTTTTTTTTTTTTTTTTTTTTTTTTTTGATTGGATCAAACTGGATCCAATTTTTTAGACGGCATGATTAGATCTTTTGGATCCAAGCGCATGCTTCTTGTCAGCAAGTACATGATAGTTGCCTTGGATCCTGCATTCCACGCTTGTTTAGGCGACGGAGACAGGGACTACGTTTCACACATACTGCTATTCCCAAGTGTCTTTTTATTCCGTTTTGGTCTAATTGGTCGGTCCTTTTTTTTTTTTTTTTTTTTTTATTTTTTTTTTTTTTTTTTTTTTTTTTTTTTTTTTTTTTTTTTTTTTTTTTTTTTTTTCTAGTAACTCAACCACTCTATTTCATCCTAGCAGTAATAACACGTCGATTTTTAGTGACCCACCAAAGCACTTAGAGAACAATAGATAAATATGGAAAAATAAAAATAGAATGTGATATGGTGATATTCCGAGATATGGTAACAACTATCATATAATTTGTGATTTCGAGCTATGTTCGTCCCGTTTAGTTAATTGGTTCCTCAACTCCCGCATTCAAAATGGTTTCATCCACTAATGGTGTCATCCTAAAGGCACAAGTTCTAGATTTCGGAGTTCAAAAAGCACAAAATTTTTTTGGTTTTTCTATTTTTCTGATTTTTTTTTTTTTTTTTTTTTATATAAAACAAACTAAAACATATAAATGCTCCCCCACACTTAAACTTTACATTGTCCTCAATGTAAATTGAATCATCCAAAGTAAGTCAAGGTGGGAAATCCTAGCAAGAAATCAAAGAAAAACAAAGTAAAACAAGAAAAAACTAAAAACAAGAAAAGAAATAAATACAAGACAAGAAATACTCATCCGTTTGGGTTGCCTCCCAATTAGCGCTTGGTTTAAAGTCGTCACCCGACTATCTCCTTGCTTTCTATGACTCCTCCGGAGGGAGCACATCCACAAAGTTAACTCCTTCCACCACTTCGGAAGTGAAGTTCTCATAATATGGTTTCAACCTAAGTGCCCATTCACTTTAAGCTCTTTCCCCGTAGCTATGCTACGAATTTCCACTGCACCATGAGAAAACACATTAGTAACAATAAAAGGTCCGATCCATCGTGACCTTAATTTACCCTAAATAAATGCAAGCGAGAATTAAACAAAAGCACTTTCTGCCCTATGCAAAATTGTTTCCTAGAAATCATGTTATCATGGAATGCTTTTGTCTTTTCTTTGTAAATCCGTGAACTTTCAAATGCATCATTGCGAAGCTCCTCTAGCTCTTGGAGTTGTAACTTCCTTTGCTTTCCAGCCCCATCCATCTCCATGTTGCATTGCTTAATAGCCCAAAACGCCTTATGCTCAATTTCCACGGGTAAGTGACAAGGTTTACCATACACAAGCCTAAAAGGAGACATTCCAATAGGTGTTTTATATGCGGTTCTATACGCCCACAAAGCATCATTAAGTCGCATGCTCCAATCCTTCCTTGTTGGGTTCACCGTCTTTTCTAGAATTGATTTCACCTCTCGATTAGACACCTCGGCTTGTCCATTGGTTTGGGGATGATAAGGTGTTGCAATCTTATGCGACACATTGTACTTCCTTAACAAGCTTTGCAAGAACCTCGTTTTTGAAGTGAGAACCCCCATCGCTAATTATCGCCCTTGGAATTCCAAACCTTGCAAAAATATTAGCTTGCACGAAATCAAACAACTTTAGAATCATTAGTTGGGGTGGCTTTAGCTTCCACCCATTTCGAGACATAATCAACCGCAAGTAAGATATAAAAATTCCCATGGGAGTTGACAAAAGGCCCCATAAAATCAATACCCCATACATCAAAAACTTCAATAAATTGAATAAAAGTTTGTGGCATTTGATTTCGGACACCTAGATTGCCGGTTCTTTGACACCTATCACAAGTTGTACAAAATATATGTGCATCCTTAAACAAAGTTGGCCAATAAAAACCACTTTCAAGTACCTTGTGCGCGGTTCTCTTACTCCCAAAATGTCCTCCGCAAGCATAAGAGTGACAAAAAGACAAGATAGAGTTAAATTCGATTCGGGCACGCACCTTCGTATTACTTGGTCACTACCATGTTTCCATAAGTATGGATCATCCCATATGTATTGGTTCCCTAACCTCTTAAGTTTGTCCCTCTCAAAGACGAGACAAGTTCTTTGGGATTTGTTTAGAAACTAAGTAATTCACAATATCGGCATACCATGGTTCTCCAAGGGCAATTGAGAAAAGTTGCTCATCCGGAAACTTTCACGCAACGGGATAGTCTCCTTGTCCACAGCAAGTCGGCTCAAGTGATCCGCAACGGTGTTCTCAATCCCTTTCTTGTCTTTGATTTCAATATCAAACTCTTGCAAGAGTAAAATCCACCGTATGAGCCTCGGTTTCGCCTCTTTCTTTGTAAGCAAGTATCTAAGTGCTGCATGATCAGAAAAAACAACAACTTTTGTACCAATTAGATAAGAGCGAAACTTTTCTAAAGCAAAAACAATGGCTAATAACTCCTTTTCAGTGGTTGTGTAGTTTTGTTGAGCCTCATTTAACGTTCTAGAAGCATAATAGATAGCATGAGGAAGCCTCCCCACACGTTGCCCAAGCACCGCACCAACCGCATAATCACTAGCATCACACATGAGTTCAAACGGCTTACTCCAATCCGGTGGTTTAATGATAGGGGCTGAGATCAAAAGTTCTTTCAAACGATTGAATGCCGCCATACATTTCTCATCAAAGTCAAAAACCACATCTTTTTGCAATAAGTTACAAAGTGGTGACGCTATCTTGGAAAAGTCCTTGATGAATCTACGATAGAAACCTGCATGACCAAGAAAAGAGCGAATCTCCCTCACCGTAGTGGGAGGGGTTAGAGCACGAATAAGGTCTATCTTAGATTTATCGACTTCCAAGCCTTTAGAAGATATTATATGGCCTAAAACTATGCCATGAGTTACCATGAAATGGCACTTCTCCCAATTTAGCACAAGATTTGTTTCAACACATCGTTCAAGGATTAGAGACAAGTTGTTCAAGCAAAGGTCAAATGAATCACCAAAGACACTAAAGTCATCCATGAACACTTCGATTATGTTTTCAACATATTCCGAAAAGATACTCACCATACACCTTTGAAAAGTAGCCGGAGCATTGCATAGGCCAAAAGGCATCCTTCTATAAGCAAAAGTACCGAAAGGACAAGTGAAAGTGGTTTTCTCTTGGTCCTCCTGCTATCACAACTGATTATAACCCGAATAGCCATCAAGAAAGCAATAGTATGAGTGTCCCGCTAAACGTTCAAGCATTTGATCAATAAAAGGTAAAGGAAAGTGATCTTTTCTAGTGGTGGCATTCAATTTTCTATAATCAATACAAACCCTCCAACCGGTTTGCACACGAGTTGGGACAAGTTCATTCTTATCATTCTCCACCACCGTTACTCCCGATTTCTTTGGTACCACTTGTACCGGCTTACCCACTTGCTATCGGATATGGGGTAGATAACACCCACTTCCAAAAGCTTGAGTATCTCCTTTTTCACAACTTCCATCATGGGAGGATTCAAACGACGTTGCGCTTCCCTAGTAGGCTTTGCATCATCCTCCAAACGAATTTTGTGCATACAAACGGCAGGCTTATACCCTTGATATCGGCAATTGTCCATCCTATGGCCGTCTTGTACTTCCTTAGCACCCTTAGAAGTTTTTGCTCCTGTAAATCACTAAGCTTGTTAGAAACAATCACCTGTAACTCTTCATTATCACCCAAGTACAAGTACTTAAGGTGGTCGGAAGAGGTTTCAATTCTAAAATCGGAGATTTAACAATTGAAGGTACAAGCTTTTCATCACCGCATGGTAAAGAAATAAAAGAGATATTATGAGTTTTTGGGCATTCTTGGAGTGAATTAAGATCACCAAGAGCTTCCTTGACTTCATTACCACACTCTACACCATTATCTATGGATGTAGTTAACACGGTTTCCAAAGCATCATCACCGTTTAATTCAAACATTTGTTGTGCCAATGTATCCATCACATCAATGGAGAAACAAGAGTGGACATCGCTAGGATATCTCATCGTCTCGAAAATGTTGAAACGTATTATTTCTCCATCAAACTCCATAGTTAGCGTTCCCTTTATCCACATCAATTATGGTTTTCGCCGTTTTCATGAAAGGACGCCCAAGAAGCAATGGAAGAGACGAGTCCGGTGCACCTTCATCCATCTCTAACACACAAAAGTCCGCTGGAAATACAAGTTGATTAACCCGCACAAGAACATCCTCAACAATACCCATTGGGTAGACATTAGAGCGATCGGCTAATTGCAATACAATTTCAGCCTTTTTAAGAGGACCAAGATCAAGTGAATTATACATTGACGCAGGCATAACATTAACTAAGCACCTAAGTCCAACATAGCTTTGTTAAAAGTTGTGTTACCAATTTTGACGGAATGTCAAACTACCCTGATCCTTGCACTTAAGTGGGAGTTTGTGTTGTAAGATTGCCGAAGCATTCTCCCCCACACTAAGCACTTCATTACCTTTGAGCCTTTGTTTGTTGGTACACAAGTCCTTCAACACCTTTGCATACTTTGGAACTTGCTTGATAGCATCAATGAGTGGTATGTTCACATGGATCTTTTTAAGAACGTCTAAAATCTCCTTTTCTAGTTCCGCCTTCTTAGAACTTGCAAATCTGCGAGGAAAAGGTAGAGGAGGAACATAAGTAGAAACCGGAGTTTTAGAGTTAGAAATAGGTACCTCGAGAAGTTTGGGGAGAATCCTCGACTTTCTCCTCCAAAACAGGTTCCTTTGGTGTCTCCACCTTGCCCGAATCAGTAACTTCGGGTTGCACAAGTTGTGTACCGCTCCTCAACGTAATAGCATTGACACCCTCTTTTGGGTTAATAGGTTGAGAAGGAAGTCTCCCACTATTTTGTGCCTTCAAATTGTTGATATCAACCGCCATGGAGCCCATTTGTGTTTGCAACTCCTTAATAGCACTCTTAGTCTCTTGTTGACTCTCTTTGAACATGGTAGAAATACCTTGCATAAAAGTTTGAAGCTTTGCATCAATATCAGCACCTTGATTTTGTGATTGTTGTGCTTGAGGTTGCTGAAATTGTTGTTGTTGTGGTTGAAATCCACTAGGACGGTTGAAAGTAGGTTGTTGAACGGCTCCTTGTTTGTTGGCATAGCTAAAATTGGGGTGATCTCTCCATCCCGGATTGTAAGTGTTGGAGTAGGGATCATACCGTCTTGGTTGATTCGGAAAGATCGCATTAGCTTGCTCGTCTTCATAAGATTGAGAAGAAGTTGGTACAACCGCGGCTGCAACTTGTTGAAGCATTGCGTTCATGTTACCCATTTGTTGACGAAGTTCCTCCACCTCGCTCACTTCACTCACCCTTCTTAGAATCACATCCGAACCACGACTTAAGAATTGTTGTGAGTTCGCTGCCATGTTTTCAATCAACTCCCTAGCTTGTGCCACCGTCTTGCTAACTAGTGCACCACCACCCGCAGCGTCAATAAGATTCCTATCACTTGATTGGAGTCCTTCATAGAAGTATTGGATGATCATAGCGTCACTAAATTGGTGGTGAGGGCAGCTTGCAACCAATCTCTTGTACCGTTCCCAACATTCATATAAGGATTCTCCCACGTTTTGCTTCATCCCACAAATTTCTTTGCGAATTTGAGTAGCCTTGGATGCAGGAAAATATCTCTCCAAAAAGAGTTTCTTCAACCCATTCCATGTTGTGACACTTCCGGGAGGTAAATAGTACAACCAATCCTTAGCACTATCCATTAAAGAGAAACGGAAAACCTTCAACATTGCACCATCCGCCTCAACATTTGTGGAAGCATAGCCGTGACAATGGTGTGGAAGTCCAAAAGATGTTTGTTAGGATCTTCATTCACCATGCCATGGAATTTTGGTAATTCTCTAAGCAACCCCGCTTTATCTCAAAAGTAGAGTTTGTTTGAATACACCCCTGTTGTGTATCAAGCCTATGAGAAGCTAAGTCCTTGAGTGAACGATTTGCATCACCCATTGCTCCTTGTTCTCGTTGTCGGAAAATCTCTTCTCCTACTTCCTCCTCGTGCTCGTCCGTTGTGCCTTTACTTGGTTGGAGTATTGTGCCGCGTCTAGTAGCTATCCCGCACCTTGGATAATTCCAATCCTTAGAAGCCGAGATTATGCACCTGCAAACAATTCTCGCAAAACAAGTGAGAAACAAGACAAGAAACGAAAAGCAAAGATAAAAGCGAAATTGTAAAAAGAAACTAAAAACTTAATAACAAGCCGTATGCCTCCCCGGCAACGGCGCCAAAATTTGACCGTGTGTCAATCCGTCAAAAATAATTTCACTTTCTTACGCACTAAATTTAAATGAAGCACAAGGTAAGGAAGAGTTCGTATCCACAGAGAGGCGTTTGTTGTTATGTAAATTTCAGTTTCTAAAGTAACCCAAGGTATGTTTGTTGTTTAAGAAATAAAAAGTAGTTGAAAGCAAAGTAAATAATTTCAGAAATCAATAAGGAGAAGATATTGGTCAAGGGATAGTATCATTCACAAACATGTATTTTCATCAATGATTAGAATTGGTATTTTAATCTCGTATTTATTAAAAGTCCTAGGATATCTTGATCGCAAGTATAACCCGTTAATTCCTGTTTTCATCACAACCACATTAAAAGATGCATATGTGAATTCTTCGTCGAAAGCAACCTAAAGTGTAAAAGCACAATTAAGTTTAACTCCCTAAGAGCATTAAGTTTTATGGAATAAGACTCATCAATGCAAACGAATGTGTAAAAGCACTAGACGTTTTAACAAAAGTTATGATTCACTTGTGACTAATAGGATGTATCACTACAAGCACTAACCACAATTATGCTACTTAGAATCGTGGGATAAACAACTTTTTCGTATTGAAAACCCTAATATAGCTCTAGAGATGAACACAAATCGGATTGATTCCGACTCAACCTAACAAGTTTTCAAATCTTATAACACTATTAATTGTGAATCACAAACAATAAATACCGAGACAAAACTAATTCATTGAATCAAAAGCATGTTGAGAAATCAACTTTTATCCCATAACCAATAAGATGTTTAGCTACTCATAGCTATGGAGTTCATCATCATCAATATTCAATAATAAACAAGGAAGAAGAAGAACACAACCAAACCCTAGAAGCGTAAACAAAAGTGGCTCTCCAAAAGAATTCCCAAGAAAAAGATATTTCATGTGTTGTAGAAAACCTCCCTTTTATAGCCTTTTTCTCCTTCCAAAATTAGGTTTAGCCTTCAAAGTCCATTAGGTGAGAGTCCACCAAGCCCACAAGAATGCGAAACCCGTGTAGAAAATACGCCCCGAAAACAGTCGCCGGAATCCTGGTATTATGGCCGGAAATCGGCCGGAAAGTCGCCGGAAGTCGGCTCCGTGACTCGCAAAGTCCGCCTTGCCACCGGTCAACGGTCGAACGGGTCAATGCTTTGAGTCGGACGGCCAAACCGGTCGATCGAGTGGATCGGGTCGTAGTAGTCCAGCGAGTCGAACATGACTCGGGATGTGAATCACTTGCTTTGAGCCGAAATGTCGCCTTGAGCCATTGCGGCCTTGCACATGCCATATGCTTGTGAATAACAATCATTGGTCTGCAGCCAAAGACATTTCCAGCCATAATGGCTAAGCAATTCCACCATTCTCCTTTCAAGCCACACTTCTTGGCCCCTTGAAACAAAGACACAAAGATATACCTTCAACCTATCTCGGCCATCCTCTCCATTTGAGCCGCAATCTGTAGCTTTAAACCCGCAATGCCCCGTAGCTATCGGGCCTCGCCAAATCCCTACATTCCTTGCCAATTCTTGCAATCACCGCAATTCATCAAACTAAAAGCTCTTCTCGCTTCATACATTCTCGCTGCCTCACTCAATCCCCAACCAAGCCGACAACCACAATCCATGGCACAACCAACCCCGCAATCTCAATGGCTGCAACTAAAACAAAATTACAGCTCCCAACCAAGCTTCCCGCCATTTAACACTCAAACACAGATTCTCTATCACCTCAAGCCATCACTTCCAAATTCTAACCTCACCAAATCGTAACCACCATCATGGCCCCGGTTCATTGCAAAGACCAAAGCAGCTCTACACCCATTGTCACTAACACCACCAAACCACCCGCAATGCCACAATACACACTCAAGACCATTGCATCTCAGATTATAGCCACCTCGAGCATTACATACTCATAACCGGGTTCCACCACTGCACCACTAATTCCGCAGCCGCACTTCAACCATCCAAATGAGAACTTCCATCTCGCAATCAATGCCTCCAAACCAACTTCCCACCGTCTCCCATTGCTGCCATCACTAGTAATCCATCACAAAGACCAAATGCTATTTCACCTTCTCGTGCCATCAACACAACTCAGGCCACTTCAATCTCGGTTCAAGTTCACAAGCCCGGCTCTCTTTTAGCTCACTCAGACCGTCCACTGAGGCTCAAAGCCCATCGAGCTCAAAGCCATTCTCGCTCTTTGCAACCGCTTCTCCACCAGCCTCGCCACCTTGCCCAATTACACTTCCACAAAGAACACCAGCAACAACCACCACCTCCAATAGCCTGAACAAAACCCAATAAAACCAGGACTTCCATCCGAACTAGCTCGCAATCACAAACAGCCGCTATCAACTTCCTCGGACCCGCAATACCAGGCCGCTTTGCACCTCAGCCTTAGATTAAACCATTAACACCCGTATTCCTAGCATACATCTAGTCAACCCTCTCAACCCTTTTGATCTCGTGCACTATTCCCGGTATGCCCTTGCTCTGAACACAGCAACACATACACATCAAGACCTGCAACCAGCTCCAAGTTGAGGTCAAATCCACCAGCTCAGGACATTGCTTTCAGATCCACACTTCCCAGTGAGCCCATCAAGACCCTGTAATTCAACAAAGGCTAGCAATGACTCCATCAAATCCGAGCCATGAACCCCCCGAGTTTTCAATCAACTTCGCCATTAACCCATTGCCTTGTCCGACCCATCTTCCACTGTAACACGAAGTTTGCTCATCATAGATCGAGCAATTCTCAAACCCAATCTGCTCCTCTCGAATCAATTGCAGATCGAGTCCTCTCTCGTGTTTCGATCTACCACAGCAACAACTTAGATCTTATTTTAGCAGCAGCATTTGTTACTTTTGTTCTTTAACCAAAACTCATCTTCTCTGCATTTCGATCTCTGCCATAGAAGCAGCAGCCCACGAGTTAGCACACCACCCTCTCGATCTCTCCATGTTTGAACGATCTCAGCAGCAGTCGTTACTCTTTTCTCTCTTCTCTCCATTGATTTCAGGTGAAGACAATGATTGAAAAGAAATTGAAACCTGATTTCGATCCAGGGTGTAGGAAAAGGAGTGGTTAATCCCACCCAAACGAAATAGATAAGGGGTTACCCACCATGACTCTAGGCACCCAAATGCTCCCGCTAAGGGCTAACTAGCTCTCACATGGCCTGTCGGTTTCATGTATCCGACAAGCTTATTCATGGATTTTGCTCGTAACTTTCTCAGACGCGGTCGGATTGACTTCAAGCTTTCGCCGTTAGCTCCATATTTCCGTTCTCGCTCGCCGCATTTCAGCCTGCTCCACATATAGCTCGCCTGTGAGATGACAATTGCCCTTTGGCCCAATTTGGACAATTTCTTCTTCTTTCCTCCATGCGACTCCATTGCACCCGATAACTCAAAAGCAAACATAAGATACATAATTCACACGAAAAATAGCAAAGAAAGCATAAACTCTATATAGTAAATACGGTGTATTCTACACCTATCACTCGTGCGCCCAGGCGCTCCAGGCGTAAATTTTCCGGTCCGTCACTGGTAGGCTTATAAACAGTACCTACGACTATGTCTAACTGCAAGTGCACAGTGTCGAGAAGCATCACAGGGCAAGCACAGGTCGATCCACAGGGACAAGGTGGGTGTAGAGTTGAAGCTATGGTCTCACTACAACTGACTTAGAACAAAAGTAACCAAAAAGGGGGTTTTAGTGCCGATACGACTAGATGATGGCATTGACTGAAACAATAAAAACGGAAGCAAAGAGTAATCTACAAGCATATAAATAAGGTGCTAGGGCAGTCGAATCCACCGCTTAACCTACACTAAGTAAATTCAGTCTCAATACTATTCTTGTACCTTATAATGGACACCGGCGGTATTTTGCCTATCCAGGGCAGTTTCAGGAGGATGATTTAGTGTCACTAAGATGATTCATAATCCTAGTATTAGCTGCCCTCTCACAAAACAAACTAACCGCAGATTAATCACTTAGATAATTAAACAACCCTGATATGGATATTCTAATCGCAACTAAGGTATCCATCCAAAGTACTAACTGTCTGATTAAGGCACAACTAGTCAAAGGATCGAACAATAATCAATTAAACATGAGCTGTAGCACAATCAACATAGTGTTATTCTAACTACAATGGATACATGGCATACACTCAGAGAGCAAAATCTCAAGGCTCGGATTATATTTATCCAAAACAAGATAGCACAAAGAAGAACAATATCAATACATGAACCAAACTTAGCAATAGATTAATGGTTTCATCTAAACCCTAACTATGAAATTAGAACATCATGGAGATAATAAAATCAAACATGAACTACTGCTTGGTGCACCGGCTAATCCGGGCATGAATTTTACACATAACTCTCATCCCTATTTATACACAATTTCACTCAATCCCTTAAATTTCATAAATTAGAGAACAACCACTTACTCAAAACGTGTTTTCCGACAAACCCCCTTTGCAATTCTACCTGCAACTCTTGATTTGATGTTTGCTTTTGGCTATTAAGGATAATCCTAGCCTTATCTCTCTCAATCCTAGCTTCTAGGGTTACTGATGTGGAGAAGAAGCTATGATGGAGATAGATAGAGGCTAGGAGGTTCATTGATTGCATAGGGTGGCTGATAGGTTGGCTGTGCTCAGAGTTGGTCGGAGATAATGGTGATTGATGGAGGGATGGTGAACTGATAGTTTTGCAGAGGATGGAGAAGAAGAAAGTACGAAGAGAAGGAGTGTTTGGTTCTGCTCGATTTGTGGAAGAAAATAGGCGGATATGGTGTTGAGCTGGAGCAGCAATCGTTGATGTATCGCGCGGATCCACCGTTGGATGTTGTGAAGCTCTATCAAATCTGATGGCTCAGATATGGTAGCGGGTTTGGGTCTTGGGTCTTGGCTTTTATTACTTCTATGCCCATGTCTTCTTCAAGGCTAAGAATCTCAAGCCCACATCTAGTTTTATGTCTTGCAACACATTCTTCACTTGCGAATGAGGTGCAAACAACATTATTCACTGCCTTGTATCGGGAGCTTTGTTGTCTTTCTTCTAATATCACAAATTCTCTGCTCTTTTGGCTTTGAAATTCATCCAAGCTTTATTTAGTACCTAAAAACACAAAATTAATTAGTACAAGTATTTATTCTTGAAAACAAAGGAAATACAGAATTTTGGATAATATATGATTCTAAAGCGCAAAAGATGAGGTAATTGCCAATAAAAAGGTATAAAAATATGCAATATTTGGCACTCATCGAATAACCCCTAACCTGAATTTTACTTGTCCTCAAGTGAAACAGAAATTAAGAAATCCTAACTATACCACTGTCGCTGGTCTCTCGAATTCATTTAGCGTATGCACTAAGCCTTTAAACCCCTAGGTGTCCCTAGTGGACGAGTTATAGTCTCGTGAGGGTTTACCAGAGGTGTACCCACAAAACCTTCTCCAACTTCAGAGCGTATCAGAGTCCTAAGCATCCAAGGATCTATGATGACATAGAGTTTCTGCATGCTAGTAATAAGAAGTTAGAACTACCAAAGAACGCATTCTCATCCTTAAGAGTTGAGCGAGAAGTAACCATACCATATGAAAGAATTCAGGTTCGAGAGTGATCACAAGCCTCGACTTATGCCTCACCAATATGGTTTTATGATAATTGCACTCAAAAAGACCGCTTTTTTTAGTCTATCATGTGTGCAGACAGGAATAAAGAGAGAAATCCTGCACACGTTGAATGGTGGGAAGGAAAACCTTCCGAAATAATTTCTGGAGACTCCACAAAGTTGTGGACAAAAAGAATCTTTTTCTGATGATCTCTAAGAAAGGAAATCAATCATTAGCAAGGATGAGATTACTCACTTACCTTCTGTTTATGGGTAAAAATCATTTCCGCCGATTTTGGTAAATTCGGTAGGTGAGTGAGAAACTGGTTTAAACCCTAAACAAATGTGCTGCACGTGAGCACTTTATAGATTCGAGAGATCAACTGCATAAGTCCGGACTAAACCAAGAAATGTCCGTTCCAGACTTGCTTCGGTCACAAAGTGGAGGAGAAGGGTTGATTTGGGGAGGGAAGCAAAGAAAGGTGTTGAGACCAGAATAATTCTGGGATAGTAGTGTCTCGACTTGTGTCAGAAAGTGAAAGCTTAGGAAGCTTGTAAGAGATGAAAGCTTTTTTGGAGAGCTTGCAAAGTTGCCTTTTCCGAGAGTGTTGTATTTTTCTCCTGACCGAGACTTGTTGTCTGGTGGAAATAGGTAAGACCT
Source organism: Papaver armeniacum (assembly GCA_023531295.1). Classification (NCBI taxonomy): domain Eukaryota; kingdom Viridiplantae; phylum Streptophyta; class Magnoliopsida; order Ranunculales; family Papaveraceae; genus Papaver; species Papaver armeniacum. The sequence goes on along the minus strand of JAJJWW010001499.1, from coordinate 11,327 downwards.
ATTTATACAAGTCGAGATTGAAACGTCCTCCTGGCCTCATGAAGGAAGAGAGTAAAGGGTGAAATAATGGGAGGAGGTGGTAACCGCATGGTGTTAATGGGTGAAAACGTTTTCACCATTATTTCCTCATTTATTTGACCGCTTTATTCCTATTCACGCTTTCTTAATGTGAGCGTAATGTACGCTGCAAGTCAGGACCGCCAAACCAAGACCCCGGAAAGCATCCCCGTTTGTGTTGATGTCTCGAGTGTTGGTTGCATCTTGAGTGCAAGTGGTGCTGCTAGGGCGCATGTGGCATGTGCCAATGGCATGTGCGGAATGCCTTTGTTGCGAGTTGCACCTCGAGCGCAAGTGGCAATGCCAGAGCTGCTAGTGGCGTGTGTGGCATGTGCCAATGGCATGTGGGAATGCCTTGGTGGTAGGTTGTACGTTGAGTGTAAGTGGCAATGCATAGAGTCTGCTAGTGGCGTGTGTGGCATGTGCCAATGGCATGTGCGAATGCCTTGGCGGTAGGTTTCACGGTTTGCAAGTTAGGCTACCAACAAGGGTTTTGGCATGTGCCAATGGCGCGTACGGCCAAGTTGGCCTAGGTTACACGGCTTGTAAGTTGGGCTACCAAGATGCGTGTTTTGCATGCGCCAATGGCATGCGTGGCCAAGTTGAATCATGGCCCGTGTTTAGAAAAGCTACCAACGAGCGTGTTGGCATGTGCCAATGGCATGCTCGGCCATTAGGGCCACGTCCTGGTAAGAAAAGCTACCAACGAGCGTGTTGGCATGTGCCAATGGCATGCGTGGCCAATTTTGGTCGCGCCTTGGTAGAAAAAGCTACCAGCGAGCGTGTTGGCATGTGCCAATGGCATGCGTGGCCAATTTGGGTCGCGCCCTGGCAGGAAAAGCTACCAGCGAGCGTGTTGGCATGTGCCAATGGCATGCGTGGCCAATTTGGTCGCGCCCGGTAGGAAAAGCTACCAATGAGCGTGTTGGCATGTGCCAATGACATGCGTGGCCAATTTGGGTCGCGCCTGGTAGAAAAAGCTACCAGCGAGCGTGTTGGCATGTGCCAATGGCATGCGTGGCCAATTTGGGTCGCGCCCAGTAGGAAAAGCTACCAAATGAGCGTGTTGGCATGTGCCAATGGCATGCGTGGCCAATTTGGCCGCGCCCGGTAGGAAAAGCTACCAAATGAGCGTGTTGGCATGTGCCAATGGCATGCGTGGCCAATTTGGGTCGCGCCTTGGTAGAAAAAGCTACCAATGAGCGTGTTGGCATGTGCCAATGGCATGCGTGGCCAATTTGGGTCGCTACCGGTAGGAAAAGCTACCAAATGAGCGTGTTGGCATGTGCCAATGGCATGCGTGGCCAATTTGGGATGTGCCTTGGTAGAAAAAGCTACCAATGAGCGTGTTGGCATGTGCCAATGGCATGTGTGGCCAATTTGGGTCGCGCCCGGTAGGAAAAGCTACCAAATGAGCGTGTTGGCATGTGCCAATGGCATGCGTGGCCAATTTGGCATAGGTTGCATGATTTGCAAGCCTAGGCGTGGGCGCCATTTTGGCATGGCATGGTTAGGGCCAAGGTAAGGGTGCTTGGCTTGGCGTGACGTGACTAGCGTAGCTAGGGCCAAGGCAGAGTGTGTTTGGCATGGCGCGGCTAGCTCGGGCAAATGTGGTCGGGCATGATTTTCCATTGGCACGGAGGTGCGGCTAGCATGGTTGGCATGCTTTGGCGCGTTTGGTGTGGCTGGCATGATTTGCCATTGGCACAGAGGTGAGGCTAGCTTGGGCTAGGTGTGGCTGGCATTATTTGCCATTGGCACGGAGGTGCGGCTAACATGGTTGGCATGCTTTGGCGCGTTTTGGTGTGGCTGGCATGATTTGCCATTGGCGCAGAGGTGTGGATAGGGCCAAGGTAAGTGTGTTTGGCTTGGCGTGATGTGATTAGCGTAGTTAGGGCCAAGGCAGAGTGCATTTGGCATGGCGCGGCTAGCTTGGGCTAGGTGTGGCTGGCATGATTTGCCATTGGCACAGAGGTGCGGCCAGCATGGTTGGCATGCTTTGGCGCGTTTTGGTGTGTCTGGCATGATTTGCCATTGGCACAGAGGTGCGGCTAGCATGGTTGGCATGCTTTGGCGCGTTTGGTGTGACTAGCATAGCTAGGGCCAAGGCAGAGTGCGTTTGGCATGGCGCATCTAGCTTGGGCTAGGTGTGGCTGGCATGATTTGCCATTGGCACGGAGGGGAATTAGGGTTTTGTTCGTTGTAACCCTAATTTGAAAAAATACCCCCTATTAATTACTGACTACATGCATTAAATGTCCTAATAAATGTGTCACCTATGACATTAGGTTATTTGGGGTTTTACGATTTTACCCTTTGTTTAAAAACCACCATCAACATTAAGTCCCCCGCTTAGCTCGGAACAGAGCTTTGTTGCGAGGTAAGCATAAGATGGTGACAAATTATCAACAAAGAAATCGTAAAGAGAATTGAGGAGGCTTGTATGACCTTTTTATAAATAGGATTTGGAATCCTTGCCTCTAGCGCAGCTTTGCGCAAATCGGGAGGTCAGCACAATTGGGAATTTAGCGTGAGAGAGACAGAAGTCGAGCGGCATTGAGAAGTTGTTGCGAGTTGGGAAACTGAGCGTGCTAGCTGGCGGGACCGGCGCAAAAATGGGAAGCTGATCGTGCTAGCTGGCGTGACTTGAGTTGGGAAACTGAGCGTGCTAGCTGGCGGGACCGGCGCAAGGTGGGGAAGCTGAGCGTGCTAGCGGGCGTGACTTGGGCGGCGTTGGGAAGTTGGGCGCAATTGGTGGGACCGGTGCAACTTGGGCGACGTTGGGAAGTTGGGCGCAATTGGTGGGACCGGTGCTACTTGGGCAACGTTGGGAAGTTGGGCGCCCTGTGGGCCCGTTCCTTATATGCACGATTTTTGGTATAGGGAATTCCTTCCCTATTTCAGAATCTCCACGCCCATATATATAAAAATCCCTTTCTCTCATCTTTGTTCTTCCATCTTCTCATACTAATGCGGCAGAGTCATAAAGAAAACCGGTTTCCGTGTATGTCTTCCAAGATTTCTCTTGTTTCCTTTTCAAGTAGGTGCAAACCCTAAAAGTAAGCGTTTTTATAATCCTTGCAATGATATTGCGCATATGATTTCTTGGCGTGCTTCTTGTAGAAAATATTGTATATATGCACCCAAGGGAAATACTGTATATATGATTCGAACCCGTAGAAAAACGCTCCATATATAATTTTGAACCCGAAGAAGGATACCATAGACGCATTCGAGCCCGTAGAAAATACTGCGTACATAGTCTTGAACCCGAAAAAAGATACTGCAGACGCACTTGAGCCCGTATAAAATACTGTGTATATAATTTTTTGAACCCTGAAGAAGATATTGCGTGTGCATTTTCGAACCCGTAGAGAATATTGTATATGTGCTTCATATGACTTCGAACCCATAGGAAATATTGCATATGAATTTCGGACTTGAAGAAAACATCACATGGGCAGTTTTGAACCCGTAGAAAAATGCTTCATATATAATTTTGAACCCGAAGAAGGATACCATAGACGCATTCGAGCCCGTAGAAAATACTGCGTATATAATTTTGAACCCTAAAGAAAATACTGCGTGTGCAGTTTTGAACCCGTAGAGAATACACCCTCTCTCTTTTTTTTTTTTTTTTGTTGTTGGGTGCGGTTATGTGTCGTGAGATAATTTCGTCTTTCTCCGTGTGCGATATCTCGTTACTAAGTTGTTATGAAGAAATCCGACAAGATGTTACCTGAACAAAATTTCGCCTCATCGAAGGATGTTCATAGTTCCAAACCAAACACGGATGACGAATTCTTTGCTAGACCCCTCGCCCTGCTCGGAAGAATCACCTGTGTTTCGTGCCAATTTTGTTAACCTAAGTGGTGAAGATGAAAAGAAGACACGTTCGTTTGCTGCCCGAGAACACCATACGGTTCTCTGTCTTCATAAAGGGGTATATTCTTCTTCCAACATTGATTTCAGGATGTGTCAAATCCCATTGCGTTATTTTGATAGATGGGTTGAGTTCATGGTGAGTATGGAGTACATAAATACCAACTTGAATCGAGCGCATATTATTGATGCTGTCAGAGCTTCAGTAAATCTCCAGATTAGGAAGGATATCCCGGCTTGGTTGCTTTCATCTCCGATGGTGTTCGGACACCCATACGATCATATGTAGATGGGGTGAAATAACTTTCTCCTCGGAGAGTGTGGCTCTCTTGTCAATCTTCCTGCAACCGGAATCTTAATATCCGATTGTCTCAAGGTGAGGAGAAGATGCGGGAAGGCCTTGCCGCTAAGTTGGGAGATTACGCTCGAAAAGACTCCACCGCGAAGTCGAAGGATTCTGTCCTAAAGAGCATGAAAGGTGCTTTTACAGATGGTGGATATCTCAATGGTTTCCTGACGAGCTGTAACCTAAACAAAAGCAAAGATCTTCATGGTGCAGCATTTTTGGCTCTCTGGTTGTCTAGAGACATTTTGATGACTTGTTCCGGCAAGAAGGAAATAAGACCAGAGTTGCTAGTGATTGCCGTGAAGTTAGCAAAAGGTGAAGTTCTTCCCATTGGCAAGCTATTCCTTGGTTCCTGTATGTGCATCCTGGATCACCTAGAACATGCGAGTTTCGAATGGTTTCATGAAAGTGGACTCATATGTGCACGTTGCTTTTCTCGCAAGCCTCGGCTATGGGAGCACTTTGAGAAGTATGCTCCAAACCGTTTGCCTTCGATTCCCGCGAGTTGGGGCGGCTCCCGAATTCTTCGATGGGTGAACAAGCGTCCAAGAGTTGGCATGAGCTTGGATAGTTTTCTCGATAAGTCACATGAAATCGGCGCGCCCATGGGAGCCTGGCCCATAGGTCGACTCAAATTGACACATTTGCTTCTGCTCCGATCATGTCTTTATCTTCCGATCACAACTTGAGTGTTGGTGAAAACTTGTTTATTCAAAGTCGCATGTCCTGGCTATATGCCGTCTTTCTTCATGGGGTCTTTCCGAATAGCCGCTTACAATATTGACCATGCTGCTCGTCACATGGGTTTCGATCAAGGGGTGCCTCTTGCTTACCAAATGGTGGTTCCTAAGGATTCATGCATGCCGCCCTCAATGCCGTGCCCTTGAGCCGGTATCCGCCTTCCCTTCTTTCAAACGGAAGAGTAACTTCGACGACTTTTGGCTATAATGAGTTCTGGTACGATGAGTTCACTATGATCCAAGATTTTGTAAATAACGTGGTGGAGAATGTTCGTTGTAAACCTTCCCCAGCAGTTTTGAAGAAGTATCCAATGTTGAGAGATCCCAAGCGAAAGTTGCCTGGCAACTCGGAAGTCCCTGTGCAAAGGAACAGAAACGAAGAATCGTGGTTGGCGGGTTCCTGAGGTTTCAAAAGATCCTTCCGCAGCTCTCGTGTCTTTCAGTTCTTCCAATAACTGGTATGTGTCACCTCCTTGTTGGTTTGTCTCAAAACACGTGAATTTCTCACGAAAACATGTGTCTTGTTTCTTCCAGGGCTTCTGTAGTGTTAATGCTTTCGCGCCCTTGCACGCTGCCGAGACGGCAATTTCTTCAAGAATTCCGGCAGACCGAGCCTACTCATAGCGGTGATGAGTCGAGAAAGAAGAAAGTTCGACAAGTGAGAGTGATTCCTCTGGCAGCACTGGCTCTTTTCGGGAAGTGGTGAGTTTCGCGCTTCTTTTCTTTCTTCTTCCGTTTCTTCTTTTGAAAAATGTCTAACTTAAGTTCGCAGGAGGAATCCGGTTCGGAGGACGATTCTGGGGTGGAGCCACACGAAAACTTTCCTTTGGTGACCACCGCCGGTGACTTGGAGATGGGAGTTAGCCAATTGCCGGGCACATATGTAGTTCAAAAGGTGGATGATTCTCTGATGGTTGCTGCCGTAGACATGGAAGAAGACCCTTTGCGAGTCGTGAGGCCGGTTGCAGGTGCCATTTTTGATCCCCCGTACTTGGTTCCTTATCCAGGTCATGTGCAGGTTGGCGGTTTCAAAGGTGGCCGGCTAAGTATGAGGCGTTGTACACCGTAATCCGGGAGAAGTACGGACATATGGCCACAACCAAGAAGGTCACTAGTCGATTTGCGCTGGTTAAGCGTGTGGAAGAGGCTTTATCTTCCATCGAGGATATGCGTGAGGTGACCGGTCACACCGCTTTCGAAGACGTTATTGCCGACCGGGAGCACCATCGTGACGTGTGCGTAGAAAAGGAGTTCAACGCTTCGTGGTTTGTCGAAGGCCTCTTTGAGATCCGTAGTCGAAAGATGCAAAGAATCGAAAGCCTTTCTGCATAGGAGATTGCACGACATGAGGTAGAACTCGAAAATCTTTCCAAGATGTTAACTATGAAGAGAGCGGCTCTTGAAGACGCAAAGTTGACTTTCTCCAAGAAAAGCGCACCTCTGTTGGATGATTTTCCTTGAATGTTTTTCTCGTTAAACTTTCATTTAGGTTCTTCTTTCTTCTTTTTTTTTTTTTTTTGAAAAAACATACTTTGGATGTCCGGTTCAAAGTTCGACGGTTTTGATAGACAAATGGTGGCTTTTGAGGATATTGGATTATTTCTCGATGAATGGTTTTGATAATAAACTCGATTATGTTTTGTGAAAGGAATATTGCTTTTATGAAAGTGTGTGATAGCAATAGGCACAAGACGCAAGAGTATGATTAATAACCGTTTCATTAAGAACCTAAAAACAGATCGTATATCTTGCCCAAATCTAAATTTACTCACTTCATAGGTTTTTGCGAACACGCCCTCTCCATGTAAAAGGCGGCTTTGCTTGGTAGCATCGCCATCAAGTCCCCAATCGCTGGTAGCATCTTCAGAGAGTCCCCAGTTTTCTGGTGTAGTTTTTACAACTGGTAACCGGGTTGTCTGGCAGTTGAGTTGGATTGAGTCGCAAGTCCCCAATCGCTGGTAGCATCTTCAACGAGTCCCCAGTTTTCTGGTGTAGTTTTTACAACTGGTAACCGAGTTGTCTGGCAGTTGAGTCGGATTGAGTCGCCTTCCCCTACCATCTTGACATATGGGTCGAAGAACGAGATCGACAGTCTGATATTGTAGCCGATAGATCAATCCTCCCGCTGTGGTCGCCAATTGTTTATGGGTAAAAATCGTTTCCGCCGATTTTGGTAAATTCTTGAGGTGAGTGAGAAACTGGTTTAAACCCTAAACAAATGTGCTGCACGTGAGCACTTTATAGATTCGAGAGATCAATCTGTACAAGTCCGGCCTAAACCAAGAAATGGCCGTTCCGACTTGCTTCGGTCACAAAGTGGAGGAGAAGGGTTGATTTGGGGAGGGAAGCAAAGAAAGGTGTTGAGACCAGAATAATTCTGGGAGAGTAGTGTCTCGACTTGTGTCAGAAACTAAAAGCTTAGGAAGCTTGCAAGAGATGAAAGCTTTTTTGGAGAGATTGCAAAGTTGCCTTTTCTGAGAGTGTTGTATTTTTCTCCTGACCGAGACTTGTTGTCTAGTGGAAATAGGTAAGACCTATTTATACAAGTGGAGATTGAAACGTACCCTGGCCTCATGAAGGAAGAGAGTAAAGGGTGAAATAATGGGAGGAGGTGGTAACCGCATGGTGTTAATGGGTGAAAACGTTTTCACCATTATTTCCTCATTTATTTGACCGCTTTATTCCTATTCACGCTTTCTTAATGTGAGCGTAGTGTACGCCGCAAGTCAGTGACCGCCAAACCAAGACCCCGGAAAGCATCCCCGCCAGTGTTGATGTCTCGAGTGTTGGTTGCATCTTGAGTGCAAGTGGTGCCGCTTAGGGGCGTAGAATACACCGTATTTACTATCTAGTAGTTTATGCTTTCTTTGCTATTTTTCTTGTAAATTATGTATTTTACGCTTGTTTGAGTTTTATAGCTACTTTGGAGTCGCACGGAGGAAAAGAAGAAGAAATCACCCTATTTGAGCCAAAAGGGCAAAATTGTCATTTCACAGGCGAACACTATCTGGAGCCCAGTCATTGTTAAGGGGCATCTCTGTTTTGGAGAATTATTAAAGACAGACTAGCCATGGTTAAGGGGTAGCCATCCGAGTGTCCCTTATCATATATCATTAGGTGGCCGCATACAAGGTGGGTGCAAATAGCCGCTCCACATCTAAAACCTAAATTGGGTTCGTCACATTCAATTCATTACGTAACTCTTGAAATTGAGAATAGAGGCGCAGCCATAAACGAAATTGCGAGAGAGAAAATCGAGAGAACAATCTCTCAATCATTTTGCATCTAAAAGAGTTACAAATGGAGGAGCTACAAACTGTTCGAGGTATTAATGGCAGAAATCGAGAAGGAGTGTTGATGAGTTGCTGCTAGTGTCAAGATCCAGAAATTGAGAGAGATCGAACTCAGAGCAAGTCGAGAAGAGAAGGTGAAATCGATACACAGAGTCATGGCTGCTGTTATCGAGTTCGAATTAGGGTTTGCTGTTAATCGAGAGGGGATCGATGGCTGCTGTTGTTGAGAACCGAGAGATTGAATCAAGATTTACAGGGAGATGGCCATGAATTGAAGAACATAGAGATGGGTTTTGGTGTTGTTAAAGATGCTGCTGTTGAATCCAGAAGAAGAGATGGATCTGGGAATCGCTGTGAAGAGTGGTACGAATTTGTGGAGTTGAAGCTGTGAATTAGTGGTTTGAGAAGAAATTGCAGATGAAGTGATTGAAATAGTGCAATGTGGATAATGGGTTTCGATTGGAAGGTGCTTGGTTGTGAAGATTAGGTTTCAATCGAATCAAGGACCGAGTTCTTTGTGTTACCATTAATGGTGTTCTTGAGCTCGCGAAAATGGGTTTGAGCTCGATGTTGAACAACAGGGAGAAGAAATTGAAGATGGGGATGATACAGAGAAAGGGTTCGATCTGTAATTGAAGCTCAAGGAGATGGGTCTGTGGTCGAGCTGAGATGTTGATGATGGTGGGGATTCGAATTGAGAAACGGAGTTTGGGTTCAAATTGGTTTCATGGGTTGATTGAAGTCTGGATTATGAGTTGAGCAGCTGTGATAAGAAATGAATCGATCGCTGCTGCAACCAGGAGATGAAGAACAGTGCAAAGGGATAGCAAGGTGGTGCAGGACAAGGTGTTTATGGAGATGGTATGAAGACCTGTTGTTGCTGTTACCTAATGCTGGAAATGAATGAGCTCTGTTGCATAAATGTGTGGAATTTTTGAACTAATTAGATGAATGATAGGCTTCTTAACAGGTGAAGATAATGGCTTGAGAATTTGGCCGGAAATGCCCTGTAAACAACCGTAATCTCACGGTTTCTACACCTACAGTCAAATCTGCATCGCGATGGACCGATCCGGAAGCAGTTTGAAGAGCCGATTCACCCAAATAATCGTGACCACTCACCCGACTAAGACTCGCCGACTCGTTGTCTAACTCACTATCCCCTTGACCTTTGACTACCAGCTTGATTTATTTGGTGACCCGTTTGACCCGTTAGTCCTAACAGTGGATCGATCGGAATATTCCGTCGCATATTCCCTCGACAGACAGAGACTTTTCAGGACGGCAAAATGACTTATTCCTAGGATTCAACCACAATCCCGATTTCCGTCGAGCAAAAATTCCGCAATTTTCTATGGACTTCTCTCATGGTGTGAAGACTTGGGCTAGAATTGGATGGAGAATTGGACTCAAATTTGGAAAGAGAAGGTGGAAGAGTTGAGAAAAGCTTGGATTTGGAAATTGAATTGCAAAAGGAAAAGGGTTCTATTCCTTGGAAGATTTGGAGAATATTGAAGCCTATAAATAGAGAAGTTTTCTACAACTTCTACACATCTTTTACACACCTCTCTACACACACATCACTTGTGTTTTTGCTTGCTTTTCTAAGATTTTTCTTTTTAATTACTTGTGTGAATTTGAAAATTCTTCTTTTAATTATTATTATTTGTGTGAATTTCAAAACATGAGTAGCTAATTTTCTTATTGATTGAGGATGAATTCCTAGTTCTTAATTTATGTTTTGAGTTTTTGTTTTCAATTCTATCTTGAAGTTTTTCACATGATTATCGTTTGTTTTTACTAATAGGAATGATCTTAATGACATTCATGATTGATTGATAGATTGTTTAGAATGCATGCTAAATTGATTTGTTAATTTGATCTAAAGCTAGTGAAAGTTAGGAGATAAGTAATCGTTTCTTGACTCTTTACATAAGTAGCAAACACGAGACCTTGCGGAGGGATTCCGTGGAGCAATTGTGTGTAGAAACAACGCTAGAAAGTGAACCAAGCGAACCGAGTTTAACTACTAGTACTAAACCTAAATTCATAAATCTTAATGCATTCTCGGGAATTACATCTTGTAAAAGCGAACCTCGGGGTGGTTCTTTTGAATAGAATCGATAACTAAGCGGACTGTTACTCGGTGAAATTAGGGATTTTGGGGCTAGCTAAGCGTACACCGCTATCCTACGGTTGGTGATAATCAGACTAATAACATGTGGATGAGAAACATAACTTGATTCATTGTTTAAATAACGAAGAAGGATTCCTTGATCTTGTCTCTCTTATTGCTTTCAACTTTATCTTTTAATTGCTTTGTTTATTTTCTTTTGCTTCTTACACCCCCTTTCGTGACAATTTTACAACTAGAATCTCGTGCTCCTCGTGGGATCGACCTTGACTACCCTATATTACTTGTTAATTAGGTAGTAAAGTATTAATTAATTTGATTGCACCTACGACACGCATCAGGGCGCATGTGGCATTTGCCAATGGCATGTGCGGAATGCCTTTGTTGCGAGTTGCACCTCGAGCGCAAGTGGCAATGCCAGAGCTGCTAGTGGCGTGTGGGGCATGTGCCAATGGCATGTGGAATGCCTTGGTGGTAGGTTGTACGTTGAGTGTAAGTGGCAATGCATAGAGTCGCTAGTGGCGTGTGGGCATGTGCCAATGGCATGTGCGTAATGCCTTGGCGGTAGGTTGCATGGTTTGCAAGTTAGGCTACCGGCGTGGGTTTTGGCATGTGCCAATGGCGCGTACGACCAAGTTGGCCTAGGTTGCCGCTGACTTGCAAGTTGGGCTACCAGCATGCGTGTTTTGCATGCGCCAATGGCATGCGTGGCCAAGTTGAATCATGGCCCGTGTTTAGAAAAGCTACCCGCGAGCGTGTTGGCATGTGCCAATGGCATGCTCGGCCATTAGGGCCACGTCATAGTAAGAAAAGCTACCAGCGAGCGTGTTGGCATGTGCCAATGGCATGCGTGGCCAATTTTGGTCGCGCCTTGG